>OX101819.2:15418518-15770209 GCA_944452925.2 Chrysolina oricalcia
TTTTATTCCACAATTAGGTTCTCTATATACCTAATCTCAAAGTGTTTCAGATATTGGCTATCTCAAATGATAATACTTTTTTTTATGTGCATTCTGTGAATGAAAGGAGCTATGACACGATTGCTACATGAATTTCGTATGACTGAAAGTGTAACTAATGAAAAGGCAAATAGACCAAATCGTCTGATCGAGAGTGAAGAGAATGATTTTTTATTATTATTATTATAGAAAACCATCGTACGAGTCACCGTAACATAACTACAAGCAATAATAGTGTAATTTGTACATCTAAAAGCACCAAATTCCTTGGAATGGAATTGGACTCCAAACTGAACTTCAACCATCAAATAGACTGTTTATAATTTTTAATAATTATTGATTTCTGACAAACTTGTTTTACAAAAGAACATATATTGCTATCCTGGAAACAACCCCACTCTATCACGATAAAATATTCAACTATATACTTGAAATAACATAACCATACTTCACATCTTCCCCCTACAAAAAAAAACATCAACATCCATCATATTATTCTACACGACTTCTGTATTCAAGTTATTCACTAATATGACAACCTAATTGGAGGTTTAATGGTGCGTTTAGGTAGGTCTCAGTGAATAATTAATTTTTTCAACATCCATCTGACCAGTCTCCTCCTGTGCATCATATGCTTCTAAACCATTATCCGCCAACTCTGTCTCTAAACTTTCCTCATTATGAGAAGTTCCTGGACTATTGTTTTCCTGAAGCTTTGATTCAACATACGACTTCCTTATTTGATTCAAATGCCTCTTCCACTTCAGATTATTCAGTTCAGGAACTTCTACAATGTATACTGACTCACCAATTTTTTCTGATATTATCGCTTTAATCCAAGTTATTTTATTATTTCTGTAATCTCTAACAGTAACTGAATCACCTTTCTGAAATGTTAATGTTCTCTTTCCATCATGATATTTCACTTGTTTGATTTGTTCAGAGGAAATTTCATTTTGCAAAGCTATGTTATCCTTCGGCAATAAACAACTAAAACGAGTCCTCAAATTTCTGCCAAACATTAGAAATGATGGACTAACTTTCGTAGTACAATGTGGTGTATATCTGTAGTCAAACAAAAATATATTTAGAGCTTTATTTAGGCTTAAATGTGTATTATTTCCTAACGAGTTTTTTTAAGAATTTTTAATAGTTTTCACTGCATTTTCAGCAGCACCATTTGAAGAGGGGTGAAAAGGAGGCGAAGTTGTGTGAACAATGACGTTTCTACTCAAGAATTCTTCAAATTCTCGAGAGCAAAATGAGGGTCCATTATCCGTTACTATTTGTTGAGGTAAACCAAAACGAGCAAAACATGAACGCAAAACTCCAATAGTTGATTTAGAATGGATTGAATTCATCGGAAAATCTTCAAGCCATTTACTGTGTGCATCAACCACTATCAAGAATTGCTTATTTAGAAACGGGCCCATGAAATCTTGATGTAATCTATACCATGGGTGTTCCGGCCACTGCCAAGTATTTAGTTTAGCTTTATCTGGACTTTTTTTATTGATCATGCAATTTCTGCATGTCATACAAATTTTCTCAATATCCTTATCTGAACCAGGCCACCAAAAATATGACCTAGCTAGACTTTTCATTTTTACTACTTCCATATGCGAGTTAGGTAAATTTTCTAAAATTTCATTTTGTAGGACCTCCGGAATGATTATTCTATTCCACAATAAACATTCAGATTCAACACTCAATTCATTCCTAATACGGACAAATGAACGAAATTTGTGATCATTCGAAATGACACTTATATTTTTGGGCCAACCTGTATATACAAATTTCACAATTCTTGATAGTATATCGTCTTTCAATGTCAATTATTTTACTCGTGCGAAGTTAATCGGAAAATGGTCATTGTTAGTAAAATAATCCATAAAATTCAATTCTATTTCTTCTGGATTTGTTCCTGAGGAACTCTCAGGCATACGTGATAAAAAATCAGCTTGGTTAGCTTCTGACTTCACAAATTCAATATCATATTGATAATTTGATAGAACAAGTGCCCATCTACGTAACCTATTTGCTGAAAATTGCGGTAAATTTTGTTTGGGTGGAAAATGTAGGAGAGTGGTTTATTGTCAATTATTAAAGTGATTTTTCTACCAAATAAATAATTCTGAAATTTACAAAGTCCAAAAATAATCTGCCGTGTGTCCGTGTGTCCGTCGTGAACGGACGTGTTTACAGGTGTCGGTATTTCAAATAAAGTGTGTATGTATGTATGTATATTAAAATAGTGCCGCCATGGGAACAAAAACTAGAAGTTCGACCGATATTAAAGCTATCCTAATTGATGTCTTCGATCGAAAAGAAGTCCAAACATTCATCACGGACTACGTTACAACAATTGTCATGGCATGTCTCAAGCAACAAATTGAAGACTTCTCTAAAGTTGTTGGTGAAACCAACCAAATGGTTTTCGATATACAGACAGAAATGAATGCATTGACAAACGAAGTGAAAGAACTAAAATCCGAAGTGTACAAGCTGAATGGTGTCCCCAAAAAACAGATCACATATAAGACTTATAAACAAAGTAGTTTACCACCGTCGAAACCGACTATCGACTCTAGCAATACTTTAGGTCTTACAGTGAATCAGACGACAATCAATGTCGAGCAGCCTACAGGGGTAAGCGAAAATTTTCTAGCCGAAGAGGAAGCGAGCAATGATTTTTTTCAACAAAAGAACAAGCGTCGTAATAGAAAGAAAGAGGTGAAGGTTAGTGCAGCGACAGAGGATCTCTCGAATGGAATGCTAGCAGGAGAGGCCAGGCTGAAACAAGTCTGGTTCCATATAGGAAAAATTAAGAATAAAGATGCCACGGTTGACAATATGATTGACTATTTAAAGAAAAAAGATAGCATGGTCAATTTTCAAGTCGAAAAATTGAACACGCTAGGGCGTTACGCAGCGTTCAAAGTCGGTGTCCCCTTTCACTTGCTGGAAAAAATTAATGACGAATCATATTGGCCACCCAGAGTTGAAATCAGACGGTTTAACTTCTGGCCAAGAAGAAATTTGTTAAAAGAGGGTGACGCAAAACCTGTCACCAGCAACGAAGAGAGCGATTTTTTAGATGCCAAGAATTGAAAACCGAAAATATTACGGTTTACTACCAGAATGTAAGAGGCCTCCGCACGAAACATAAGGAGTTTTTTCACAGTGCAGTTTCTGATAATTGGGATGTGATATGCATTTCGGAAACCTGGCTAAATTATAGTTTTTATGATAATGAACTGTGTGATTCACGCTACTTGGTATTTCGAAATGACAGAAACTATATAGTATTACTAATATGAACCGCGGTGGAGGTGTCTTATGTTGTGTTAAAGCCAAATTCAAACCAGTACTAATCTCTAACAGTATGCATATCGATTTTCAATGGTTGGCTATCAAAATGTCTGTAAAAGATCTTGACGTCACGATCTGTTGTGTGTATATAACATCGGGAGCAAATTTAACAGTATATGAACAGTTTTTTGATTCCCTAGAAAATTGTCATGAGCTCAATGCCACCGAAAATTTGTTGTCTGTGGGTGATTTCAACGTCTCTGAAATAACGAATTCGAAGTATAACTTGAGAATCGGATCATCGAAGGCGAAATTAATACAATCCATCATGTGTGAGTATGATCTTTATTCTATAAATGATATCTCCAATGGCTCAAATACTTTGGACCGAATATTAACAAATATCACGGAAGCGACGGTGAGAGAATATGGAACGCAACTAGTGCGGTTGGATAACTACCATCCAGCTCTTGAGATAATGTTCACTGTCAAATTTAGACAGGTAAGCGTATCCCCCGAAAGTAAGCGCATTATTACATTTGACTTCAGGAGGGGAAACTTTCTGGGGCTCTATGGAATGCTTTCACAGTGTTCCTGGTCAGATATGTTATGTACGGAAAATGTAGACGATTGTGTAGATAGTTTCTATGATTTATTGAAAGACGTTTTTGAAAAATGCTTGGAAAGAAAAACCACTTTCATCAACAATCGATTCCCTGCAAAATTAAATTAAAAGAACACTATTTTAAAATGATGAAAAAAATAACAAAAAAAGCAAATTATTATAAAGATAAATATAAGGAACTTAGGATAGATGTGAAACGTCTGCATAATCTGTGTTATGAAACATATATAAAAGAAATAGAGGGTGACTTACAGAGTGATCCCAAAAATTTCTGGACATTTATAAAAGAACGTCGAAAAAACTGTGCGGTTGCTAACAAATTTACTTATGATGATGATGAATTGATCAATGACAGAGATATTGCAGATGGTTTCCCAACTTTTTTCAAATAAACCTTCACAAATAGCGATGCACCGGTAAATCCCACAACTTTTCCTGAATATGGCTTAGATACCCTTGAAATTGGCGATATAAGTGAACAAGAGGTTGAAAATGCTATCAAGACACTAAAACCCAAAGCGGCCATTGGAATTGATGACATTCCAGCCTACTTCTTTAAGGCCTACTGTGACTTGTTGAAGCAACCGTTGACCTTGATTTTCAATCTTTCCCTAAGAAAAAATTGTTTTCCAAGCCTTCTCAAAATTGGAAGAGTCAACCCCATACACAAAAGCGGCAATAAGAACAATGTAAGAAACTACAGGACCATAACAGTCTTGTCAGCTCCGTCGAAGATATTTGAACGGGTAATATACAACCGTGTATACAATCATGTGGACTCAGTTATAATCGACCAACAGCATGGTTTTATTCGTAATAGATCTACCACTACCAATATGTGCGTATTTAGTAATTTCGTGACGAATGGTATGAAAAATGGCAGCCAAGTAGACGTAATATACACTGACTGGGCCAAGGGCTTCGATAGAGGTAACCATGAGGTTTTGATCTTGAAACTAAAAGCATTCGGTTTCACAAACAACACTCTTGATTTATTGCACTGCTATCTGTCAAACAGAATACAATTTGTACGGTTCAACAATCTATCTTCTTTCGAATTCACCGCTACCTCAGGCGTTCCTCAAGGATCGATTTTGGGGCCTCTCCTCTTCGTATTATTTGTTAATGGCGTCTCCCAGTATATTGAGAATTCTCAATTTCTCCTATATGCCGATGATCTCAAGCTGTTCAGAAGGATCAAAAGCGAGAAAGACTATGTTAAGCTTCAAGATGACCTCGATAATCTATTGAATTACTTTTCAGTATCTGACTTATCTCTCAACGAAGCTAACTGCAAAATAATGAGTTTCACACGAAAGAGGTCACCCACTGTCGATGACTATTACATTAATGGCACCAGTCTGCAGAGAATCGATGAGATGAAAGATCTTGGTATCTTTTTCTCTGGTGTGTTCAATTTCTCTAGGCATATTGAATACTTAGTGTCTGAATGTTCTATGAAATTGAGCTTTGTTTTGAGATCTAGCCGTGAATTCAGTCACGATACTTGTTCAATACTTTTCAATTCCATTATTCGATCTAAACTACAATATGGATGTGTCATTTGGAATCCAAAGACTTTTTTATATTCCGATATGATAGAAAAAATCCAAAAACGATTAATGAGAACTCTTTCCTTCAGGAAACACAAGGTCTGGCCCTTATTTATATCTTACTCTAGCCATCTATTAGAATTTAATGTCCAACCATTGAAAGATCGACGTGAGTCCTCGGAAGTAATTTTCGTTTTTAACGTTCTTAGAACATTGAAATCACCTGAAATTCTCCAAACTATTGATTTTATCGTACCTGACATAAGACTTAGAAGAAGAGACAATCTATTTCGTGTCTCGAACAGTTTGTCTCCTCTTCAACAATGTCTAGAGACCCTTAACGAAATGGTGAAAGACTGTGATCTAGATATATTCAATATTACAGAGGGACAACTCCTTCGACTGCTCAAATGTACATGAATCTTCTCTGGCATATTTAATTTTATTGTTCTCAACTGATTTATGGTATTCTGAACTATAGTATCTTATCTCTATCTGTAGTATTGTATTTTGTATTTTTATTGTATTTTTTACTTTATAATTGTATTTTTTAAATGTACCATTGTGTTCTTTTTCCAACTGACAGTATTTTGATTCCACTGACGATAAAGTTCTGGAAGCATAAGCAATGGGCTTCTCTAAACCGTTTGGCAAAATATGTGAAATAATCGCACCTACCCCGTACTCACTAGCATTTGTTGACAATAATAAGGGAAAATCAGGGTTGTAATGGGTTAAGAATTCTGTTGATACCAACAAGTCTTTCACATTATCAAAAGCATTTTGACACTCTTCTGTCCAATTCCACTTAGAGGAAGGTTTCAATAAATGGAACAATGGATGTAATACCATAGAGAGATTTTTCACGAATTTACCATAATAATTTATATGACCCAAAAATGATTTCAATGATGTAACATTAGTTGGTATCGGTGCATTTTTTAAAGCTGTTATCTTGGATTCAGAAG
The DNA here is from genome assembly GCA_944452925.2 of Chrysolina oricalcia. Lineage (NCBI taxonomy): Eukaryota > Metazoa > Arthropoda > Insecta > Coleoptera > Chrysomelidae > Chrysolina > Chrysolina oricalcia. Next base: position 15,425,016 of record OX101819.2, read on the forward strand.
TGGAGTCAATCTTTTTCTACTGAAAAAATTTACACTTTTCTAGTGAAAGTTTGAGCCCTGCTTCTTGCAACCGCTTCAGTACAGCTTCCAATCTTTCTAAATGTTGTTTTTTATTTTTTCCTGTAATTAAAATATCGTCAAGAAAACTAACAACTCCCTCTAAACCTTGTAATAATGTTTCAATTATTTTTTGAAATTTAGCAGGAATACTCGATATTCCAAATGGAGCTCGAGTGTATCTGAATAAACCCTTATGTGTTGAGATTGTAGTGAAATTTTTCGATTGTTCATCCAAACAAATTTGTTGATATGCATTCGACAAATCTAATTTACTGAAATGAACTCCCCCTTGTAATTTGACAAAAAGGACATCAATTTTTGGTAAAGGAAACTGGTCTATTTCAATAAATGGGTTGACTGTAACTTTGAAATCTCCACAAATTCTAACTGACCCATTAGACTTCAAAATCGGAACTATTGGAGTTCCCCATTCACAATAATCAATTTCTTCAATGACTCCACATTTTAAAAGTCGTTCTAAATCGTTCTCCACTTTTTCCCTCATTGCAAATGGAAGTTGCCTAGCTCGGAGAAATTTTGGGTTCACTGCTATATTTGACTTCATTAACGTCCAACTTTATATTATCCCCCAATTTTTTCATATACCTACGCGTTCTCAGCTACTCTGATAGAAGACTTCAACTTTTTTTTGAAATATATGTATATTTTATCATTGTAAAATGTGGAAACAAATCGCAATTTTCTCAGTCGTTCCTTTTCTATAATTAAATCTTTTATTTCTTGCCCAAACCAAACAGGACATTTTTTGCTTCCAACATACTTTTTATACTTCTGCACCCAGGTATCTATGACACCATTCAACATATTATAAAATTCATCTAATGCTGTGTTTACATTTACATTTTCAATAACTTTTGTCCAGTCAGTATTCTGTAAGCTTAAACAAATCTCTAGAAAGTTTGCCTTCTAAAAGATTATATTGAAAATCTGTTAGATTTTTGTCTACTTTATTATTGAAACTTATATTCTTATCAATTATTATTATAGTCCAAACTCGAAAATTCGCACTGTCATGTCACATCCATAAATAGACTATTTTCTTGTTCAAATTTTCTAGTCTACATTTATCGATATCGACGCTTATGTGGAAGTGTTGTGGAATTACTCGAGAATAAAATCTTTAATTCCTACAAATTAAATTTCATTTTACTCCAGTGAGTTTTCCAGGTTGGGCTTATATTTCCGTCAGCTTCCGAAAACTGCCCAGAGTCTGAACAATAATATAGATTTTGTCCGCGCAAAATTACCAATTTAAGTGTCGTCAAAGCTGGATTTCATCGAAGGGGGAATGTCGTTTCAAGGTCTTCTGAGGCGAAATTCTCAGTAGTAATACCACAAGTGATTGAATTTTCGCGATAAGTCTGTCGATTCATTTCTGTACGAAACTGAATTGCTTCGAGAAAACACCACGAGTCCGCAGGACGAGTGGTGTTTTCTCGATACAATTCAGTTGAGTTCAGAAATAAAAGACAGACTTATGAGATAAATTCAATCACGAGTGGAATTTTATTAGACTATTTCACGAAGCATTAAAAGTATTATTATAAACATGAACAATCAATTCATCATAGCCACTCCTTCGATTTCCTTGTATTTTTCGGTACATTTTCATCGATTTTTTCGTTGATTGATTCGATAGAATTCATCCCAAATCTACTCATTTTTGAATGCGTGCACAGCGTAGTCACTTATATTTGACGTTTAACTGTCACATGCACTGTAAACAAATCTGAAAACACCGAACTTGATAGGCCAATCAGAGTCAAGAGTCAAGTTTGGTATTATCGGTAAGCCGAACTTGACTAGAGCTTCTGATTGGTTCATTTCGTAGGTGAGTGAAATAGTCTCGATAAAGCCCTGCTGCCATTACAAATACTCCAGTGATTCCCGCTGTAATTACATTGCCAGATTTAATTTTGTCGAGGAACTGTACGGGACAGGGATTATTTTCCCCAGACGATATTTTTGTTAGTTGATATGAATGGCATCAGAACGACGGAATTTTCACGATTAAGTTAGGTTTTATAGCAGATTATGATCCATTATGGCTTTTTCTTCTTCTTCTTTCTCATATATTTTCTAAGAACTTGGTTTAGGTAATTGTTGCTGATATGTTTTTTATCAGTTCATCTACAGGGTATAATTCTGGATTCGGGATGCTAAATCCTAGGAAAAATGTCCACTGATTTTTGAAATTTTAAACTTATAGCATTTTCAAATTCCAGCAAGAGTGTTTCCTATTTTTAAATCACAGTTTATTTCTAATTGTGAAAATTATTCTAATTATAAAATGATCAAATAGTCTCGACATCATGCAATGTGAGCACCCTCCTAAAAACTTACCAAAACAACATTATCTCGTCAAATTAATTTAAATTAGGAACAACCGCTACCATCTAGCTGAACTTCTATTACCTACTCTTCCGAATATTATCAAATACTAAACTAATTTAGTAAATGATTATAGTTGTTACTGTATTTCAGACAGAAATATTTGCCATACTCGCCTTTGTAAGAGAAAACAGAGGCTACCGCGGCCAGCAAATCACGATATGCACCGACAGCCAAGCAGCGACCAAGGCTCTCACATCATACAGAGTCACTTCATTGCTGGTTTCTGAATGCATCGATGATCTGCAAAGGCTATCTGCCGCCAATGAAGTAAAGCTACTTTGGGTCCCTGGTCATACCGGAGTACCTGGAAACGATCAGGATGATTATTTGGCCAGACAAGGTGCGAAAAGCCCAACGATTGGTCCAGAACCTATCCTTGGAGTTTCTAGATCATGGTGCGTCTCAACCATGAAGGAAATTCTGGAAATAAAATTCCAGGATACATGGTAAGATGCACCGGGCATGAGGCAATCGAAACTACACATCGGAGGCCCTTCTACTGGGAGGACCAAGACTCTGCTCACACTGAGCATAAGGGAAATCAGATAAGTGACAGGGCTCCTGACGGGACACTGTCATCTTAACAAGCACCTCAACATTTTAGGTATCACGGATGATACCGAATGCAGATGGTGCTTGGAGGATGAGGAGTCAGCCACCCACATCCTCACGGAATGACCGGCAGTGGCAGTAATAAGGGAAGCACACCTCGGGAGCATCGTACTGAACCCGGAGAGTATGATGGAGGTATCGGTTAGAAGGCTGGCATCTTTCGGTCGCGAGACAGGCTACCTTCAAAACTGACCCATTTCCCAGCAGTGGTGGGTGCATAACGGGCCCGATTGAGAGGCCTACATGCTTATGGCTCCGTCCGCCCACATACCTTGTTCTATCTAAGGAGCCTGATTATCCAAGCCCTGGCGAGGAATGGCGTGGGTGGATCCTTGATACATATAGTAAATTAATATTGAAACGAGAGGAAAATTCATATAAGAGGTGCTACGGAAGTGAAGACAAATACTGAGGTACCACAAGGGTCGGTGCTGGGCCGAAAATTGTGACTATATGATGGATTCTTCGAGCTGGACAGTGGAGCGCGAATAATGACGTTTTCTGACGATGTTGATATTCTCATTCAAGTTTAAACTAAGGAGGGAATGGAAAAAAGGCAAATCACACCATCGCCAAAGTGGGAAAATTGACGGAAGTCCATGATTGAGAAGAGCAAGCCACCAATCGGAGGTGGTGATCTTGAAGGAGACAATGCAAGAAATGGTTAGGAGTTGGGCAGACCTGGAGTAAGCCAAAGGAGAACTTGAATTGCCTTGGCATCCACCTGGACCACCAATGTACTTTCGGAAAACATGTACAGGAGGCGGCGAAGAGAACAGAAAGTAGAATGGCCATGCTAGCATGGCTGATACCCAATATAAGAGGACCAACCAGCATGTAGAGGAGAAAGCTGTAAAAAGTGGTGCAGTTCATTCACCTCTCACCTCCTTGTGAAAGAAGGTCAAATGGAAACCGGGAAGACGTAAGGGAAGAAGCACAAATGGAGGAGGAATAGAAAAATAATAGAACGAATGCAAAATAGATGAATAAATCGATTCCGGAAATAGAACCATGGACGAAGTGGAGCCATAAAAGAACAGATTTTCACTTCAATCATTTTCAGACGGAACATGGAGCATTCAAGACATACACGGAAAGAATAGGGAAAACAGAGGACGACAGATGCAAGGACTGCGGTGCCAGGAACACGCCAAGGCACCTTAACTTCGATTGCAAAAGATCGGTGGAGGAGAGGAGAAGAATGGAACAAGAAGTAGGAGGGCCTATAACAGTAGATACTATGAAACAGGAAAATGGTAGGAGAGTTTTGGAGAAAAAGAAATTCATCTTCACCGATGAGCGCCCTCAAAAATAAAATCCATATTTGAATACTCAAATTTTCTGTCCGATTTTGAAGAAACTTTTTTCGATTACTTTTTCAATTACTTCAAACATGGGGACAGTTTCCCCCTCAAACATGTAATTCTTTTGATATCTCCTCCGATCCTCCGAACCATAAAGATACCTTAGCAACGTAGTGATGTTTGGAATTACGAACTAACTATCTACGAAAACTAACATAGGAAAAGTTCACCATTTGTTGTACAAATTTGGGAGTTAACTGTAAAACTGTATTTCATTCACTTTTCCCTGTAACATTTCAGTTTCATTGACACTCATCAGTGCTAACATACGAACATCTCTTCCCTATTAAGAAAGAATTATCGATTTGGAACGATTGAATCTGATTCGTGATAAATGACTGAAGAACTGAATTTCGGAAGTTTGTTTTTTTTTTGGCTGATTCCTTTTCGCTACGTGATTGTTCTTTAATTGGCCATTAAAAACTCCTTTCGGAGTTAATTGAATAGTTAACGTCTATCGGATCTCTGAGAGCTTTTTTTCTTTCTGTCACATCGATCGTTTCTCTTGATGTTTTGAGATGTATGTATTGGAGGAAACGTATACTAGCTGATGTGAGTAAAATTAAAGAACTTCAGCTGGATAACAATTAATTTATGAAGATAAGACAAAGGTAATTCCTAGTGGAAAACGAGTGATATTTTCTCAGATAGATAGATATCTTTATTAATTCTTATAGATCATGGGCATGACATGGGGTTGGTTAATATGAATAAATAAATAATAATTGGGACGCCAGATAACACGATATCTAAGACATCAAAGCAGTATATATAAAAATTACAAAAAAGTATACATAAAAAGTAACAGTAAAATTAATAATTTAAAAACAATGTAGAGCTGAGAATGGTCAACGTGGTGGTGGAATAGACTGAGTGAATTCATCTACACGGATTTTTTGAAGATATAATTTTATCGCAATTTTGAATTTTCTTTCGCATGAGATATTCTTCATTTGTGGCGGTAGCATGTTGAAGCATAAAGTTCCAGCATAGGAAGGAGACTTCTGAACTTCTGGATTTTTGGAAATTCATATTATTTTTTTCCTTGTTGGACATTCATGAACATCTTTGTTTTTTTTTTAATTTGAATTTGTTATGGAATGTGTGCGTCATTAATTTGTATAGATAACTACAATTGCATGCCAATGATTTATTATGGGCCAAATTTTCTCTGCATGACTCTATATTGTCACCGAGATTAAATATCAAGCGAATGAATCATTTATGTATAACTGACACTCTAAAAATGTCAGTGGCACGTCCTCATACTATAATAGTTGAAATTATCGCTGAATAGATGAGTGTGTATTATATATTTACAATATGTGCTCTATGAAAGTTTTCTTTAAGTGTTCGGAATGCATAGTTTTCCTACTTTTCCTACAGATCGCCTCAACTTGTTTATTGAAATCTGAATTACAGTCCACTACAGTTCCTAGGTAGAATTCATAGTCTCTAATTTGGTGTTGTTGATTTCAAATGTTAGAGAATTTGGAGTTTTTCTTTTGCTTGTGAATTATACACACAACGTTTTTGTTTCCAGATAGAACCTTTGCCTCAAGTTCTTGCAGATTCACCGCAGAAGCAATTATCGTTGTTTCATCAGCATAAATGAATACTCTGCCATCTTGCATTGATTGGGGTAGATCGTTGATGTGAAGTTGAAACAATAAGGGACCTAGAATTCCCCCCTGAGGGGTGTATCCAACATAAGGACGAATAAGTACATCCGCGTAGTCATCATTAATTTTAACTTTGATCGTTTTATCAACCATAACCATACCTGATCTGGAGAAATTGACTTCGTATGAGGTCAGAAATTCAAGAAACCAAATAGAAGAAGAAGAAGAAGAACTTTGATTGTTCTTCCAGGACATAAGAAATCAACCATACTTTTATGGGACCGCGGGTACCCATCGCTTTCAAATTTATGCACAGAAAGTAGGGGACGATGGTGTCAAGAGCTCTAGATAAGTCGAAGAATGAACCTACACCATTTATTTTGATGAATATTTTCATTATGTGTCGTGGTATTACATCTATCGATGCGGTTTCAATTGATGAATTTTGACGGAATCCGTATCGACAAGGTCTAATTAGTTTACTTTCATTCAGGTAGTATATCAATTGATTAAATACAGCAATTTAAATAAGTTTAGAGAAACAGCTAAGGAGATAAATACATCTATAGTTTTCTATAAATAATGGGTCCTCCTTTTTAATGACTGGTAAGTCACCGAGAGGTTGATAAGATCAGAAAGATCATTTACGATTTCTTTCAGTCGCAATGCAGGAATACCATATATTCCGGTTGAATAATGTTTTTTTAAATTGCGAATTATAGACGATACCTGTTCCTGGGTCACAGGATTGGAGAACATTGAATGTGAATATTTCACTAGGGGTCGAACATATTGTCAGAATGAACTAAATCAAGTATAGAAACTGTTATACTCTACCACATCAAATAGCTACTTGATTACAAAATGAAACGAACATATCTGTTCTTCTACCCACTGCAAAATGTGAAACCTCACCGTATAAAAACGTCTTCCATCAGATTAGACATCAGCAGAATCAAAATAATCCATAGTACTTTCCTCGATTTTCATGTCGACAAAAATATATGATCCGAATGAGATTTAAAAAAAAAAATTATTATCGCAGAAATGGATTAAAAAGTAATGTTAATCTTCAAATTCATATAGTCTTCGATTGATATTTCATAAAACCAATAATTCAAAATACCCACTAATATCTATTTATACCGGTACAAACACAGATTGGACATGCGTCGACCGAGAACAAAACCGACCGCCATTCGGCTAAACTCGAACTATGTCAGAAAATGAATGCTTCAGAATAGATTTCGTCAGGCTGATAATTTAGCGACTGACGGCGTTTCCGTACGGTGTTGACGGTGCTTACTTCGACTTTTGTACATAAGCTTCGTGGTAGATGAAGGGAGTTTATTTTATTGGTAACCGAATTTGAAAAGAAGTCTACAAAAATGTTGGAAACGTACTGTACTGTACTGTAAGATCAATGGTATGATGTTTCTTAGTTCTGTAACATTTTCATTTACCATTTCCCAGAGTGTTTTTGGAATGAACTTCGTGTCTGAGTATCTTGATCAAACTGATGCAAAAATCTATGAACATCGAGCACATGAAAATATCTGAATTTTCAACGAAAGACAATATGGTTGGAGAAACTCTTTCAGTAACCATCGTTCATATTCTTTCTAAAAATTGTTATATTATGTAGCTCTGATAAAGCTGATTTATTAAAAGATTTTTAGTAAAAAAATAAATGATTTTTTTAAATCCTCACCCAATATATGAAGTATCCACAAATGAGGACTATTTGACTACGATAAGAATAAAACTGAAATAAAAGAATCCTAAGAAGTATTCTATTTATTAGGGAAAGCTACAAAACAAAGTCAAAGGCAAAAATATACTTTAGTCTCGGAAGGAATAAAAACTCATGACAAAGCTTCATTGATTTAAAGATGATATCCCTTTTTAGACAGACAGGTGTATTCCAAATTTGATGTGATAGACGAGTGTTTTGCCTTTGCAGAGTTCCAACCTGCCTTCGGATGCATCTGTTTTCATTGGAGGGTCCACGCGAGGGGCAATGGGGATAATTATCCCACCCCTTTGAGAGAAAAATTGACAAGTCTCCCTCCTAAGAGTCCTATGTCAACACCTCTTTTTCAGAAACTTTTAACTCAAGCCAATTCCCCCATTCCCCTAGAAACGTTCTGGATCAGCACCTGTCTGTTTTACCATCAACGGCAGGCAAACGTTCAATTTACCACAGTTCAGTTCATGAATTCTAATTTTCTAATTTTGATCGTTTTCAGTGCAACTTGCACGTGCGGTCAGGCATGAAGGGGAGCCAAGGCGTCCATTCACCTCAGGTGCCCTGGGCGGCAGTCCAAAATTAGGAACATCATAACGTTCAGTTCACATGTGAATTTACGAATATGACGTTCCGTCATTTTGTACACGTTTGAGGACATGAAAGTTTCCCACAAAAATTACGAACTCGGTTCTAGGAACGTTAATACATTTTGATAAAGGTACTTAGTCAACCTCCACAGTTATTCTTCTTAGGAAAGAAGATAATTATCACAGAAGAACCTGACTTAAAAATATTAATGTTTCTACCGTTACATGACACACTGCAGCATTAGTTATTCGAAGGGCAATTAAACTACATCTGATGAGAAATAGATGGTGCGAAGGTCGCGGGAAGTTTTCAAAAGGATTCCATTTTAGGTCCATTGTAAAATATTAATTAAAATGGAAAAATATGATAAGTGTATAATGGCGACTACAAAGGTTGGACATGATGACTGAAAGGTTAACTCATGTCCTGTTTGTATACGACAAAATGAAGCGTTCGACACCAAGGACCTTGTCGAACATCCTCCAGGGCTCGTTTTTCCAACGAACAACAAAGCTATGGAACCCACTGTTCCCTGAGGCATACAGCCTGCAGAAATTCAAGAAGAACGCGAAGTCCTACCTATTTTCCCTCGGTTCTCAAGTTATGTTCCAATCAATAGACTTCAATTACTAGATCCACATATGGCTCAACTATAATTCAGTTTTCTTTATACTATTACGTTCAAAGTTGGAATGGACAGCAATTTCTGACGGTGGACACTGTTATTAGCCCTCACGGAGTGCCAATTTGGAAAATAAAGTGGTAAGAAAATTGGACATCATGACCTTACGCATTTTCTCTATCCTCTGTACATGGCCAGTTCGATTTTTCTACGAGACTCGTTACAACCCGTGACTAGGATTCTGTTTATAAGTTTTGCATGCTTGGAATTGATCAATAAGAACATTAAACTCATATTCAGCTACATGAATCGTATGGAGACGTGTGTAATAGATACGTAAAATGTAGAACAAGTACGGGAAATGTAGAAAGGCAATTAAATCTTCATTAGCACATTTAACATCACACGAATTTACATGAACAATTAGCTGAGTACGTCGACATTCAACAGAGAACTTCTCTCCTCGTTCCAGTATGATCGGTTTCAGACTTACTAAAAGAGCAGCTTTCATTCTATTTTTTTCACCACGTTTCTTATCCAGTTCGGAGTAATATTTGTAAACATTGTTTTTACGTAACTCCCATGTTTCCGGAGAGAACCCCTCAAAAGCAGAGCTTGTGTGAGTAGCGGAGAAGTGAACGAGAAGTTTTACTTATACAGGGTGTACTGAGACTATTTACGAAAAACTATACAGAAGAAATAGAAAATGAAGTGAAATTTAGAAATTTGGACATCTGTACCTGGAAGTGGGCAGCCACCACCTGTGTTCTTCCACCTTCATCAAACGTGGGACTGAAGCTGGTAGTTGGGGTGAAGTTTTAGCGGACTCCCATACGACGGCGTATAGGCGTCATCCTACCAGTATAGTTTTTTATTGAAATTTAAGAATTTTGAGATTTTTTCTCAAAATTACGACTTTTTTCTCAAAATTCTGACTTTTTTCTCAGAATTTTGACTTTTTATCTCAAAAACTCTGACATTTTTTTTTCTTAAAATTTCGACTTTTTTTTCTCAAAATTTAGATTTTTCTTCTCAAAATTTCTACTTTTTTTCTCAAAATTCTGACTTCTTTTCAGAATTTTGAGTTTTATGCTCGAAATATTCTGAAAAAAAAAAGTCAGAATTTTGAGATAAAATGTCAAAATTTTGAGAAAAAAAGTCAGATTTTTGAGAAAAAAAGTCGAAATTTTAGAGTAAAAAGTCAAAATTTTGAGAAAAAAAGTCCAAATTTGCAAAAAAATCAGAATTTTGAGATAAATAGTCAAAATTCTGAGAAAAAAGTAGGAATTTAAAAAAAAAGTCGAAATTATGAGAAAAAAAAATCGAAATTTTTAAATTTCAATAAAAAATCATACTGGTAGGATTGCGCCAATACACCGTACTCCTTATAGAAAATTGCAGAAATAAATTATTTTTGCAGAACAGAACGGGGCCAAATATGAAAGATGAATGGGGGTTTATTGGTATCAATAAAATTTGCTGAAATTACTCCTAAGCTGTAATAATTGCATGCTACGCTACTACGATAGGAATTACATTAGTTGATATACATGGATGTAATAGAAAATATAATGGGGATTCTATACATCGATAAAATATACTGATATTTAAATATGATACTTCTTAGGTAAATTAGAGTAATATGGAAGTCTACGCGACCATGATAGATGTTGCATAAGCTGATATACAGGATGCAATAAAATATAAGGAAGTTTTCAGGTACTGAATGAATTTGCTGAAATTTCAGTATGTTACACATTAGGTATAACCGAGTAATAATTGCATTTCCGCTCGACCACGATAGGTATTGCATTATTTGATATACAAGAATAAATTTGAAATATAAGGATGTTAAATAATATTATGTTAGATCTGGGGTTTTATAGTAATAATTGTATTATGCGCGATCACGATGGGAACCGCATTAGGTGATATACAGGAAGTAATAGACAATAAAAAAATTGCATTTCGGAGTACTTTTTTAAAACACACTGTAGATAGTGTGATAAAAAATAAATGGAACTGGGCTGTGATTACTAAAGAATCGAAGGCTGCAGACATGGTACAATGATTAGTAATAGGCAGAAGTGACATAAAATATTCAGGATTGGGCATTTTGAGTGGAGGAACAACAAACGAGTTTTTCGAAACATTTTGTCGATAGCAGGACTTTGTATATTTCCACATCAGTAACCTGCAAGTTGGTGGTACAACTGATGGCACCACGAAACAAAAAGGAAGCCTTTCTACTGCTGCATCTTGCTCAATGGGAGCTTGTCTGAAAAACCGCAAGCTCTGTCTTAGTGTAACGCAACAAAACATTGTAACGGTATGGGTCGATTAAACAAAGCAGGTAAATTGTAGGGGTTTTATTGAGGGCAGAATCAATCTACTAGGTCGTAAGTTTACGATATTTACTGATAATAATTCCATAACATATCTCAAAACATGTCGCTTACTTTCAACTCGTATTTCTAGATATGCATTAGCTCTGGAAGAGTATGACTTTGACATCAAGTATATTCCAGGTACTAGTAATATTATTGCAGACGCCTTGTCTCGGCATTCTGGTATAAGACAGCATTCCCCTGGCGACAAAATTTTCAAAGTTCTTTCTGTTATTTCACTACGAAGGGAATTACAACAACTTGTCAAAGAAATGGCTAGATATCAACGGGAAAATCCGAAATTAAATAAAATTCGAGAGAATATGGCCTCCGATCCCAAGCTCCAAGGTCGGTTCATTCTTTTTAATGAAATTATCTATCAAATCAATGGCCATGAAGAGAATTATTTACTATGCATACCAAAGTCATAAGCCGCAAAGTCTGCAGAAGCCTATCATGTGTCATTTGGACATTTTGGGGAATACAAAACTTGGCGAGCATTAAGAAATTAATTATGGTGGTCTAATATGCATCAAGATGCTAAAAGAGTTATTCGTCAGTGTGAGATCTGTCAAAAATCAAAAACATCGGTTTTACCGGATCCTCCAATGAACTCTTATCATTCCCGAATCTAAGAATGAATTGGTAGCACTGGACCTTTATGGACCATTGCCTGTCAGCCGCGGAGGTGTCACTTATATTTTAGTTTTACTTGATGTTTTCACCAAATATGTTACTTTATATGCTTTGAAAAAAGCAACAACACGTGCGATTCTTAATAGGATCACAACAGACTTCTTGCCCAAGTTTGGCAAGGTAAAAAACATTTTATCCGACCACGGAACACAGTTTACTGCTAAGCGTTGGAAAGAAACTTTACAATCATTAGATATACGAGTAAGATATTCATCCGTACGCCATCCTCAATCCAATCCTTCAGAAAGGGTGATGAGGGAACTAGGAAGGTTATGCCGCACGTACTGTGCCGACCAACAAAAACGGTGGGCATATGAGTTACAAAATTTTGCTGAGTTCATGAATTCAATGATTCATGAATCTACGGGGTATAGTACAAATGAGCTTCAGTTAGATGGTGACCGTACCAAGCTGTTACCTGAATCTCTGAGGGGTGCATGTAAGAATGGTGAGCCTATGAGTCAAGAGGTCAAATTAATTCTGGCGAAGGAAACTCTGATGAGCAAATCGGAAAGACGAAAAATTCATCAACAAGGTCGTCCGTTCATTAGTTAGAACAAGGACAACTAGTGCTGTTGAAAGCTAACAACAACAAAAAATTTCTGTTGTTGTTGAACTTTTCCAGTCAAACTTGATATTTCGAGTCCACATTGTAAATATTGATGAATTCAAAAAAACTTTAGATGATTGAAAAGAAAATTGAATTCTCTTTTCAACGATATGTCATTTTACCCCCATTCACAATCACAATTTCTTCTACTTCAAAAAGTAGTATCGGTGATACCATTCAAAATTATGAGTCTCTGTTAGGGTACAAAGTGTTTTTGCAAATATATAAATATGTTCCAATATGTTCATTAGTTGTAGCAATATTTCTTATTTTGCTTTCCGATATATATATATATATATATATATATATATATATATATATATATATACAGTGCGACGCTAAATTATGGAACAAATTCATTATTTCTGAATATAAAGATATATCGGAAAAATCCTCGGACAGGTCGATTTTCTTTTCCAATGGACCAATTTTTGAACCTCACCCAAAATATATAGGGTTATCCGCATTTGAGGAAAAGCGACTTTGGTGATATTTTTAAATGGGACACCCAGTATATTTGTCCATATTTGGTTAGGGATCGTCATTACCAAAGTTATTTTTACTCAATTGCGGATAACCCTATATATTTTGGGTGGGGTTCAAAAATTGGCCCATCGGAAAAGAAAATCGACCTGTCCGAGGATTTTTCCGAAATATCTTTATATTCAGAAATAATGAATTTGTTCCATAATTTAGCGTCGCACTGTATTTATTTTTGATCATACACAAAAAACCTGATGAAATATTCCGAGAATGCACTCTGGCGTCTGCAATATCATTGGACCACCATCTATTAGCCTAATTATTTAATAATGAATTAACGGGGATAGATTGTAGACAACATACAGATGCATATTTTTGAATATAAATTAGTGATATTTGACCAGAAAACAAATCTGTTTGAACAGTTAAGCGCATTTTCATTGAGTTCAATGCTGATTTGGTACACAACCATTTGTTCGCTAGTACTTAGTCTTCGCAAAAATAAAAAATAAACACGCACGACTATGACAATGCGAGATCTAACACCCTGGCAAAAATAACTACTTTTCTCAGTCTTGACACCCTACAAGTTTTTTCCCTACTTGAAAAAAGCACTGCATAAACAACCCTTATTTTGAATATACCTGATTCGCTATGGCACGAGTGCTATAAAAATTGTTTGCAGCAGCCAGTTTCAATAATCAGGGATAATATTCCCAAAACAATAGAAAAGTTTTCAAAGCTAAACATTTGTTTCTGACAATTTGTCGCAAATCATAAACGGCAACCTTTCTATTTTTGTTTGTTCACCACTAGTGTACATTCGATAAATCTTTTCTTCAAATATATATCAGGTCTCGCAACCGTTATTGGAAGGATACAAGGATAAAGAGACAAACCACCAACAGGTGTTTCCCTGTTGTGCTTATCATTAAGTCAAACATTCGTCTCCCTTTCAATTTAAACAGAGGCGTAGACAGAGTGAGTGGAAATAGCTATCGACGAAAAATGAATCAGAAACCAGCATGCGGTTAATGATGACGAGTGACGAGACACTTTTTCATTACATAATGAATTTATCCAGCAAACATTTTCTGCGATCGTTACCCGCTGAACTGTGCAGGTGACCTAAAATTGCACATTGGCATTTTAATTTTTCCATTAATTATTAATAAATTTGCAAAAATATTCGAACATGCTCTTAAGGTATTTGGAACGATAGAGCAGTTTTCCTACAATTACACTAAAAATATGGTATATTTATCGATAGTGGCCACATCACCTGAATTTTTATGAGAATTTTTGTCCATTTAGAATCGGAGATAATTGTACTCCAAGTTGCTCCCCAATAGAGTTTTAAATCATAGCACCATAGGCCAAATGCAATCATTGCTTCAAATAACACTCTGTATAGAAGTAACGCGTCTTATACATTTGATGGAAAACTAACACATGTCAATAAACTCAATAACAATGCTAATAACCAAATTTGGAAGAATTCGTCCATCTAATTATCGAAATACAAGCTCCCAAAGTCGTCAATGTTTTTATCAATGAGAGCATACAAATGACCACGTCAAGAACACTGGCAACAACGCGCTGCAGCTCGGATTGAGGAACACAAGAAATATATACCGAAATAAATAAACCAGGAAATATAGAAAATTTAAACTCTAGAATTGGAGAATTGGGCAGCCTCCCTGCCCATATTGTCGTCAGAATATAATTATATGGAAATTTTGGAAGAAATTAGACGTGAAATTGGAATAATTTTGTGAATGAAATGGTCAAAGAAAATTTGTGATTACTTTTTTGGTTTTCGTAGTATATTTTACATCTTTTTTTAGTTTGGCCCAATTCCATTTGCGTCGGAATTCATGATTTTTTTCTCCTGAAGTTCTGCACATTTGCATGAATCAAGAACGATCATCATACCTTTTTCCATTTTTAACTTTTTTTTGCATTTTGCATCTTACATCGCTGCAACTGCATTGTGTCTTTTTTCAAATGGCTTTCTTTAATGAACTGTCTCTTATGAACTAAATTGATTCGAGCCATTACGTTAACGTTATCAGTTTTCATTCATTTTCGTTTCTGAGTAATCTGATCGATGGGACTATAAAAGTTACTGACACTGACACTCGCTAGATTGAATATTTGAAATGGTCGGAAAATCGTACAGTCCGTACACTAAATTTACTTTTATGATCGACGTATGTCTAATGTGTCACAAAAAGAAAACTTTTGGAGCATACCGTACCGTTCCAAATACCTTAAGACACAATTATGTTTCTGGAAACGCATCACATAATGACCAGTAATCAATATGAATTCTTGCAAAATTATTACAATGAGGATGCCATTATGAGCTTTGTTGAGAAAACAGTGAAAGCTTTGGACAAATCAGATTTAAAAAATAATTTTTTATGTCAACCGATTGCACCCCTACGCGCAACCCTCGGAAGTCTTGGAGAGACTTGTGTGAGCTAGGGAAGACGCAGTCCTTACCTTTCAACGTGTGATGCCATGCACGAGACCAGTGAATCGGTGGATCGAAATGGGCCGTAGTGGTCGGCTGGTAGTGCGTTCGCCTCGCATGCGTGGGGTCGTGGGTTCGATCCACCGATTCACCGGTCTCGTGCATGGCATCACACGTTAATAGGTAAGAGCTGCGTCTTCCCTAGCTCACACAAGTCTCTCGAAGACTTCTGAGGGTTGCTCGTAGGGGTGCAATCGGTTGACGGAATTAACAATTTTAACAATTTTTTTTTACCCACGACCTCACGCTTGCGAGGCGAACGCTTTACCAGCCGACCACCACGGCCGTTAAAGTGCCAGATAAGTACCTAGTTGTCTGTCTTGAATTGGCGAAGACATTTGACACTGTTTCTCATAACAAATAATTAGTAACAATGAGTGACTATGGCATTCGGGAGTTATCTTTAGGTCTTTTTGTGTGAAAAACAGACAGAAGATGAACTGAATACCAAATTAATATTTCAGACAAGAGTGCCACAAGGAACAGTATTGGGGTCGAATCTGTTTCTGATATATACATAAATAGTATTGCTAAAATCAATAATTTCGAAAGTCAAATTATCTGCTATGCTTAGGATACAGCAATTATCTTTACGGGGAGAAGATGGGATGAAGTAAATAGAAAAAGAAATAAAAAATGTGTCCCAAATGAGCTACCCACAAGATGACGTTAACATCATGTACCATATTTCTTCCCGATGAGGCAATTCTGTTGACTACTCAGAGCACTAGAAGAGATTTAACTATGGACTAACTGTCGCATACAGTTCTCTGATTAGCTTGATTACGTTTTCTTTCGAAAAAGTCGAACTTTCAAATAATGTGTGCATCATTCAATTCAATTACATCGTTTATTGAATGAAATATGTAGGTACATACCCCTGACACAATACCAAATACACATCTAGATTTTTTCACCAGAATCTAACAGAAATATCAGTCTCTTGAAGCTTATTGTTGGTAAATTGAAATCTGTTTTGGACACCTAATATTTGTTTTGGAAACCTGTGACGTTTATTTAATTACATTTTCAACATAGTATGCTACGTAGTGAAGAAATGTTCACATGCATGAAGTTATCGCCATCTAGTAGGGGATAGTAGAAGTCAAAAGCTTATTTGTCAAACTAGAACATGCTAAAATAAAAATATTTGTTCAGTTTCAATATACATTGGTGTCAACTCATGAATATATTTTGATGGCAATAGAATATATGGGAACAACTATTTTTGCCATGCTAATTCCATAGCAAGAGAAATCAAAAGAGAATTGAATATTCCGGACGGAATTACATTCCATGCTAATTTTCATGGTGAAAACTGTATGGAAAGCTAATCATAAATTCATGCGGCGAATAGCGATAGCATGCTGTTATTTTCATATTCTTCAAAACAGCGCATTAAACACGTAGGCCCGTTGATTGATTGCCGTATTCACTTTTACATATTTCTCCATGAGAACATGGCGAGGAGAATTTTTCATTTTAGTAATGTGCTATTGATGTGCTCATACAGATCATGGCATCATTCATCAGTGATGAATGACAATTTCAACAATGTCATTATTTTGGAAGGATTTGATATACGGCGTTGCGTTGCGTTCGAGTTTCTCCACTCTTTGGAGGGATTCATCGAACTGGATGATTCTGCACGTCGAACACTTGCTTTGATAACATGAAGTCCTTGAGATTTGAGGAACTGTAGGCTTGAGAAAGACAGCGCATGATTACGAAGAGTGTGGGGGTCTAGGACATTTGGGTACGGCCATTGGTCGCGAGTCAACTCGGCGCTGCCAACTAGTCGCAGCTAGGACAACTGGGCGCAAGGACAACTAGGCGCAAGGGCAACTACGCGCAAAGACTACTGGGCGCAAAATGTGGAGCTCAACCAAAGTACCCCTGCGGAGTTCCTCTCCATTGCAACAAACCAGTAGACTTCGAGTCTACAACTAAATATCCCTCCCGGAAATATTCTGACAAAAATATCTCGCCAATAATCCCCAGTCCAATAATAGACAGTAAGAACCTTATGCAAAATCATCCCGTCCAATTATTAGTCTGATCTAACTGAACGAACTACCTAGCTCGCAAATTGGGAGCTTGGAAGTTCAAGAATTAAAAAAGGTAGAACAATTTAATACGACATTCTGTTTCTGTCTGATATGATTTGCCCAGAAGTATTTGCGCCAAGTCACCAAGTAGCCGCGTCGAGTTGATTCGCGCCCAACTGGCCGCTCCCAAATGTCCTAATGCCGAGTGTGGTGTGATCTCGATGACTGCGTCTGCGCGGCTGATCAGACGTCTGCTAACTTGATACTTTTATGCTCTTCTTCTTGATCAAATAGCTACCCCATTTGACAGCTTGCGCAACACCAGTCTCATGATGATGGTTTCTCCGCGGAAATGCACACTTCCAAAGTTAAGATCGAGAATATGAAAGGTTATATTATGTATCTCGCTCTTGTTCACAGGCAGGTAGGTCAAATTTGAGGGAGTTTCGCTCATAACAAAGCTGGGGTCTTTGCGAACGGTGAACTCGTTTATCGTATGAGAAGGCCGGTTGTTGAAGAAGGCACCAGATGTGACTTTACTATCAATGTGAACTTTGACAAAGTTGACGGGTAGGTAGGACATACGTGAACGAGGACAGGTTTCAGTACTTTTGACGATGGAAATTAAGCAAAAAAACGTTTTGGTATTGGGTTTGAGAGAGAAAACTGCAGACTGCATTCGCCGCGTCCCTTTTCTTAGCTTGTCTCGGTTTATCGATGTGCTTGTGGATAAACTTGGCAATGTCGCATATTTCGTAAAAGCCAGTCGAAATTATTGTCAATTATTATGCGGTTTCCTTGAAAAAAGGAACAATTTTGGGGCGCTCGTGTTCACGGTACTGTTAGCCAAGCCCGCAGAATTAGAAAAACTGGTTGCCATCTCTTCCAAAGATATAACACCAGCTCAACAGCCCAAACTGAGAGATTTAGTCAAAAAGTATCAAGACCTCTTCGATTACCAGACAAGAAAAAGGGGGTAGAACTAATGTGGTTCAGCACAAGATTAATACTAGGGATGCCCGACCGATCCGACAATCAGCTAGAAGACTTCCTCGTGCCAAGAAGAAAGAAGCTGACAAAATAGTCAGCGATATGAGAAAGGAAGGAGTGATTGAACCATCCGAAAGTCTCTGGTCCTCTCTAGTCATACTGGTGAAAAAAAAAGACGGATCAACACTACGTAGACTATCGTCGACTGAACAACGTGACGACAATTACCCTCTCCCGAGAATAGATGACACTCTAGCCACGTTGGCTGGTTCCACAATTTTCCCGACTCTAGATCTGTAGAGTGAATAGTGGCAAGTAGAACTGGCTCAAGAAGATCGAGAAAAGACCGCCTTTACCATCGGCTCAGGATTGTGGCAGTTCACCGTCATGCCATTCGGGCTCTGTAATACCCCGGCTACATTCGAAACATTGATGGAGACGGTTATGAAAGAACCATGGAAGACGTGTCTAGTATATCTCGATGACATCATTGTAGTTGGCAGATCGTTCGAAGATCACGTGAAAAATTTGGAAGAGGTATTCCTGTGACTGAGAAACTCCGGATTGAAACTGAGCCCCAAGAAATATCATCTGTTTCAGTAAGAAGTCCGATATCTCAGCCACGTTGTCTCTGCTGAAGGACTAACAGTAGATGAACAGATGATCAAAACAGTAACGGATTGATGTATTCCAAAAAATATACACCAGCTTCAGAGTTCCCTTGGTTTGTTCAACTGCTATCGCCGATATGTGCTGGGGTTTGCCAACATCTTTAAACCACTAACCATACTGATGGAATGTCAAACAAAGTTTCAGTGGACCAAAGAATGACAAGACTCGTTCAGGAAGCTAACATGAGCTTCGAACAACGCACCTATTCTGATCTTTCCTCTACCAAACGGAAAATTCCAACCAGGATGCAATCACCGTCGCCGACGTCTTGGCGAAAGATATGTCTATTCAGGGTTCCATTCGAATCCATCCTATTCCAAGAAATGTGTCAGATGCTGAATAATGCAAGACGAAAAGCACGGCTCTGCATCCAAAGTCCGATGGAATTGTTGAGCAGATCAACCAGACTATCAACTTCCTCTTGACCAAAGTTGTATCTGACCATCAAAGAGACTGGCACCAGTATCTCCATTTGTCCCATAATGGGTATCGTTCTGCAATACACGAGTCAACTGGCCAAACCTCTGCTAGTATTATAATGGGCCGAGAACTGGGAGTTCCCTTTGACTTACAGTTTGGGACACTGCGGGAGAGGACTACGTTTGCAAACTCCAGCAGAGAATGGATGGCATTCACGAACGAGTCCGTTTGAACATTCAGAGTGCCAGCGACAGAATGAAGGAGACCGAAGGCATCAATGCCGATCTTGGAGGATTTCGGGTTGGTGACCTAGTTTGACTATTAAAATTGTTTTTTCCGTTTACCACTTGTCGTCCCATTACGAACGGCAACTCTCAGAAGTCAAAACTTGTGCGAGCCAAGGATTAACGAGGTCTTACCTTTTTACGTGCGATTCCTAGCACATTCTCGGGCCATCAGAAGAATGCAGTCGCCATGGTTTGAACCATCGCAGACTGGCAGCCAAAGTGAATGAAACAATATCGCTTTAACCCCAAACTTCGTTGTGGACTGTCATCAAAGTTGCGGAACTCATGGAATGGTCCGCATAAAATCTTGAAACTTGGTTTGCCGAATCCAGAAGCCACCACAAGGGACATAGAGTCGTTCATTTAAATAGGTTGGCTCCTCACGCTGGAAATCACGACCAAGTTCACGCCCTCAGACCACCGTAGGATGACTTGACGGTCCAGAAGTTCATGTCCTTGTACTTAAACGGACAGAAGTTGATAAACGGGGTAACTCGAGAGGAGCCACGAAACCTTTTCAAGTTGCCGGATGGTTTCGCACTAGTTCACTATGTGGCGTAGGATCTCATAATGTCCAGGGGCATCGCTGTGGTGTTCTCCACAACCTACTACCAGGTTACCAAGAAGTAATCCAGAGATAAATCGTCCTATGAAGATGTCTGAAAGAGCCTCACCCAACTGAGAGATATGATGGTGGACCTTGCGGATCTGGCAATCCCAAAATTTTCCTGAGGGATTGATGCGCTGGATTAGAGAGTGCGTTATAAGAAGCAAGTTGGAGACGATATTTTGATCCAGCGGCGTCAAGATTTCAGTGTGCTGTAACTATCTTCCACGACCAAACCTATAGACTGTGGAGTGTTATTTCCATCGAACTTCATGTTTCAACGACGAAATATCTTTAACAAGGGGACAATGTGACGAACTGGAGCCGGACCTGTCGCCTCATTTGCATAGTACATCTCACAGACGCGACGTTCATCCATAAATAACGATAAGTCATTGCTTTGATATGCCAGTAGAAATTTCTTCTAGAATAGGCCAGGAGTCATCTAATAGAGCTGGCGAACTTCAGCTCTCGAGAACAATCTCAAAAAAGCCTACCTGGATATAAATAAACAGCCCAGATCAGAGAGGGCAGATACAGTAAGAGTTCAGCATATACAGTCTGGTTTGAAATGAAACAATGCAATATAGATTATGATATATGTGATATGAATTAGTACTTGTATTTTAAGTGTAAAAATAAATTAGATACAACCGTAGAGAAAATGTGTTATCTTGTTTGGTAGATGAACATGTTAATCATATCTTTCAAATATCGAGACAGAAAACTTTATACTGCACACTTCATACATATAAACAGACAGGAAGTTCATTAGTGGCTATAACACAAACTAATGGCGCATATAACATGGAAGACACTCGGGAATCCGATCTCAAAAGCAGTGAAACGGATATCCAAGCATCACGTCCAGTGCGCCTAAAACAACACGTATTCTGCAATCAGGCCGTAATTGTTTTGGTTTCATCGGAAAGGAGTTGGGAAATGAATTAATACGAATTTCGCAATGTCCATTATCACAGTCTTCTTCAAATATTGAAAGCAGAACACGATTAACTATTTCATCACTTGGGATTACGAATGAGTAGTTGGTTCTTTGAAATCTCTTGATTCTCCTGGGTCGGTTGAAGTGATGAACTATTTCGCTGAAAGCACGGTTCCCGCTGTTAACTCAATTACGGTTGAATACACATGAAAGATGGAAATTATTTCAATTTTCTCAGTATTCAACTAAAAGCTATGATCTTTTCCAGAATGACCATTTGTGTATGAATAACGAACTGTTTTGATTTGAAATTGTTAATTTCGACATCACATAGATATATTCATCTTTATCTCCAACAGGTATACACCCCATTACAGGAAAAGTAGTGAAAATTCGTAAAATAACAAAGGTCAAATTAAATTAAATCAGATTATCAAAATAACAATTATTCATTTTTTGTTCTATCAATTATACAGGGAAAATATGTTTGAGAGAACTGTTATTGAAGACACACATATCACAAATGAGATTGAAACTCCAACACATCAAAGACACAGGCGATCTACGCATCACATTAGTTCGAGAAGCACTACATTAAAATGTCATCTCATATTTGGAGTTCAAACGGGGTATAAGGTAGTTAATTTTTTGTAAGAGTGAGGAACAGAGAATATTATTGTGCGTCAAATTATAAAGAAGAGAAATAGTGACAAAAACTCTACGGGTATTCAACGAGATTGCATCGAAACTATCAAGAAGAAACTATCAATTCCCCATTGTGGATAATTCCGTTACTATAAATAACAGGAATTTAAGAAATTTTCGCTGCAGTTTCAACTTGACGTGTTTGGCAGTCATAAATGGGATACCATATCAATGACCCATATTCAACTTTAGAACTCACATACGCGTAAAGACGTTTGAGAATTGCACCAATGTTATTGAAATCCCTAGTCTTCCTCATTACGAAACCCAACATTCGATTAGCTGAAGAGACAACTCGATTTATGTGTGGGATAAAAGTGAACTTTTGATCGAAAGTAATTCCGAGATCCCTCATCTCGTTGATCCTGTCAATAACGTTATCACTTATTTCACAATAAAACTCAGTAACTTCTTGTTTTTAAGTGAATGATAAAACATGACATTTTGATATATTTAGTTTAAGATGATTTTTTGAGCGCCAATCAGATACTAAATTTATTGAAGTCTGTAAGTTTTGACACTCCTCACAGTCATTGTTGACATTGAATATCTTCAAGTAATCAGCATATAGTAACTTAGGGCAGCTCATATTCTTAGCGAGATCATCAATGAATAGTACGAACAGAAGTGGTCCTAGATTCGAACCTTCAGGTATTCCGGAACTAGGGGTGTATACAGGGTGCTTCATAATAAATGCGCAGGACTTCCAGATGTGATAGCTCATTCAAAAATATGAAAAAAGTTTCTATTAACTTACCCTCTAAAATTCAACATTTTCGAGATACAGGGTGTTGAAATTTAAAAAACATTATAGTTTTTTGCAGGGTTCGGAGGATATATATCCAGTGATATATATCACGATATATATCATGATATTTATTACTTGATATATATCTGATATATTCGATAATTTTATTTATTAAATTAGAAATGTTTTCCATCATTCTAAACATCCAAAAATATCTTGAAAGGACCTTTTTTCTTTCGGTTTGGTTCAATCGGATTTACGGAATCGCTTGGGAAACCAAAAAGCCCGTAGACTGGTTTTTATGTTCAAGTGTATGAATCAAAATATAGATAAAAAGAAAAGCAACCTTGACTGGGCATGGAAACCAGCCATATCTGAAGATTCTGACGTCAATAATAGGAATGATATTGATATACCAATATCAATGTTGACATAATAATGTTATTTAAAATTCAAAATCAATTTATTTTTAGTTTTTTTCTTTTCAATTAGAGTTATCAACGTTAGAAAGAGGTTTTGTTGTTTGGAAAAGGTTTTTAATTGTGTGTTTGTGTTGAAATAATAAAATAATGTTAAAATATGTTTATTTTATTAATTGTTTTTTCTTTTTAATTAGAGTTAGAATAAACCGTTTTGTTGTTTAGAATATAGGTTTTTGTTAATGTATTTGTGCTAGAAACAATTATGTTTTTGATTAAATAATTAAATTTTAAATATGATATATCGGATATATATCCGATATATCGGATATATATCATATGATATGATATTTATATAAATATCATGATATTTTCGGACCCTGGTATTTTGCGAATATCTCTGGAACCGTTTATCGCACAAAAAACAGATTTTGAATGCATTTTCTACTCATAATAAGCTATGTTTTGTGCAGATTTTTTATTCTTTAAAATTCATAATTGGTGAAGATTTTGAAGGGGTAGTGGGTGTTTTTTTCTCCAACTTCTACGCCACTGGAAATAGTATTGTACTTGAACCGCCAAAAAAGGTACTCTTGGTCATAAGCTCTAAAGTTGACTGATTTCAAGAAAAATCTACTTTCATGTAGAAAAACGTGGTAAATTTTTTTAAATATTTTTTTTCCTAATTAAACAAAATTTATTCAAACGTCAGAACAAGTAACAAAACCAAACGTTGACTTCTTAATTGCAAAAAAAAAAACAATAACAATCATACTCAATTGAATTGTTGGAAATGTCCGCCGTTAGCTTCAATGCACGCACCAATTTTTCGAGGAAAAATCATTATTTAAACAACATGATGATGATTTTTCTTGAAAACGGTCAACTTTAGAGCCTATGACCAAGAAAACCTTTTTTGTGTAGAAAACATTGGCGGTTCATATAGGAGGCTCAAAACTGTACTTTTTCCAATGGCGTAGAAGTTGGAGAAAAAAACACCCACTACCCCTAATTTTCACCAATCATGAATTTGAAAAAATAAAAAATCCACACAAAACAGAGCTTATTATGAGAAGAAAATGCCTACAAAATCTGTTTTCTGTGCGATAAACGGTTCCAGAGATATTCGCAAAAAACGATTATTTTTTTAAAATTTCAACACCATCTATCTCGAAAATGGTGCATTTTAGAGGGTAAGTTAATAGAAACTTTTTTCATATTTTTGGACGAGCTATCACATCCTGAAGTCCTGCGCATTTATTATGAAACACCATGTATAGGTGAATTATAGCTTTCGGATTCTACAGATTGTTTTTTATCGAGTGAATAATTGTTGAATAGTTCTATCAAGATTTCGGAGAAGCCGAATGATAATAATCGCCGAAGAAGTATATAAAAATCAATTTGGTGAAAGGCTTTTTGCAAGTAGGTATAAATGACGTCAACTTGCTGAACCCCATCCAGAGCATCAGGCACAAATTGCGAAAAACATGAAAGGTTGGCTACGCAAGACTTTTTTCTATAAAGCCATGCTGAGCATCGAAGATAATGCTTTCAACTGAGTGGTATATAACTCCGTGCAGAAGAATTTCATGTAGCTTGGAAAAGTTGCACAAAACTGAAATCGGTATATAATTCTCAAACATAGTAATATCACCTTTTTTCAAAATGGGACAACTCGTGATATTTTCCATAAGACCGGAAAATTGCCTGCTTTCAAAATCAGTTTGAAGATGGTGAAGCATAGAAGTAAGTAATGGGCTGATACAATCTTTCACTAAAAAACTAAGAATTTGATCTGGACCTAATTAAGTTTTTCTACGACTGTGCGTTTTTACCCACTTTCCCGCACTCATTTTAGTCTAGAAAGTGTCACTTTCCCGCACTAGTGCGGGAAAGTAAAATATGTCAATTTATCGATATTAAATGTACATTTCATTGATTTTATCTGTATATTACTATTCAAACTAATATAGGTTTTAATATTTGCGATACTTTTATATATCTACCCTATACATTTCTCAAAATCAATCCACATAACAATCAAACTAAGCTGAGTCAAGTGGTTTGGTGTGGTAACCAAAGATTTGTTATGACAACCAAGTTGTCATCAAGACGTCAAAGTTTCAAGTCGAAGCGTTGTCGAAGTGTTTTTCAAATTATTTTCAATAAAAGCAATATTTTAATGGATTCGTCAGACGAAGAGCTCCCAGAAGCAATATTAAAGGCCGCAGATGAGATAAATTCAGACCTGTTACCAAGTAAATCACGAGAAAGATACGAACAGCAATACAACCAATTTTTAAACTGGTGTAAGGAAAAAGGAGTTAATAGCTTCAGAGAAGAGGTTTTTTTGGCGTATTTTTCCGAGCTGAGTAGGGTACTGAAATCCAATACCCTATGGTCGCGTTACTCGATGGTGAAATGTTTAGTTAAAATAAAACAAAACCTGGACATAAGCAAGTTTCATAAATTGACATCGTTCCTAAAAAAACAAAATGTTGGTTTTCGACCACATAAATCGCAGATTTTTACCAAAGAAGACATATCCAGGTTTATGCTAGCCCCTGATTTCCGATTCGAAAAACTATACCTCAAGATCCTTTGTTATATCTGAAGACATAAATAATGGAATCTTTTTGAAGCTCTATAGAAAGTATGCAAATTTACGGCCTCCTACCACCACGCACCGTCGTTTTTTTATCAATTACAAAAAAGGCAAATGTTCTGTTCAGTGCGTAGACGTAAACACATTTGGTAAAATGCCTACAGAGTTCGCTACCTACTTAGGCCTACCTAACCCAGAACGTTACACAGGTCACAGTTTTAGACGATCCTCGGCAACGTTTCTAGCAGATTCAGGCGAAGGGATAATTAACCAACATAAAACGTCTTGGAGGCTGGAAGTCAACTGCTGTTGTTGAGAGTTATTTGGAGGACTCCGTAGAACAGAAGAAAACCATCTCGAATAAAATTATTCCATGTACTGGCAACCTGCAACCGATGCCGTCTCCGTCATCTTCATGCACTTTGCAATCTACGAGTGTTACTCTTAACAGCCAGTTACCACCAACTAACTACTACTTTGGACCGGCTATTCTGACGCATTTGCAGAATGCAACAAATTGTGTTTTAAACATTAATATTAATAATAATTAGTGGATTTTCATGGAATGTTTTGTATGTTGAAATAAAGTATATATTTTCAATGTGCTTTTTGAATCTTTATGCGGTCGTAGAAAAAATAATGTTCCTAATTCATGCGTAAAGTGTCTTTCCCGCCCTTGACTGCTTGCCCGAACTCCGCTTCGCGTCGTTAGGGTCAACGGCAGTCGCGTGCGGGAAAGTATCACTTTTGGCACTTGTTAGGAAAATAACTATTGTTTTTTAATTTCTTTGTTGCCCCTTTCACATCTTTTTCGTTAACCATCTCGATATTTCTGTTTGGCCAATTATTGTGAGTGCTATCAAGTCAATTCCTACCTTCTTTCCATTCGTTCTCACCATGTTTTGACAAAAAAAATTAATCTCTCCAAAAATGTATACATTTTTTATAAAGACTGTTTTGAGAAATGTGTGAATGAAGTACAGATTTGAATTCATGAAAAAGGTTGCTCATATCCATCCAATACAACTATTTCTGTAGCTGCACGCCTTTATGGCATATTTCTGTTACCATGTTACCATTCATATTTAGAATTCATGAACAAAAATCCACAACTACACATACCATGGACGCACCAATACAATACAAGAACTCAAAACACAGCACCTATACAAATACCCTAACCTGAAAAGGCACTTTTTCTAAGATTCATTTCATATAAAGGATAAGTCTCATTTGTCCACGTTGTTTGATAATATCTTGCAGTCTAATGAAATTCCTGAAAGTTTGTTCTAACAATTAGGAAGAAAGAGTGATTTCATGGAAATATTACACCTTTCATAGCATGTTCATAAAATAGTAAAATTTGGATAGACTTTATAGGAAATATGAACAGGATATTCATGAAGTCAGTTGTGGAATCATCTGCGACTGAAAGTTGGAATTAATTCGCTGTTTTCCATCGTGATAACCTCTCTTGGAAGGGATTCATGTTGTACAGAGAAACATTCTCAATTGAAAATTGAACCAATACATGACTCCTATGGAAATGGAAAAGTCCTACGATAAATTAAAGTTACTTTTTTGTAATATCTAACATAAAACAACTACTTCCCCGGCTAAAGCCACGCTGGATATTGATTTACATCTGATAGATTTTGAGAAAGACCCTATATAACTTGAGAGAAAAAATCTGAAAGTGATACTTCTGAATAACATTCTCCCTCATCTCATTTATAGATAAGAATCTCCAATGGAAACTGGACATTCAATAAATAATCAACTATCTGAAAGAAAATGCAATTTTCACTTTCAGATTTTTTCTCTCAAGTTATATAGGGTCTTTCTCAATATCTATCAGATGTAGTTCAATGTCCAGCGTGGCTTAAGCCGAGGAAGTAGTTGTTTTCTGTTAGATATTACAAAAAAGTAACTTCCATTTATCGTAGGTTTTTTCCATTTCCAGAGGAGTCATGTATGGATTCAATTTTCAAGTGAGAATGTTTCTCTTTACAACTTGGATAGACTGCTTCAACTTCTTATGTATTTGAAAGAATCTCTGACGGAAGTAGAATGCAGCAGTTATTTTATAGATAATTTTCTTCTTTTGAGACACTGTCATATTTTTTTTGGTTTAAGGAAACTTCAAAACCAGAACATTTTGTTTTGAAAATTTAGCGATTATGACCTGTATATCGATTGAAGCGCATTCGATACATTTAGAGATAAAAACTTCATTGGGAACTTGTACTTATCACATTTTCATTAATTCCAATCTGCATTCAACATTTTCCCCCATGTTGCAAATTTAAACGGAGTTTGTCCACGGATACCTAATCAATAATGTTCACAGATTGACATCGACATGAACTATCGGTTCGGTCTATCTATTTTACATAAGCTGAAATTGATTGAAATGCGTCATCGTATGCAATGCAACCACGAGAATCCTTGCAGAATTCTAAATAGATAGAACCCTTTTTTTGCTTATTATGACCCAAATTTGACATTCAACAAGCACCTACAAATGGTATGCTGATCATCTTATGGTCCATTGAATCAGCTGGATAACAAATCTCCAATAACTTTGTGGAAGTTTGGTATTTTCAAAAAGTACTTACGAGATGATTTTTATTAAAATACAGGAATTTAGACTGATAAATTTATAGTTTCTTCACTCTGACACAAAAACTGGTAAAAAAGTATCTGAAATAAATTAGTACAATTCTTCTGGACTTCCATTGTCTAGAAACAAAGAAAATAAAATCTTTGCATGTGTTTGAGTCACGACGTTTCAACAGTTAACATCTACTGTCGTTATCTCAAGTATGTGAATGCGACAAGATATCTCTGATACTTATTATATAGCCTGCAACTGATGTACCTGCTATAACGGTAATTATGATCTTCGTGGGGTCTCTCTCAGGTAATCAATGTTAATTAATGTGTTACAAAGAAATAAATTAGTTCTTCCAATTTCCCCAGCTACGAATAAATAATATTCCATATTCCATAAAGAACATCAAATTCAATTTGATAAAATCATTTCTATAAATAGAAAAGGCTAGGTATAGATTCACATCCAGCTGTTGTTATGTTTGAAAAATAACTTCTATTCTTCAAAACTATATTGGTGATTCATAATTATTTGAAAGAGATATCGGTACACCAAAATGTGAATCGAAGATAAATTGAATTTTCCCTCTGTAGAACACAAGTGATTTAAATGAATAAAGCAGATCTAGATCTCTCTAGAAAACGAGAAAGAAAAATCTTGTTCCATCTAAATGATCTGATAACAGAAATTTATTGCAGCGTCCAAATCCTGGGTGAAGTTGATAAGGATACGGAAGGAGTTCTTAGGAATGCAACAAGTCACCATCAAGGAAAACGAAGTGCTGTAGTAGATTGGAGGGTTCTCCAGGGCAATAATTCACTATTAGATCCGCAAAGTGGGTGAGTTCAGGTTTCCAACGTTTGATTTCCCTTTTGGATTTAGAGAATGGCAATGGACCTCGTCAATACCAGTATATCGAAAATATTTCAGAAGATCGGAAATGCCGCTGAGATGAAGAAACAACACATTGAATATACAGTGTACGCCGAAAAGTATGTAACATATGGGAAAAAAGTTGATTATTAAGTGGCCCTCACACTGGTAAAAATTTTGAACAAAATTTTGAAGATGTCGGTTTTGTGTTAGGATAGAGTGAGGCAAAGTTTGACATTTTTGGCAGTATACGTAATCAGAACTTTTTGTCATACATAAGCTATTTGTATTGTTAATAGACATGTGAAAATTTCATCGCGGCCAAAAATGGAGCTAAATCGTGAACATTTTCGTGCAATGATTTTTCACGATTTTCGACGTGGATTATCTCAACAGCAGTGTGCCGATCAACCTACTGCGATTTATGCTGATGAAGCACCATCCAAGGCCACAGTATATCGATAGTTTAGTGAATTCAAACGTAGCCGTACTTCGCTGGAGGACGAAGTTAAAGATGGACGTCCAAATTCGGTTGTTATGCGAGAAAACATTGATGCTGTGTCCGAACTGATAATGCAGGATCGTCATGTGACATATCGCGAGATCGAGGCATCCCTGGGCATTAGTATGACAAGTATACATAAGTTATTTCATGAACGTTTGGCAGTCAGAAAGATTTGTTCTCGTTGGATTCCGCACAATTTGACAATCGATCAAAAAAAGACTCCTGTAAATTGGTGCAAGGAAATGATTACAAAATATGACCGCGGTGCATCAAATGCAGTTTATAACATATACACAGGTGACGAATATTGGTTTTATTGTTATGAGCTCGAAACTAAACAGCAGTCGACTGTATGGGTCTTTCAAAATGAACCAAATCCAACAAAAGTTGTTCGTACTCGCAGCACTTCGAAGCAAATAGTGGCCGCTTTCTTTGGTATAAACGGTCATATGGCAACCGTGTCTTTAGAGCAACGAATAACGGTAAACTCTGAATGGTACACTACTATTTGTTTGCCAGAAGTCATCAATGAAATAAGGAAATGAACC
The DNA here is from genome assembly GCA_944452925.2 of Chrysolina oricalcia. NCBI lineage: Eukaryota > Metazoa > Arthropoda > Insecta > Coleoptera > Chrysomelidae > Chrysolina > Chrysolina oricalcia. Next base: position 15,455,751 of record OX101819.2, read on the forward strand.
GTCGACGAAGGATAATTCTCCATCATGACATCGGCTCAAACAACCCGCTATTTGAGCACTCAAAACGTAGAATTGATGGGTGGGTCATCCGCCGTACAGCCCTGATTTAGCACCCAATGATTTCTATTTGTTCCCTCAAGTGAAGAACAAATTACGTGGTCAACGCTTTTCGATGCCACAAGACGCTGTTTATGCATTCAAAAACCATGTTTTGGAGATACCTACTTCGGAGCGGAAAAACTGCTTTGCCAATTGGTTTAATCGAATGCAAAAATGTGTAGATTTGAAAGGAGATTATTTTGGAAAACAATAAAGAAGTTTCTACACCCCTATCATTGTTTTAGTTCTTCATTCTCAATACATAAATAGCAACCCTCGTATAACCTCAAATTATTCGTCAAAATGGCGAAAAACAGATTTTTCAGTATTCAGTGTTTCCTCTCGAATAAATAATATAATTTACATGAAAATTTGTAGGAATATGTCCTTTTTTGGTGTCCAATGAGCATGATTTTTTTCGTAATTTAGAAGACGACTAGATTCCGGGTATGTATATTTTTCGAAAAAAAAATACCCTTATCTTCTATGAACACTGGTTCTGGTGTTTTTTTGTATTTCGAAGGTCTATAAGTGATTATTTCTATTGCTGAAACGTGTACTTTCAAACGGTACATGTAACTTGGTGGTTTATTGATTGTTGAAATTCTTGAAATTGTAAAAAAAATCTCTCTGGATCATAATTTTCCCAATATTTTCGACTTGATTCGTTATTTTTATAACAAAAATTAGTTTACGTTAAATTATTTACAATAAAATATTTAAATACAGTAGTTATCTACAGAATTGCGAAGAAATTATGCTCATTCGACACCAAAAAGACAAATTCCTCAAAAAATTTATGTAAATTAAATCATTCGTTAGAGAGAAAAAAATTAAATACTGAAAAAGAGATTTTTCTCCATTTTCCCATTTTCCGCTAAGAGGTCACGTTTAGCCGCAAATCACAACAATCCGTTGTTCCGACTCTCCGAGTAATAAAAGATATAGAGAGGGCTTTTCTGTCTCTTTTTCGAAACCAACATACCCGACGTTGTTTACAAACATCTTATCGTGAATCATGTTAAAAAAGGGCATTGTCGGAAATATTCGTTTACACTCGTGTGATCAGGTTGGAATTCCGTATTATATTCACTCTTAACTTGGCGATCATGTTTGTTTACGTCCGTTTACGACTTATTTGTTGTCTTGTAAAATCAAACCATGGGCGTCGCAGCATGGTAATCATGGCATAAACCATAGTTGACCTCTTCATTGGTAATAATAAGTTGATTTTCATTGAATTTGCTGATTTTCATCCCGATTTTGAGACAAAAATACACTATTTATTGAAATAGCTGTAAAAAACTATGTTACTATGTAAATCGACTGAACGATCACCTATCAATAACTAGGAAAAAACTTGTAAGTAAGTAAGTAAGTAAGTAAGCAAAGTCAATTCTTGATTAACCAAATTCAAATCTAATGCTAGCTATATCTAATGGGTATTGGAATGTTTTGTTGACATACAGGGATTATCACGTAGGTAATCCGTTCATCAGAAGTTGTCGATATTCCCATTTGAATAACATTTTATATACAAGGAATATCACATATATCACTATGAATAATCGATCTGGAATATTGTCAGTGACGTATCGCTTCTGGTAAAACCGGACGTGGACATAAACTCCTTTACTGTGAATGGAACACTGTGAATCATCGCAGGTTTGAAATCTAATCAATTGGTTCAGTGGTATTTTTAATCTCTTGAGGGAGCCCATACTCCTTCCCAATTTCGGGAGATCCGTCATTGAATTTCTTTAATTCTTTTGGAGATGCGAGAAGTTAAATAATAACTACATAAGAAATTATCGATTTTCCACCGACAGACTTGTAATATCGATCGCTCCCTAAGACTAACTCCACACAAGTTAAGAAATAACTTTTTGACAACTCTACAAAAATTTCTGTCATCTGCCTCAGAATATCAATAACCTGAATTCAGAAAAAAACATCAGAAAAAGAATTAGAGAGTTACTAGCTTACCACACTTTCGATGCGTATTTCAATGATAGACTTTCATCATAAATTTGAATGTAATCTCTTATGTATATTATAGTTTATGCGTAAACTCTTATGCGTATTGTAATTCATGTATATCGTATATGAAGTGTATAGTATATTTAACTAATGTGATTCAAAGATTTGGATATTTTGACTTTTTTACTTTTTTTAAGCAATTTAGTTTCTATTGCCACACAGCTATAAGTACTATCTTTCTGCGTTCACAATTGACGAATAAAAGTCAATTTTTAAAAGATCGTAGAAAAAATAGTGTATGCCATGGTAACAACAATTCTCATGTCATTTACAATTGTCACTTATTTTTGTACCTATTCATCGTAATAAAATATGTTACTCTCTACTGACAACACTCGTAGAGTGTACTTAAAGGCATAGCCTGTGAGGGTACATGGTGGCTATTATTTGCCATGGGGCTCCGGGGTGACTTAGAAATTATCGGTAGCGCATTCACTTTTTAACTTATGGAAACCTACAGCACTTCCGGCAAGCATTAGATGTCTTTCTAACCAGACATGTGGTCGCCTATCGATACCAATACATGTGAGAACAAATTTCTCTGCACCGACCGTGTCTAATTATACATATTTTTAATTAAAAATGAAACATGAACGCCACTGGTTCTACGCTTACGTCCGAATATCATAACAATAACAAATCTCCCCCTCCGAACTCGGAGTTTTACCCCTCACCCACAATCTGTATCAAAGGATAGTGTTATGGAGCTTTCATAACAAATGTGTGTTGTGATTATAGAAATGGCATCTCTATGTCTTTTATTGCTCGGAGTTCCGACTGATACTTTTTTTCTTATTTTGAGCGTTTAAAATTCGTTTTGGCACCAGCCTTAAATGCTACTTGCCTAAAACGATTATTTAGCTTGTATATCCATTTGAAGAAGCCACTGTGTTAGCAAAAGATGTCGTAATTAAGTAAAGTTTGTGACGATAGAATTGTGTTCGGTATAGTTATGGATCTTCATCGAGTAACAGCCGAGTCAATCTGAAATATAAATAGGCGATACGGTTAAAAGCCGATATTGCCATATTAATTATTACTCACCATACCACTCAATTACCCACAGCTTCCCTATCAGTACCAGAAAAGAGCAGGAAAGAAAAATATATGCTGTGAATGAAAATTCATATTTGTTCATTACTCGAACATAAAAAATTACCAAAGTTGATGCAGAATATTCAATGGAGTCAAATGGAAAACATGGAATCATTAATTCATTTCCATAGGATATTTGGATTTTTGTGACACATTTCGCGCCGTGGAAAATTGTTATTGATAACGTGGAAATGATGTGTGAGGTAAATTCATTCGGATGGTTTATTGCATGTGGTAGATTGTAAAATATCGATACATAACTTGTGCTCCGATATTCACATTTCAGTTCATGAAATATTGAAACATCATTCCGATTTCATTTCTTTAATCATTAAAATATTTCAGAAAGTATTGGACAGTAATATTCAAATGAACAACAAACAGGTATTTTTTGAGAAATATTTGTATCATTTACTGGTAAATTTATTTTCAAAAGTGGAAAGAAAATTGCATGTGGGAATTAATATTTAATTCAAGTCACATGTCAAGTGTCATTATCATAGAATTTTGAGAAAGGAGACAGAGACTCAACTACCTACAATCTAGCCAAGTTCCTACTGCCGATTATCCAACAACTGCAAGGCAATACCTCGACGTTTGTGAAGAACTCCAGGCACTTTGTAGAGATCCTGGAAGGGGTCAGAGTAGTACCAGGAGACCAATTCGTCAGTTTTAACGTGGAAAGTATCTACACCAACGTCCTGGTAGAAGAGGCCTTGCAAATTATTCGGAAAAATCTGCAAGAAGACACAGAGCTGAAGAACAGGACAAACCTACCAGTACGTGGCATTATGGACCTGCTAGAATGTTGCCTGCGAAATTGTTACTTTCAAGGAAAAGACCGCTTTTTCTCCAAGGAAGACGGACTACCGATGGGATCCCCATTATCGCCCTTGGTAGCAAACATCTATATGGAATGGTTTGAAACTTTTGCTACAGAGACAGCCCATAAGAAACCTCAGATGTGGTTGAGATATGTTGACGACACGTTTGTCATATATACACGTTTGGAACATCTGAATAACATCAGAAAGTCCATAAACTTCACGATGGAAAAGGAGACCCAAGACGGTTCACCTTTTCTAGACGTAAAAGTTCAAAAGAACAATGATAAGTGTCAAACATCAGTATACAGAAAGCCGACTCATACCGGACAATACCTGAACTTCGAATCGAACCATCATGGTGGACCGTGCCTACAACCTATGTGACACAGATAAAAGTCTTACCATCGAATTGGACAATATCAAGAAAGATCTGCGACGAAATGGGTACCCCAAAAAACATATAGAAGAGGTTCTAGCCCGCAGGGGGCTTAAGAACAAGACGAGCCGACACAAGCCACCCTGTGCGTTCCGTATGTTAGAGGTCTATCAGAAAGAATAAAGCGAATTGGGTCGAAATACAAAATACGGACATGTTTCAAGTCAGGTAACACTATTCGCAGCCATCTCACAAAGACGAGACCACGTAACGCTGACATTGACTCCAAAAACTGCATCTACCGCATCCCTTGTGAATGCGGCGAAGCTTATCTTGGAGAAACTAAGAGTCCACTTAGCGATAGACTCGCTGAACACAAGAGAAACACTCAACGAAGAAAAACATCAAAGTCAGGGATAGCGGATCATGTCTGGACGACCCAACACAACATAAAATGGACTGAAGCCGAAGTCATCCATAAAGAAGAGGGCTGGTATAGAAGGAAGTTTAAAGAGAGTGCCTACATTATGAACAACAAAGTATTCAGTCAAGCTAGCATAGAAATCCGTAATGTGTGGAAACCCTTAATTAGTGGCATGGATCAATTGAAATTGCGATAAGAATTAACAATGCTGTACCGGAGGGGCCTGGCACTGTAATTAACAAGCTTACCTGAATACCGCCAAATTACCCCTAGGCTAATGACACAAAATTATCCACAGCATATATAAGAAGTATCCTTGAGATTGTCGCATTATACACTTGATAACGACTGTAGATTTTAACAGTTGAAACGTCGTGATTAAAAATTACAGAGAATTGAATTTTTCTTTGTTCTTTTTCAGACAATGAAAGTCCAGAATAACCTTACTCAAGTTTCACCTTGTTTTGCGCTCCTAGATCGCTGAGGTTTTTGTGAGTCTCCCAAATTGGTTTGAAAATAAACCTGAATAGTCGCAGGGCATTTAGTGCTGCATGACTGTCGGAGATAATGGCCATGGGTTTGTTTCTAGGACCCTTTCGTAGAATCACTCTCATACAAACGAAAATAGCCATTACCTCGGCTTAGAATATAGAGACTTGAGTATCGAGGCTTAGAGTAATGTCTTTCCTTGGTCTCAACCCGTATATTCCAGCCTCTACCCCATTGCTTGTCTTAGAGCCATCCGTGTACCAAGTTTGCCCTATTGACAGCATTGGTATAGCCTTTGATGTGACCTCCACACACTTCAGTCTGGAAGCTTCTATTCTTGCCTTTGCTACAATATGCAAATGCACAGCAGGGAGGTTCAATTTCACCTCCATGTTAATCGTAGATGTACTGGACAAAGCACCAGTGACCAAGAGCATAGCCAGTCTTTGTAAACTAGCCAGCATTACTTTGGTTTCAATACCATTGGTCATGTCTCCCATGGTAGACTATGCTATTCCCATAGTTATATCATCAGTAAAATTGGTGAAGTAAAAACGTTTACTGATAGTCAATGGAAGATCACCGATAAAAACAAGAAATATTAACAGGCCTAGATTTGAGCCTTGAGTCACTCTATTAAATTGATCCGATTCTACATCGTTCAAGGATACAAATATTTTGTTATTAGATAAAAATGATGTGATCGATTCCAGAGCATTCCCTCTACCCTCCAATCAGATTGAAGTTCAATAAAAATGATCATGGAGAAAATTTCGAACAGTGAAAATAATAGGGTCCATAAAAATTTGGACAAGAATCATGTAATACCCACAATGTGAGTAATTCGAAATTCACAAATTTTAATCAAACGTTTTTCTTGACGCATTGAAGAATTACGTGGCGTTTCTGAAAGCTTCTTGGCAGTTCTTTTAGAGTGACGGATTCCTTCTATATACTTACATTTAGAAAATGTCATGTACATTACTTCCGATTTTACACTTATCTGCTCCAGTCGTCTCGAATGGAATAGCACATTGGAGAAACGAAATGGGAATATATTATTTGAGTAATACGAGGCTGTATGGAGCACGGCTACCCCTGACAATATGTTACATTTTCATATAAATTCGCGGTTCTGCGAAACAATATATCTGAAGTTACGCTATGCGGGAATCAGGTAGGGGAAATAGGAATATTTGGGGAAACTGTACAGCTATAAGACGTCTTTCTGCATCCAACATTTTCCTCAAATATGGACCATTATTTTGAGACAACTACTTAGAAGGTATAGAAAGGACATTGATTATCACGAATTGCGATTTTTTCATTTTCTGGTTCAAAAATAACGAGAAAATCAACGAAAAGTTTGTAAGAATATATATTTTTGGATGGAGGCTAAGTCTCAGAGAACACCTTCCTGTGGTATGACGTTCGTTGGAAGAACGATTTGCACTGATGATGAAATGTGTGTTTTTGCTAAGATACTTGTTGCTACGATGATAAAAAATACTATTACTATAACACATTTTCGAATAGAAGCAGCACATTGAAATCCTACGAAAGCGAATACGATTTTGCTGAACGTGACTTTTCTGCCACAGGGAGGTATAGTATGGGAAAGGTAGTTTTGAGTAATGACATATGAAATGGACTTGACAGTTTACTCAAATGAAGGTAATATTTCTTGGTTATTTTTAGTGCAAATCAAAATTAAACAATAACTGCATCATTTATTCTGTGTTTTTTTCTTGATTTTTAATTACATCTATTAAATATTTTTCAAAATCTACCTCCTTTCTTCAATGGCGAGTAAGAAAGAACATACGTATTAACTTAATGTCTATGCTCAAGTAAATAAATATAATAAATATATATTATTATAAATAATATATTTTGAAACAATTCGGTTTAACTTAACTTTATAAATCCTAGAAAACTTGGTAGGTAAACATATTGAGAAAATTCTTCTGTATTGTACTGAACAGATTTACGTCTGGATTTTATAAACTGTTCTCCAAACTACATTCATCTATGAGGTACGACAAATATTTTGAATTTAGGTGATACATTTTGAGATCACAGGATTGCTCACAATTTTTGCATAATGTATATTTTTGAACTTTTTCCGTATGAATTTAATTAACCAAAATTTTTCAATAATGACAGTAAAACTTTACCACAAATTACTTTTATAGGTTATTTATAGGTGAGTTGAACTGTCAGCAAAATAATTATCTACAATTTTTCTACCCACTTTGGTGAACATAACTGTAAAATAAATTTGTTTGATAAAACTTCTAATAATTTTATTAAAGTAAAGTCGGTGGATAATAATTATTTTCACAATTACAATTAGATACTTGAACCTGCAATTAATACTTGAATACCTGATAGAAAAACAGTATACCACCCATTTAAGTAAACATAACTTAGGTTATACTATAAAGTAAATTTGCTTCAACTAATTTTCACTTATTTTATTGAGATACTGTGTACCTACAATTAAAACACTTGAATAATGAAAAAATAACATTGTTCCGCCTATTTTAGTGAACATAACTTAGGTTATAACTGTGGAATAAATTTGTTTCAAATAATATTTACTAAATTCATAAAACTAAACTTAGTGGAATATTGTTATTTTCACGATTGTATTGTATTTAGATACTTCGGACTTGCAATTTTAACCTTGAATTATAAAAAAAAATTAGGCTGATCTGTTTTATTATGCAAAACTTTATTTATAATGATAACTTCAAATAACGATTAGTAACTTTTACTGATATCAACACAAAATTATACTTATTAAAGTAATTAAACCATATTAAGTACTATTTTTAATGATTATTTCATCCTATTTTCTATTGGTAATATTGATAACACAATTATTTATAAATATTTGTTGAATGATTTGAACCTCCAGAAAACGTGTTTTCTTTAAATTCAACATATATATGAAAAACATTTGTCGAAGAATTGGTGTTAAGGACGTTACTTCTCATGGACTCAATTATATTTTGATGATGTTCCGAATCTAACTGGAGATATGGCTTATTTGATTGGCTGCTGCTAAGTATAGTTACTTTAACAAGTTGTTGCTCACCAACTCTATTTTTAAATAAGTTAGAAACAGCTGTAGCTCTGGCTAGATGATTTGTCACTTTATTTCTTTTTATGTCGCTGGTGACTTGAACCAAGTGGATATCGTCAGGTTGATTCTAAGTTGGATTAGGGGTTAAAGATATTCTCTCGGTTTTTATGTTGTCATCCATTTTTTCTAATAGCTTTTTGAAAAAGCGAACGGGACAAATTTCTGGGTTGTTATTGTATGTAACTAGCCACTTATTATCAGTTATTTTTTCGAACCTCCTCAAACTGTTTTCAAAAAAACTGTATTATTCTTACAGTTAATTTAACCTAATTATGAATTTCGTCTATAAAATACTGGATCCAAGCTAGCTCAAGGGATGCCACATAAAAAAATTTTCGTTGAAGACCATCTGGACAATCTTCATAGCAAGTTTCTATAATTTTGCTAAATTATTCGTTAGATAGTGCCAGCGGACTTGATTTTCTGTTTAAATGATCCCTCTGCAATTTTCTTTGCATTGCATCACGCGCAGCTCTGCGGCAGGTGTAAATTCGGGATCGGAATATGTACCAAATTAAATATTGTAATCATTAGAAAACATCTCTTTTAACTATTTTGCTATGCTATTCCACATAACTTTCAAAACAATATTGATTCATTTTCAATGTAAGTATAAAGAAAGTCTACAATAAAAGTGTGGTAAGTGAGAAAACATTTATGTGATGAGTCATTCCCAATTAACATCAGTTTTCAGTTTGGTAGGCTGGTACATATTTTACAATATTTTTGGTTAAAATACTTTTGCATTTTATTTCTCTGAACAAGAACCGGAAGTCAACATGTGGTATTAGTACTTCAGGAAATGCACCTTCCAATGATAGGTTTTTTTTTTTTCATAAAAAAATCTGTTATACAATCATATATCATGAAAGATTATCATCGATGCAAGAAAATAATATCCCAAAGTACTATAGGAAACGTCAAGTTGCAGCTTTAGATGCTTATAGAAATTCGGCCGAAATGTAGCGAAAATAAGAAACAACAAGAAGTATATAGGAATAAATCCACAAACTTTGAATGAAATAAAAAGAAAACTTCAAACTTCAAATGTTGTTTCACAAAGCTCTAAAAAACCTGTACACCCTCCTTATAATCACCTAAGTTCTTCTTCTTCATGTTAAATGCATAGACCTCTAAAATTTGACTCAGTGCTTCTTCAACCGAAACTGATGGATTTTTAATCATGAGATTTTTCAGAGCAAAACTGCAAAAATCGTCTTCGACTCGGGATAATTTTTAAAATATTCGTGCACTCGCACTTTTTATTCGTTCTTTTATATATTTTATTAAATTGATTATTATTTTGTTCAAAATAATAGTTTATTCGATTTAGGGTTCAAATACTCTTCACTAATCATCCAATAACATGAACAATGTTTAATTTCTATGCATTCAAATGTCTACGTGGAGTTAATTCCAAATTTTTGTGTATAATTTCCTCGCGTTCAAATTTCTATGTAAGGTTAGTTCGTTCAGGTTAGAACAGATTAAAATAGTATATTACGATACTAGTGTGGAAAGTGACCCATTTCACATGAGTGGGAGAATGTGGGAATGTGGGAGAATCCCACGAGTGTGAAATGTCACTTTCCACGCAATCTTTCCGAAGACCACAGATAAATGCATAAGTAATTGCAAAAAAATATATACATTTTCACTTTATTTTAATGATTTGAGAATTTTACAAAGAAAAGTAATAATTGAACAAGATTACTGCTTAGAATTGTAGAAATCAAAAGTAATATTGTTATTATTACAATTAGTAAATTGTAATGAGGAGTTGAGTTGAGTTGAGACAGATTTCTCTCTGTTATTTGTACACTATGTAAGGTAATAAACTCGATGTCATTTTCTCAAAGAAGCTGAGTGACGGCTTTCGAAGTACTTCTGATGGCACCCATAATTTTATTGATAATATTCAACCTGTTAGTAGCAGAATCGTCAATATATTCTCATGGGACTTTGGACGATTTCCAACCCCCATGTCTTTTCAGATTAGTTAGATCTCCTCCTGCATCTACTAATATAGTAGCAGAAAAATGGCGAAATGAGTGCCTCGTGTATTTTTCAGGATCCTTTAGATTTAAAAATTTATCCACAACTCCAATTTTGTTAACGCCCACTACTTGTTTTGTGCATTTTTTTTTCTCTATAATTAAGAAAAAAGTGGGTTTCGGTTTTAGATTGGCATATTTTTTATATATGCTATAAAAGTTTCCAGTAATAGTGAACTTGCGACAGCATTTATTATTTTGTATTATTAATTTGAATGACAGCCGCAGTGCCCAAATCTTCAATGTTATTAATACATAACTGGGTAAGTTCTTGCTTGCAACATGCACCAGATATACCCTAACCAACACAACCTAAAAAAACATAATTAAATAAATGTATAGACTTTGTTTAAATACCGATGACTTACCTTTGCAAGTAAATGAATCTCATCGGAAGCTTTATCGATAAATTCACAAATTTCTTATTGCGTTAAAATTTTAGCTTTTTTCGGTTTATATACGTCACTTTTCCTTTTTAAAAATGCCTTAAGTTTACTATATTTGGAAATATCTACATTGTGGTGAATGGATAAAGTGGTACGCAACACAGAATAATTAGTCCATAATGTTGAGCATTGGATTCTATTGGAAAGTTCACCCACGTATGCAAGCAAAACGTGTTCAAAAAAGGAGCATCTGATTTCCCTATTTCTTCGCCATGAAAAAAATTGATCGTAAGCGTATTCGCACCTTCTTTTGGACTTTTCAGGCAGTACATTTAGTTTTGTATATGATAAGAATGATGCATATGCAAAACTGACACTTCTAAAGTTTATCTGACGTTTTCGCAATATTAATTTCAAAGCACACTTCAATTCCATTATGCAAAACATGTAACTATAGATACACATATCACTCTAGAGAGTTATTTAAGTCTTTATATCTAGGGTGATATTTGTCATTTTCGAAGCAACTAAATAGTGTGCAATTTGTCATTTTCGCATGTGGTCGTCGGAAAAGTCAGTGATTTTCTTGTACACTGGCCAAGTATGACATGACAAACGACAATAAAAAGACCGGGAGACCATAGTTTCAAATTCTGCAGGCAGGATAAAAAAATTGATCGAGGAATATGTTAATGAAACACGTTAGTAGGTAGCCTAGAAAACTTTTTATTTTTATTCTCATAACATTAGATCAGGAGACCTTAATTGTATATTTCGTTTTTGAATTGGATTTTATATGTACTAAAAATTTATACTTTTGGAGATTTATTTCCTGCGGAGTTTTCTATTGGGGATTTACTTTCCTATAGATTTATAATCTGGGATTTTTTTTCAGGGATTTTACATCTGGGATGTTATTTTCTAGAATCCGGGTTATACATCAATAACTTATTGCATAAACAGAGTGTCGGTTTGACAGTTAAAATAATCTGACCACGAAGTTGTAGGACTATTCTCTCATACTGTCTCGATTTGTGACTGAGCAGGAGTTTGAAATGTATAACCCTATTAGTATTTTTAAGTTCGAATGGTATTTGATACGATTTTCTTGAGTAAATTTAAACAACAGAAACAATGGATCAATTCAAGTAAGTACTTTCATTTCAGATTCGACGAAATTTAAAACAATTATTAATAAACGTCAAAGTTCCAGGGAGCGATTTGTTTATATGCAATTGGTTTGCATGAAAATTATGGTGATTTGAAATTTTCGATGAGTGGTAATTATTGATGTAATATCTATCATGCAGTAATTATCAAAATTATACGAGGTAGCTCATACTGAATCAAACGTTCTGATCGGTTAAAATCACACGAAATAAATAATCACTAATATCAAACATACCTTTCAATTTAAAAAAACCATAACTATTAGTCAAAAATCACTACATTCCGTTCCCTAAACATCGTTTTGAATTTTCGTATATCGCGTCTGGCCCGACCGTAAAGCCTTTAAGGGCCACCAATGTTTGACGGAGGCCGATTACAAACTGACGTAGTGGCAAGAGCATTGTAGATAGAACTTCCAACAAAACTCCTCAATGGGGCTGCGCATGAGTTACACGCAAGGGTTGATTCTCAGGGATGGTTTTATGGTCCGATGTCTGAGTGTCCATAGCGTCGTCGTATGAATGTCGTAAAAGTTATATGAAGATTGAAAAAGACATTAGGAGGTTTACGAATTATATCAAAAAATTAGTCCTTGTACAAGTCTAAATTCATTCTGAAAGAACAAAACTGTCGGTATTCATCATAATCTATTTTTATCCACGGTCTCTAGGTATTTATAGTTGATAATTATGATAAATAAACGTCTATTGCCCAACAGATATAAATCCAATTCTAGGGCAACAATTTAAATGCTTACGAACTAATGTAATGTAAAGAGAAAAATAAACGGAAGAAGAGAAAGAAAAAGGAAAAGAAATAAATCTTAAACAGAATTTATTGTAGTGTCTGACTGTCTAATAGATTTTGAATGTGTGTTATCATTTCTGAGAAGGAAATGTTATAAATGTCACAGTTTGATAAAAGTTCATTAAAGTTTTTCATTAATGACTCAAAAGTAATTTAATGGATTTTGATTAAACCTGGTGTGTTTGTTAGTAGTAACAAAAGGCTTCTTTCCATAAATTTCAGTGGCGTCGCAAAGGGTTATCTAATTGATATTATATTTATGTTAAAAATCATTGTGCGCTACTGTTTAATTTATATTATTATCAGAGTTTTCATCTAAAACTTTTGTATCGCATTGAGAAATTTATTTCTACTTGTTTCCTGTCATTATAGCATCATTAAAAAGCTGGTTATTTGTTGTGTTCCTGGACCTATTGTTGCCAACTGTTCCTATAAAAAATAAACAATACTTTTTCGCATTGAATTAGATGAAATATCAAAAAAGTATGGAATATCTAAAGAAAAGATGTTTCAGATAGGTTATCTTTTGAACATTAGTGATTCGGAACCCCCATCTCTACACCACTGACTTTGATTCGATAGAGTAGCTATTTCAGATTTACGGCATTATAGAAGTGTGTATTTTCTATTGTTCATTCTGACAAAAATATGAAACCCAGAAAAAAAACCAGTGGCGTATAATGATTTTTAGCATAAATATCAAAACTGCGACTTATAATTTGAAATCTAATTTCATGAAAAAATCTCATTTTTACTGCTAACAAACGAACTAAGTTTCATAAGAATCGGCGAAAAGACTTATGAGTAATTGATAAAGACACCGAATTTTTATCAAAACCCAACCTAACCGAGCAACAATCAGGGTTTAGGCCAATGCACAGCTGTAAAACTTCACTCCTTTCTGTCACAGATGGGATGCTAACAGTGCCGGACTGGCCAGGTGAGATAGTGAGAAATATCTCACGGGGCCACCCCCCATTTGGGGTCTCGGGGCTCTTAGGAAAACAAACATGGAAACAGTAACAGAAGCCACCGCCTTGCTGAATAGCTTCTATCAGTATGAAACCATATTGATATCATTCGTTTTTCTAGAATTGTTTGGATATCCTAATTCGGCTTCTGAAAACAAACCGAGGGCTTAGATTTTATGCAGGCCTTTCACATAGTCAACAACGCTGAAGAGAATATCAAAAACATGTACGAAAAGTCCGACAGTTTAAAAAACTTAACTGACAATTTCATCAGATATTTAATTGACAACGACGAGCTGTCAGATGTAGACATAGAAATAGTATATTGTACAATGAGCATGAAATGACATACATACATTTCCCACGCTCGTACTACATTTCCTACGCTCGTACTACAAAATTTAATATACCTACGAGTGGGAAATGGGTCATTTCATGCTCATTGTACACTATACTTTTTCTACGACTATCTGAATCATTAACAAATCTATAATATTTTTAATAATCCTTTTTATCATAAACTCTCCTGTCGTCATTTTTACATGGTTTAGATATTTTTTTCTTTCTTCACCCGTTGAATGAAACATCTATTTTTTCTTTTTGTACACGTACCTACCTACGTCGTGAAACAAATAATATTCAAAATTTTCAAATTTTGACAACTTGGAAATAAAAAAAACTTTATGCAGAAAAAATCAATCACTAACCGATTTCATAAAATGAAAAAAAAAGTGGCTGCGTAGATTTGAACACTCGCTCCCACCATCCAAAGTCCATGTGTCATCTGAATCAACACTCGTCGTTACTAGAGCACATAATAATTTGTTCAAATTAACTGCTATATAGAAAGTATCTGTCAACTATTCAAAAATATAGAATCCGATGTAATCAATCTTTTTATTGAAATTATTCTGGTTTTATGGAAAGAAAATTATACCTTTGTCAGAAGATAGGCATTATCAGGAGCTTCTGATATAAATTTATTAATTTGATTGTTAAATCATCCTCACTATCGCTAATCATTTTCAATAACTTAATTTTTTCAATCGAATTTTGTAATTATCTACTGATGTGAAATGTCAAATTATTAGACAGACGTAAACAAACTTGATTCGATATTATTTATGTTCATAGAATTCGTTAATACCTACCTATAATGATAGTCTAATAGTTCATGAAAGTCGTAGGAAATGAAATATTTCGATACAGCTAGCCCGTGGGAAATGAAAATCGGTGTTACAACGTGGTAGGTTTCTTAATCGAAGACGCAATTGAAATGTTCATTTTTCTTAATGGTCGTAGAAAAATGATTATTTTGCGCCTGGCTGCAGAAAGCTCACTATGAAAAAATGTTAATTGGTTAAAGTAAAGTAATTATTGTATATTTATATATTCACCCTTATTTTTGGTTACTTTGTTCTTTTTTGGTGCGAAACGTTTATTTATTAGGTGTTCAGTTCCTCGTTTTAAAGTTTATTTCTATATTCACTTCATTCATTTTTACAAGATCATTTTGTTGATTTGTTTTATTGAAAATTGTAATTATTTTTACATTTTCTTTATTTTGTCTTTCTGTGTTTATTTAATTTTGTACTCTAAGACAAGCGTAGAGTTGAACTCGCACCTTAATCATTAATAGTATAAAAACCAATAATTTGTTGAAGTATGTATGCGACCCATTAAATAGAATGAGCCTGTCCATTGGGGGCCACAATTCATCAAAATCTCACTTGGCAAAGATAGGCCAGTCCGGCACTGGATGCTAAGAGCGTCTGAGTCTAATGAATTGATGTATTAGAATTAGACTGCTCGAAGGCATTCGTCACGATGAATCATGAAATGTTATTGGGTATTCTTATATTGGCTTGGGCGAGAATGCAATAAGCTTTTTAAAAAATTTATTTCAAATCAACGTCAACGTGTTCGAATTGCAGAGAGTACATCGGAGCCGCTTGATTTGTCGTGCGGTATAGCACAGGGTTCAATTTTAGGACCCCTGCTATACACAATATATACCTCTGATTTTGCGAAGGTTGTAAAAGGTTGCAAAACTCATTTTACGCTGACGATACTCAGCTCTACTACTCTTTCGAGGTGAATGACTTAGGGACCGCCATGAATACAATAAATGGTTATACATTTTTCGCCAAAATGTTGGAACCATATGGAAAAATTTTTTGTTAATAGTTTCTCATAAAATTTAATCATTCATAGAAGTTGGTGCATTCAATTAGACTAAGTATGCGTATATCGTTTATTGCCAGTGGCATGCGGCTAAGCTGGAAACGGCCGATACTCCAAATTAACTATAGAGTAAAGTGACATTATTATACTAAATATCCAAAAATGTTGTTCAAATGAGTTGTTTCCAATTGAATGATATTATCAATTATCCATTAGTCTACCAATTACTAATTTTGATAACTACTCAAAGAGTTGGCCTCAAGTTTTAATGGAAATTATCCACAATAACCTTTGAGTAGTAAGTTACTGAATTAGTATAAATCATCTGTCAAAGCAATTACCTGATCTAACAAAATCTTGAATATGAGTCAAAAAAACAGTAATGGAGAGACAATAAAATGAAGCCAGGATCCTTAAAGAAATTAAAACTGGTAATTGGTAGACTAAACTGGATAAGTGGGAATATCATCCAATTGCAAACTACTTTTCCAAATGAATTCTTTTGATATTTTGGATGCACCAATTTTTATGATTAATGAAATTTTCTGAGAAACTGTTAATAAAAAAGTGTCCCATATGGTTCCAACATTTTGGTGGACACTGTATAACACATATTGTGGAGCAGTCTAAAAAACATTCATTGACAATCAACGGAAATAAAACAAAAATCCTGTGTTTTGGAAGCAAACAAAACCTTTCCAAAGTAATAAATGGCAATGAAATAAACCAACAGACGATGCGAAAAACGTTGGTGTTGCCGTGGACAGCTCTCTCCGGTTCAAAACACATAACTAATTGTATCAGGATAGGTTACGCCCAAGGAGACTAAAATTTAACAAGGAGTGTTTGATTCCCATATGACAATGGGGACACTAGTAGAAAGAGATGAAAGAATATTTGTGACGAAATGTGACGTAGTAGGACGTGTCATGGCCGCCGTTCTCCATAGACAGTGACGGGCTAGCTCTTGGTATATGAGAGTTACTGCTGACAGTTTTGTTGCTTGGTTCGAGTTCGACTC
The DNA here is from genome assembly GCA_944452925.2 of Chrysolina oricalcia. Taxonomy (NCBI): domain Eukaryota; kingdom Metazoa; phylum Arthropoda; class Insecta; order Coleoptera; family Chrysomelidae; genus Chrysolina; species Chrysolina oricalcia. The sequence goes on from OX101819.2 coordinate 15,472,845, forward strand.
TGTACTCATATCCAAGTACATCACTATGACGCGTTGATGCTACAAGTTTCTGATTGGCTAGAGCTTATTAAACCCTCCTTGATAAATTTTAGTCTCCTTGGGTCACGCCAACCTCACAGTTATTTTCGGAAATCGTAAATACTGAATAAAAAAATTAAAACCATTCTCTCTGATTCACTGTAAAACTCAATTACTGTAATGCCATTGTTTATATAGAACATAGTTAGTCAACCTTATGGGATTATAATTGGATCAAAATGGATGCGACATGTAGATGGCGATAGTGAGCTCGCATCCAAGTCATGTCGTAACTTCAGTGATCTGGCCTCCAAGTCATGTCGTAACTTGATTGAAACAATGGGACAGCATTAAATTAAAATCATGGTTTTTTGAAGAAACCTGCATTAAAATGACGTCAAATATTCATGTTTGTAACTAATCACGCTAGATGACACTCGCGTTTGCGTCCAACACCAATTACACAGGCATTGACTAACTATCTTACTTCTATATAAACAATGGTAATGCTGTCTATGGACTTTGCATCGATACGGTTTTGTTTGAGGCTCATAATATGTGGAATTTGCCAGCGTCAAAACATATTCCACAAACTGAAAGAACTATCATGGATTAATATGGCCAATCGTAGAAAAATGCACTCCCTAAATTTATTTCACAATATTATCACTTCTCAGAACCCACCTTACTTATACAGCAAAATTTTGTTCTTTCATAACATCAATAACCTTATTACATCGGTTCAGACTCAATATACCAACACACAGAAAACAAATGTTCAAACGATTTTTCAGCTATCAAGTGGCACATTTCTATAACGTACTGACGGACTCTATCTTTGAATTCTTTCAAAATAAAAATACGGCACAAGATGCTTTCTGGAACAATGTGATGACTACTTTATTATTTTTTCTTCTCAGTGACCCCACCAACACGCAATGTTTATTTTACTAGTGAATAAATAGGTTTGTTAGAGGTCGAACTGTATAGTTTTATTAGTGTAGGTTTGTTGAACATTATAGGTTACTGTATTATTATTTCACCTAAGGTAGGTTGAAAAACAGAGGATGCGATGTGTACCTACACATCGCAATCAGCTGACACCTCGCATCTTTTCTACATACTTTTTCGTACTCAAAAATAATAGTTATGTTTATTCAAATGGAAATAAATATCTATTATAATTATTATTATTAAATAAATGTCAATGCATAAAGACATTCTGTGAGCAGAAATCGAACTCGAGGCTGAACTAATGCAGCAATGCGAATGCTAGTCTTGGAATTTGCCAGTTTGGACGCGCAATTACAACCAAATGAGCGTGAAGTTTGGTGATATCGATTGGCTAAGGTTGCATTCAAATACAGATTTTAGAATGCACTGGATGTGAATTAGCGGTAAAGTCCACCGTCTTGTTTTAGTTGAATTTAACACTATCAGTATGTGAAGTCGTAGAATCTCGCCTTTATTTCGAGAGGAAAATATTCTATTCCAGGCAAGTAGACATTAAGTACGAAAAATTCATCAGTTAATATCAAAAGCTGATATCCAATTCTTTGTACAGTTCAGTGAATCTAGATTATCTGTTAGTTATGGTCTAATAATATGGTTCATATCTTTCAGGCAGTTTATGCGATTTCGAGTTGTAACTAGATATTAGCTTAATAACTCGAAGTTAAGGAAAAATTATAGCATGTCCATTCTACGCCTTCTAACTTCTAACTAACTTAGTTCGTACAAATAATGTAATGAAATCTTAGTAGTCAATTTTCACCCACTCCCAATCGCCCGAATAACCTAAAATTTAGCACACGCATCAAGGACCCATGACAATACAAGAATTTTATAATAAAAATAATGAGGAGAATATTTAAATTCAATTTTCACCTACTTCCAATCGTCCGAATGGTTCAAAATTTGGCATACGTATCAAGGACCGACCACAATATAAAAATTTCTTGATATCAATGTATTAATACTGTTAATGATGATACATTTTAAATTCAATTATCGAGGGTAATACCTCGAGTACTCGCAATACTATCGATAGTAATTCTGTCAGAAATCACGAAATCAAATTGATTGGTAACACCACGAGTCCTTCAGGACGAGTGGTGTTACCTCAAAGCAATTTGTCGTGAATTCTTCAATAGTTATAGATAATGCCTGATAGACATGAAGTCTGTCAGACTGACATATAAGTAGCAAGATGATATTAACATTGTTTATATAGAAGTAAGATAGTTAGTCAATGCCTGTGTAATTGGTGTTGGACGCAAACGCGAGTGTCATCTAGCGTGATTAGTTACAAACATGAATATTTGACGTCATTTTAATGCAGGTTTCTTCAAAAAACCCTGATTTTAATGCTGTCCCATTGTTTCAATCAAGTTACGACATGACTTGGAGGCCAGATCACTGAACTTACGACATGACTTGGATGCGAGCTCACTATCGCCATCTACATGTCGCATCTATTTTGATCCAATTATAATCCCATAAGGTTGACTAACTATGTTTATATAAACAATGATATTAAGTTCTCCGTTGTTATTTGGATACGTGGTTGCCATGACAAAGTGGTTTTACCGGCTCGAAAGCTAACAACTGCGTATTATCGAGGCATACGTCCCTTATTGGTCTTAATATTGCATGCAGGAAAGAAGGGTTTCATACGGCGAGTGAAATTATCACCCAAATCCAATCCTTCGAATAACCTGAAATTTAGAACAAATATCAAGGACCGACGACAATACAAGAATTTTAAATTAGAAATGTTATAATATTAATAACGTAAATTACGTAATATTAAAGCGTGCTTTTTACTAACATTTTTATAATCGCATCATTTACTAGTGCTATAACAATAAAAAGTAAAGATAACTAATATCAGGCACCACTTTTTCACTTATAATTACACGAGAGCTTTTTTTTGTCGAAGTAAACTTGACATATATTAATTAGAATCTTGTTGCCTGGCAATTTAACGAAAAAAACTTCCCCTGAAAAAATCCGTCCGTAGGAAGAGTAATCCTTTCGAGTTTGTTTTTTGCCAGAAACGATTTGGAGTAAAAAAAAAAATTCAAGTGTGATATGGTTTTTCCGTCTTTCCATAATTTGTTTGAACAATTTTACTGGACATACACAATCTTCTTCAGTGTTTTCAATCTATAAATTCAGTTAAAATTCATTCAAAACGTCAGTCAAAAATATTCTACAATTCAGAAATAACAATCGGTAATTGTTTTAGTTTTTTTCTTTTCTACTCTGTATCTCTCATTATTATATACGTATGTATTGCATTAATATTAGGAGCCTGTAATATGTTAAATACAGAAAATAACCTTATTTGATAAGCATATATCTTGATTTTATTAATATAATTTCAGCATTATGTATTTTAATTGACTATTTTATATTTTTAACTCTAGCTGTCCTGTAATTGGGGCTTTGACCCTGTTTGGACAATAAACGTCTTTTTTTACCAATTATTTACTGTCGCCCAACTTCTGATTTCCACCTTGTGCTGTCTTCGAAAACACTCATCCAATTCTTCCGGTTTCTCTTCCAAGGTTGTCTGTCTCGATTTTAATATAGAATGAATACCTTACAATTTGCTGCTTCTCCACCTCTCCAAGCCAATTCATAGGCAGCCATATGATAAAATTTTCTTTGAATGCCTACAGGTTCTTCTTCACTCCAGAACAGTGCCATTTCAAAAATTTCTTGTTTTGTGAGAGCCTTAGAAATCACCTTCCTTTTTTCTGGGATTGCCTGCAAAATTTTGCGTTTTGTGTCGCGTGCATTTTTCGCTTTCTAACTGTATGTCCGTGAACGGATTAAAAATTCTTTTATATCCTTTGAAGTACTTCTCTTGTAACATTTTTGCTAAAGTGTTCCAAATCGTTTTGACTGCACTTTCTTTATAGTCTTATCCATTGTTCTTCTTCATGTTGAATGCCCAGTCACATAAAATAGAAGCTAACTCTTCAGTGGAAGTTTCTGCAATGAGTTCATATTTTTTTCCAAACAAAACATCGCAAATTGTCGCCAAATTGACGTAGTTGAATTCACAGCATTGCGAGGCACATTATTATTGATGGCTTCTTCAATTTGTCCACTCGAAGACTGTCCAAATCGCGACATTTCCACAAATAAGATACTTTTTTGACAACGCAAGTTTGAGAAAAATTGACATAACGTCATAAAAATTTTTTTACAATGCTGGTTGTCATGCTTCCAAGGGTTAGGTTAGGTTTTGTCGCTGGAAAAGGTAGGGCAAACTTTTTTCGCCGTCATAATGACAAAACACCGCGACATATGGCATTTTTAATGCATGAATTAAATTGTCAACATAAAAGTTCATTTTAAAGATAATTTTTTACTTTTTAGTCCATATTACTATAAAGGCGTGTTTTTTTAGTTTTTTGGAAACTGTTATTTATTTACGAATTCTTTGTTTTGTTTTAACTTCTTTCATATAGCCTGACGGAGAAGAAAATAAGTGTATGGTTTGATATGCGAAGGCATTACGGACATGCGATATTTTTTTCTTAATTTTCACTAATGTATTACTCGAAATTAAGCTAATTTTGAGTTATAACACGTAATGACCAGTCAGCGGCCTTATGGAAAAATCTTCAGCAATTGATTTTCAGGAATTTTTCAATTTTTGGTATATTGTAGAGTTTGACATCCTGAACAAGTGTCCGGGAGCCCAAGTCAAGTATATGACTAGTTTCTGAGATACATGGTGTTGTAGTTGGAGAGTGTTCATTTTTTAAAGTAATGTTGCTCTTAGGAAAACATCTTAAAAGTTATATTTTTGCGCAAATAATATTGCTAACCACTCAGGCATTAATTTTGTAGTCGAACATTATTTGAGATGACATTTTTTATTGACCCTATATAATGAGGATTTGACTCAATCATCACATTAAAATATTCATCGCTTTTTATTCTGTAAAAATAAATTCAAATTATTGTACTGGGTGAGTCAGAAAGCCACAAAATAAAATCAAAAGCATTTTTTGAGATTAAAATAATATTTAAATAATAGTAATTGTAATATAACGTACATATTAACTATTTATCTTTGCTTAGAAGTGAAGTAAAATAAGATGTCAACAAGTAAATTTTTTTCAAGGCACCTTAATGATTATGTTATCAGTTGTGTTGGTCACAGGTTACTCAATGCATTCCAATCTTATTTTAATTTAAAAGAATGCTTCAGTAAAGATTAACAAAGATCTAACGAGTTTCTTAACAGAAGTTTGATTGAAACCAACAGTGTGATGTATCAAATTAATGGCAATAAAATGTCCTTTTTCCACAACACGACCAAGACATTTGAAAAAAATTAATGATGCAAATTCAATAATTAAATTTTACATAGATACATTTTCATCAAAAACAGTAAACCTTAATTTTTATCAAAATTTGGGACTGAACGTATCCTCTAGATTAAAAGAAGAATTTCAAAGTGAAAAAAAGGAGAGAAAAGAAGTGAATATGTAGGTACGATCAGCAGCCCTAGCAGCACTAAAGGATTAGACTTGCTCCATTTTCGACTTGAATATTCTCTCATGAAGATGAATATTCCCGTTATAGGAAAGAGAAGACGTTCTTCAGATGCATCTTCAAGTTCGTCTATCACTAGTCACATAGTAGAGAAAGAGAGCGACTATTTATGGTTCGTCTTGATCGCATGGATCATATGCACAATTATCATTCAAAAAAAGAAGCAACTCGATGTAAATTTGAAAAGTGCATGAAAAAAATAACATTTTTTAAACTCACTTTTTTTGTGACAAGTGTAATTTACAGTTTTGGTTTCTCAAAGAAACTGTTTTTTTCCTTTCATTTGTAAAATTATAATTCACTGGTTTTGCAATTTAATCAAATTGAAAGAGGGTTTACTGAAAAAAGTGTATTAATCTTGAGTCCTGATGCCCACCGAGCAGAACACTTCCTAAAATATATAATAGTAATAATAATGTTCAATCCTTGCCTCTGATGATTCCAAGATGACCTGTGATTACGAAACAATTGTCATTACTTTTTTTTCTTCCTTCATAATAATCTGGTACTGTAGGGGTTGAAATAACCTGAACTGCGTTATATTGAAAAATCCACCGATTTTTTTCTTAGATACTCCTCTGGGGAATGTGGGATAATCACAAAAAGTGCTATTTCCCTAATTCGAGCATATTTAATCATCCAACGATGTTTTGGGTACTCAAGATATCATTTTTTGCGTTTCATAATAAGAGTTGTGGGTAGAGGGTGAAGGGATTTAAGAATTTTTTCATAAAATAGCAAGATATTATGCAACATTAGCTACAATGATACAAGTATGAGTTTTGCTTCCGGTTGTGAAAATAAATAGTCTATTCTGAGCAAGGGGTAATTTCAACGCACCCTAGCAGCAAAACTGTTAATTTTTTTGGTATTGGCGTAACGGTAACATTGGTTAAGAATAACATGGACTACATCATACTCAAAACTGAAGAAAATCTACCTAGACTCAAATTCTATAAGGATTTTGAGGGGTTCTCTGTAGCTTTTATTCCAACGAAAGTTTATAGTTATTTAATCAACTAATGTATTAAAGAAGGCAAGTAATGATCGAGATATTGGCGTGAGAAAAGCGAGCGCGTAAATTTTTGAAATCCTTAATTACATTTTAATATAAGAGTTGATTACAACTTCTTTTTCGTCTACCTGCCTCTTGTTGAATGAAGGAATTCTTTTTTTTTTCATTAATGATCCATTTCATTTGCATTGAAGAACATCAAACAGACCTGTTAATACGAGGTAGACGGAAAAAAATGTTTCACATTTCTTCAAGTTATTGCACGACACTGATATAACAGATTTCCAGAGAAAAAATTCCACAAGTTCGCATTCCTTCTTCATTTATCATTTGCGTGAACAGATTTTGGGTAGAGCAACTGCCAAACAAGTGCATGCACAAGAGCACAAGTGATCTGTATATCGTCGGAGGGACACATCCATCGAATTTCTGAGAAAACCCTTTGTGCAGGCTCTGGGAATTTCTACCTACATGACGTCGCTTTGCAGAGGGATCTAAAAGCTTTAGAATGTATTGAATTCAGCTTGGGTTAGAAATAGTTTGTTATTGTAGTTCGCAATTCAAGTGAAAAGACACCAAACTGTCATGTAGCTACCGGACGAAGTGAATTTGCAGTGTGCTTGCGAACGTTTCACATAATATGGATGTTTCCGCCTTTCTATTGTTCAGTAATCGGCGAGGTTGGATAATATTTTTTTTCAAATAAAATGTTAAGAATGTCGATGGCACAGAGGTTACTGCAGAAGTTGGACCAATACGGAATATGCATAATTTTTTTTTTGTTTAATAAATTTTTTACTTCGTTACAACATAGTAAAAAATATAAATACGGTTGAAAGTCTTGGAATTAATTTTTAAAATGATATATAAAATACCGATTGAATTTAACCTATTTGAACGCCTCCATTTTCGCGCGCTGTGGATGACGTCACATGGCGCAATCAGTGTTGTTCTTCTTCAGTGTCGTTCGTTGGGACGTACTCTGATTCTACTTGCTTGAAATTGATAGTTTATAAAAGAGTAAGATAAATGCAGTACAAGTGTTAGAGAGAGATGAACATATGTGAAAGTGACCTCGATCAACCAGAGCAGTCTTCAATGAACAAGCCTTTCTATAGTTATGGCCATTGACACTATTGACAGTTATTAATTAGGTTAGGGATTTGCAGTTTTAATCGCTATTACGATAATAGAAAATGCTAAAAAACCATTTTATAGGAATTGTCTAGTACCGGAATGCCAAAACACAATTATAAGTACTCCAAGAGATGGGAAAATACGTAAACAATGGTGTAAGGTTATGAGAAGAGGCGAAGTATCTCCAATATCACATTTACATTATTGTGAAGATCATTTCAACGTGAGTACATTGTATTTCGATAGTTAACATGAAGTGAATTGATCAGAAGTAAGTTTTGTATGCATAAATGTTTTGTATATACCTGCCTCACCTAAATTACAAAAGGAAAACTATCATTTGATAAACTATTACTACTTATCAGCTCAGGTATTGTCGGATTGTGCTTTGACAAAACCACTTTCAGTCATTGCTCTTGATAATTTACATTTGTCACTAGACCAAAATCGCACTATGTAATGGAAAACACTACAAATATATGAATAAAGACAAATTTTCTATGACTAGCACAGTATGAATATCAACACAGATAAATTTCATAACGTGCCATGTGACGTCATTCTTCGTTTCGACCAATGATGATGCGTTTCGCAAATTTGAATTCCGCGCGCTAGATATGAACTTTTTGATTAAAGTTCTATGGAGTTAAATACAAACTAAATGATAAACTAATGGTTTAGGTGTAATTTCAAGACAATAAAGTATATAAGGTAAAAAAATCAAGTAAATTTAAATCACTTGCATATTCCCTATTCATTTTTTCATTTCAGAAAAATCTACATTACTTCTTACTCTATCTTTGTGCAATATGTAATAGTAAATAAAAATTCGTAGAATCACTTCAAAATCTAATGATATGTTTTTGAAACTCATTTTCACTAATCTTCTTATTTTCTGGTAGAATATAAAAGGCATATCAAGTATCAAGATTTTTTTAGATGTTTACCATGCAAAGGTAAATTCAGTTATCTCCTACAATACACTTCTGTGGGGCAATGGAAGAAACATAATTCGAGCTTTCATAGCTCAGAAGCGAATAAAACGAATATTATATTGGTGAGAATCATGCAGAACCGTTTTCAAAAGAAAAAACATTTTACCATTTACATTTACAGCTGTTTGCTTCATGTAAAAAAGAGCGAGTCTGAGTTTGAAACCAACTCCATGTGTCACAACTATCCAAAAAGAAATGAAAATCCTACAAAACTACAACATCGCACAACGTCGTTTCAAAAGTCGCCCTCTTTAATAGGTTCGATTGTCGCCTCCAGATATGAAGAGTATTAGCTTACATTCTACCTTCAAACAAAAGATCAAAGAATATTATTTATTCCATCGACGAATATTTTGAGTATTCATTTATTACTTGGTACTTACTATTTTGTTCCTATTCTGTCAATGTTAGTAATTTATTTGTTGCGTATTTATACGCGTGTGTCTACGTTACTAACTTATGTATTGTATATTTATACATTTATATGTATCTATGTTAGTAATTTATTCATTGTATACTTATACATTCATGCATTTATTGATTTTAGTTTTAAAATTGGTATAAACAGAGGGAAATAACAGAGATCTTCAGTCAGAAACGTTAACGTTACAAACTCTTTGTTATTTAGAACCGAGCTTTCGTTTCAGTTTTGAGACTTCGTTAGGGTCCTAAATAAAAAAAATATGAAGTTATGATGGTAAATACTTACAATAAACTTGAAACTGAACTTGAAACTGAACTTGGAAATCTTTTATGAAAAAACATAAAAAATTTAGGAAACCGTATATCAGCCAGAACAGACTTCAATTTTGCGTAAAGTTTTCCGAAAAGATACAGCGCATTCCATTTGGAAAATATCCAGAGTTTTCAAAAGCTCCAAATGACAAGCGATTTTTCAAAATAACTTCTTTATGATAAAATATGTAATCTCACTTCAAAGTATGCATACTATTTCTGGTAGAAATATTTAAAGATTCAGTGTTGGAACTTTTGAATACCTATACTGAAGGTCGTAATAAGGCGAAAACGTTGAGAATGGTATCAAATGGTATCAAATTAATACTTATATTTCAAAAATTCAATAAAATACTGGGTATTCGATTCAAAATAAAGCAGTTTTGTCCACTTCCGGTTCAACCGTTAGTGTTATGCCACTGACAATATTTCTGATCAATTTGTTTATGTTGACGTAGGTATGTGACAAATTTTCACAATTTTATTCCAATGGGAATATCGAAAACTTCTGAAAACGGGTTGCGTGATCTCTGAATTACAACATTGCTGCCTAACATTGTTGTTGTTTGTTGTTGTTTTTTCCGTTAACCAGCTGTCGTCCCCTTACGAACGGCAGCCCTCAAAAGTCGAAACTTGTGCGAGCCAAGGATTAACGAGGTCTTACCTTTTTACGTGCGATTCCTAGCACTTTCTCGGGCCATCAGAAAAAAATCTGCAGTCGCCATGGTTTGAACCACCGCCGACCGGCAGCCAGTGACCAAAACAATGTCGCTTTAACCACTCGGCTAACTGGCCCCCATTATTGAGATTGATTTTCAATCTACATTATAGATTATCCTGCAGACAGACTTCCTAAAAAACTAAAATATTGACTGAAGCGTGTTGATTTTGGAAATATTATTATATTATATTAATGGAAATGGAGGTCTCATAATTATAATATAAGTAGTGAACATATGATCACATCACTAAAACGTCATAACTCAAACTTCTATTGGACCTATAGAATAAATAGTAAAGTATGAATAAAATTAAATTGATGTAATAGATATTTAAAGTCGAAAAGTATAAAATATTGAAAATTATAATAAATCAATCATAATTTGTGGTCTAATAGCCATAAGCAGGCATACATACAGTCAGACCTCATACTACATAATTTCATTGTTGATGTTGTCAGTTCGTTTTTTCAGGCATTGTTAACTTTTTATAATTTTCAAATAATGGATCCCAAACAGTTTTTATCTCGTTTTTTGAAGAACTTTCAGGTAAGTTGTGAAACACCCTGTATATGTTCCTCTCCATGTACAGGGGAATTAGATTGAACTGTTGAATTCAGAGTGTATTTGCAATAGTTTGATCAGCATCATAAGTTCTACAATATATTTACAAAAAAAATCTCTTATTCAGGTTCGAATTCCAGCAATGAGTATGTTTTGCAAATTGTCAGTTTTTCCAGTGATTGATGGGAGGGCTATTATGGTTTGTTCTGAAGTTCCATATACATACAGTGACGCCAGAAAGTATGTACCATGTGAGAAAAAAGTTTATTATTAGAGCACTGGAAAAACATTTCTAGGGAAAAGTTTGCGCATGTCCAATAACCTAGAAAACAATTTTGACACATTTCACGTGACCACTGATATGGTGGCAAATTGGAAAAAAATACCATGAAGAGGCCAGAAGTGGGGTAAGATGGCAAGATTTTTTTCTAATATTTTCTTATCTCTTTACAAAAATCAAAGGTTTTTTCTGAATGACTTGACTGTAGTGGAACATCTGTATTTTGATGATAATGATAAATTGAAGAATATGGTTTTTGTCAGAACCCTTGCTTACATTGGTTTGTACCTAACAGTTTTTTTAGTGCCATCTGATGCGGAAAAAATGAGTGAGTTTTGTCATTATCATTAAAATACAAATGTTCCACTATAGTCGAGTCATTCAGGAAAAACTTTGATTTTCATAAAAAGATCGGAAAATAATCATAAAAATTGCAATTTCAAACTTTTGCTCGAAACTCAGTATGTGAGTTAACAATTGAATTTCAAGCAACTTTTTCAAATAACTTTTTTTGATATCTTGCCATCTTACCCCACTTTAGGCCTCTTCATGGTATTTTTTTTCAATTTGCTAGTGACTACTAGTAGTCACGTGATATGTTTCAGAATAGATTTTCTCCACGATCATCACAGAATTTGCCAATTCTGAAATCAAATTTGATTACAGAATGCTGGAATTCTCTCACTTGAGATTGAAGAAATATTCTGCAACACCTCTGCCCCCATACAATTTAAATGTATTTACATTCTCTCTCTCTCTCTTGTGATAATACTATTCTCACACTGGTTAGCAATAATAACATTAGCCTTGACGCAGTTGATTGTCATCGTAGTGGCAAAATTTGAGTAAGTGTCAAAATTATTGCTGTCACGTTTCCTATCTTTGATCTTGGAGAAAGTATAGTCTGCTACTCGGTTAGAATGAAAATTCGTGATACTCGTGATTCCTCACGCTCGCCTTCGGCTCGCGCTCGGAACTTTCCACTCGCATCGAATTTTCATTCTAACCTTTTTACAGAATATACTATTCAGGTTATCAGACATGCAAAAACTTTTCCCCGGAAATGTTTTCCCTATACACTAACAAAAACTTTTTCCTCATATTGTACATACTTTTTGGTTGTCACTGTACATATATTCAGAATCTGAAAGTGATGCATCTGCAATTCTCTTAGAAATATTGAAAATAATTGTTGTTACGCAAATGTGTATCTGTATTGGTACGATTGGTATTGGATTTGTAATGAAATATGAGTATATTTCCTGCCTATCATATATTGTTATCCAAAGTTTTTTAAATTTTTTTGCAATATTCCACCTTTATTACTCAAGTTATTCTAACTTGTACTAAATGAAGAATTTTATTCAAAATATTCCACTGAAAATAATTTCAGCAAATTTGTGTCGAACGAATGTGTTTATGGAAATTCTTCTATAACATGAATCTCAAGATTTAGTTCTACCAACAAATCATCAGCAAAGGCCACAATTTTCATATGAAAAGAAAAACATAATTTTAAAATTGTACAATTTGAGATGGATTCCACTTTTGCGATGTAGCTAGTTGTCAGAAAACCCTCTGTGTTCAAATTGGGGGCTCTAGCAAAAAGTTAATTTTATGAGGCATTCAATAAGAAACAAGGTTACCACTGGTTTGAACTTTCGGTGAAAATCAAAAATAGATAATGCTTCAAATTGTTCTTGGTAAAGCTTCTCGACACGAAGATTTAGGAAATGAAATCAGTTTCTTTCAATTCAACACTGTTTTTGAATAATCCTGGTTTTCCACCACCAACCAAAAGTACATTTTCATTGATACTTTTTTTTCAGATACACGTTTTCATGTTCAGATTTACTATGCGTCGTTTCGTCTTCCGGCATTCATCATCAACTTTTTTTTCTGTTATCATTCTGATTTCATTGATGTATAATTTGTTATGATTTGCAATGCTTCAACAAAACAACTTCATCTGAGATGGTCATGACTCCATCGAAAAATTTTGTTTAATAAACACTAGTTGTCAGAACTCATTAAACATCATAAGTTTGCACAAATACTTCAGTCGAAATGTCCTCATTCTCAAATGAAGAAAAACGAGATATGTTGAAACTTTATTATAAATTTGATAGGAATAGTACGAAAACAGCACAAATTTATTTTGAATTATATCCGCAAAAACAACAGCCGGATAGAACATTATTCGGAATTTTGGACAAACAATTGGCTGAGTACGGTGCGTTTCAAAAACCAAGAATGAAATATGGAAGCAGAATGGAACAAAATATTAGACTTAACTTATTAGCCGAGGTAAAATAATTGTTCATTCCATATTCGAAGAAGTATAATTATTTTTGGTACTTTTTTAGATAAATGCAGATCCTTCCAAATCAACACATCAAATCTCGGCAGAAATAGATGTGACACAGACTAGCGTTTGGAGGGTATTCAAAAAAAGTGGTTTGAAATGTTATAAGATACATATTTCACAAAAATTGCATCCAGGTGATCCTGAGAGAAGGATGGAATTTTGTAGCTGGCTCTCGAATAGGTTAGACCCTACAAACTTCTTGAAAAACATTATTTGGACCGACGAAAGTACTTTTTCGAACTGTGGTGTTTTTAATAGAAATAATGAGCACATTTGGAGTGAAAATAATCCGCGACACTTCAGAGAAGTCACATCATAAGTTTGGTTGCGTTTGAATGTGTGGGCTGGAATTTATGACGACCGAATACTTGGACCTCATTTCTTCTCTAATACTATGAACGGGGAAACCTATCTTCGGTTCTTAAGAAACGACTTCGAAGAATATATGGATACGTTTCCCCTTGTTAATTATAACAGCTGCTGGTTTCAGCAGGACGCGGCTCCTCCACGCAATGAAAGAGCGGTTTGCGAATATTTACACCAAGGATTTCCTAATAGGTGGTTAGGAAATTCTGGACCAGTGAGGTGGCCGGCAAGGTCACCTGACCTTACAGTTTTGGATACTTTCTTGTGGGGCACTTTAAAGAACAGAATCTATGGAGAGCAAGAATATGACACAGTAGATGAACTTCGAGACAATATCATCACGCAATTCAGGTATATCAGAAGAAGGGACATTGTTAGGGCTGTTCTTAATTTGAGACGACGAGCTCGGTTATGTATTCAAGAGGTAGGCCATCATTTCAAACACTTGTTGTAATACTTTTTGTGCATTTTTTACAAGCACATGATTTCATTCTTGTTTTTTGAAACGCACGGTACTGAGCCAAGTGTTTGCCCAAAATTCCGAATGATGTTCTATCCGGCTGTTGTCCTTCCGGATATAATTGAAAATGAATATGTGTTGTTTTCGTACTATTCCTATCAAATTTATAATAAAGTTCAACATATCGTTTTACTTCATTTGAGAATGAGGACATTTCGACTGAAGTATTTGTGCAAACTTATGATGTTTAATGTGTTCTGACAACTAGTGTTTATTAAACAAAATTTTTCGATGGAGTCATGACCATCTCAGATAAAGTTGTTTTTTTTTTAATATCTGTGGTTTCAGAAGTGCAAATCATAACAAATTATACATCAATGAAATCAGAATGAGAATCACTATTTTTCTGTATAAAAAAACAATATGGCGCCCATAACAGAAAAAAAAGTTGATGATGAATGCCAGAAGACAAAACGTCGGATAGTAAATCTGAACATGAAAACGTGTAGCTGAAAGAAAGTTTCAATGAAAATGTACTTTTTGTTTTGAGCTATGTTGTCAAATAACGATAGAAAAAAATAAAAACGAAAATTCCGATTTTCAGTTTTTTCCCGATATTTCCGGAAATACTCGGAATTTTCCAAGTTTCAAACCAGTATTTTGTTAAGCACCAGAATACGCAACTTTGCCCCAATTTAAGCTTCGACGTATCTCCTGTAGTTTAGGAGATCCCAATGGTGGGGGTCGAATTTGAATTGCCCTGTATATCTACTAGATGAATCGGACTCTGGCGCACTATTGCCCCACCCTGAGAATCATCTTGAAAAAGATCGATTTATAGGAGTCTAATCATGTCGATTTTGGTTCATAATGTTCACATAGAAACTCCTATAAGAAATGAAAAAATCATAATTTTTCAAATTACTGCAGTTAATAAAAAACCAAGTGGTGACACGGGCGATACTACAAACTAGTGAAACTCATTGAATATTATATTTCCATTAATAAATCGGCTGAAGTTTCATTACGCAAAGTACTCCGTTTTATTTAATGAAATTCAGCTTCAGAACATCCGCTTCCCAGTTGCTTTGAATGTTCGACGTCTAGTTTTATATTCAATAAGGCGTCCTCAATTTAAATACGAAAACATCGTTGCAATTTCAAATGGTTAACGTCTTCGAAATTTCCTTTCCTCGATATTAATTTACTCACTTAGTTGCTGGAAAGCCCCCGAAGTCTTTGAAATGGTGGGTTAGGCTTGAGACACTTACCTGAAATGAAAAAAGATTTATTTTAGTTTGAATTTCTTTGCTGAGATATTTATGTAAAATAAAAATACTCATGTGAAATGCGAATTTAGGAAATTAAACCCTCCGTAAAGAAACCCCGTAAAAATGACCCCAGGAAAAAAACCGGAATAGAAACCACCCGGAATAAAAACCGTCTGAAAAAAAAACTAGGTAAAAAAACCACTACGAACAATATTTTACTATTATATTACCATTGTTTCCATAGAAGTAAGATAGTTCGCCAACTTTATGGGATTTATATTGGATTCAAATGGATGCGACATGTAGATGGCGACAGTGATCTCGCATCCAAGTCTTGTCGTAACTTCAGTGATCTGGCCTCCAAGTCATGTCGTAACTTGATTGAAACAATAGGACAGCATTAACATCAGGGTTTTTTGAAGAAATCTGCATTGAAATGACGTCAAATAATAAATTTTAAATTATTTAATCACGCTAGATGACACTCGCGTTTGGGTCCAATATCTTTTCCACAGGCATTGACTAACTATCTTCTATTTAAACAATGATATTACATATAAACAGAAATTTCTAAGTCTGATATGACCAGAACGAACTAACCTTACGCAGACATTTGAGTGCGTGCATACAAATATAATGGAGCCAACTCGTCGAAATTATTCCATTGTTTTTATTGAAGAAATCGTACTTCACGTTATTTCAAGAAGAACTCGGAAAATGACAGTTTACCAGCCTAAACGACCATATTTATATACAGGGTGAGTCAACAAGATTCCCGTGGTCGATTGCTCCGTTGTGAATCACTATTTCGATTTCTTATATTTTTTTGCCAAACGGACCATTTAAGACTATCTTCTAAAATTATTCTTATTCATACAGGGTGCATCATTGAAGCGTGGCTGACCAGGTCCTTTTCAAATGAAACACAGTAAATTTTATATATTCCGATCCGATGTTTCATTGGCTGCTCAACGATTTTTTCAAGTTTGGATTCCGTTGCGGCGTTGCCGAGTTATCTGAAAAATGTCTATTTTGCAGACTTCTTTTTGAAAAATCTCCTATTTCACGTTTAGAATTATTTAGTGGAGATAATTAGGGAATCGATAGTCGAAATGGTGAAGTTGATTGTAAAAATGGTGAATATTTTATAAATTACACAGGATGTTCGGTACAACAATACAAACTTGGCCATTTTCAAACATCAATATTTTGATTTATTCAAATAGAACACCCTGTACATTATCATCCTTTTCAATGACTCTTTAATTTTTATTCTTGATGTCATGTGCCTGAAACAACCCGTTTCCGAGATATTCGACATCCTAAAGATGGGGGTCTTTCCACAGAAAATATTGACAATATTCGTATTTTGTATCAGATTTGGAATTAAATTTTATAAATCATATATATTAATCCTTTATTTAGTCTAAGACTAATGTACATGTATAAATAAATACAATAAAATATAAGTCACTTAATTAGATAAAAATACAATAAAAGTAGATTCAGAATAAGTACATCGATAACAAACAGACAGCAAGAAACGCATCAGTCAACAAATAAAATTAAAGAACAATAAATAAATATCAAAGTCAAGGCTTGCACTCATTCAGCATGATGTTCTGTAATTTTACTTTAAATATAGGTAGTGACCGTGCATTTTTCCAATGATAAAACAAATTATCATATTTATTCAAATCAGAAGAAAGAAAACAACAATAATTAATGCAGCAAATGTTCAATGTGCTTGCCAATACACAGTCTCATTATATTCTGGAAACTATTGTCCACACGTTCCAACATGGGCGGAGTTTGATAAAAAACCCATTTAATGTATCCTCGTAGAAACAAATCCATTCTCGTGAGGTCCGGTAACCTGGGAGGCCACTGAACTGGCCATCCTCTACCTATCCATTTTCCACGAAATGTATTGTTGATGTATTCCCGTACGCCAGTCTGGTAATGTGCAGGCGCACCATCTGGTTGGAGCCAAATTCTCTGCCTTGTTGCCAATGGCAGATCATCTAATAAATTGTATAGCTGTCGCAAAAACCTTCGATATTCTCTTCCATTAAGATGACCATTGAAAAAAATGGCCCTATCACTCGCCGTCCAATGATACCTCCCCAAACATTCAGTGACCAACGTTGTTGGTGATTGACATATCTAACGAAATAGGGATTTTCAGTTGTATAATAGTGCATATAATGCCGATTCACATGGCCATTGTTGTGAAACGTGGGTTCGCCCGAAAATAGAACATACTCAAAAAAATCATGTTCTTCTCTGATTTTATTTAGACTGGCAAAACCGCATTCGCTTTGGAAAATCTCTTTCAGTTAGCTCCTGCATCAACTGCATATGATATGGATGGAAATTATTTTTTTCTGAAATCGTTCAAGAATGCCCACTTTCTCGGAGCAACTGCAGGCGTTGCTAAGCAACGAACTTTCCCGGACCGTTTAATACTTTCCCGTATCGAAAACGATATGGGAAAGTACTTTGCCGGCCTAGGCCGTCAAAATCGGTCTTTGGTTTATAGTTGTCACCTTGACGTTTCAGGAGAGCACGTAATTTCGAATCCTCAATTTATGATAATGCCGATTTCAGAAAAAATAGTATGTGTACCTCGTAGTAAAAGCACATTCCCAGACTTCAATGCTTGTTGGCCTCGGCTTCGCCTCGGCCAACAATTTACATTGTCGTCCGGGAATGTATTGCTTTTACTACTAGATACACAATATACTATTCTCACCATCCGAGAAACACTACTTTGTGATATTCCCAACTCCCTACTCAGAATACGTGCATGTACTTACATGGGGATTCTCGGTAATATGTATAGGATAATTGCAATTAGCTGTCCTGTCAGGACATTTTGTCTCTCATGCAAGATTGGGAATCAACGAAATTAGCTTTAAAAATTCTGATAAAGTATATTGTGGAGAAATTAAGAGATCTACGAATATACGTTACGAAAATAAATATAGTATTAGCAATATCAAGAGTATTTTCATCATTCGTTACAGGACGGGCACGTTCAAACTTTTTGTGAAATACTGTTCCGGTTTCCTCAAATCTTGTTTTGAGGGCTTGAAATGCTCGCATGTCTGGATGTCTTTTCTCAGGAAACTTTTGTTGGTATAATCTAGATGCCAGTAAGCAGTTACCGTCACTTTCCCCCAAAGCATAAACCATTTGAACAGTATCCTCTAAACAATAATTCATAATGCCACATTTGTCGACACAACTGGATTGTATTTTGACAGGTACCTTTATTTACAAATGCCGATAGTCATTTTTTTCAGCGGTAGTCATGGATAACTAAACTAAAAAAATTGTTACTTTTCAAAATTTCTTTTGCTATGCTAGTTATTCATAATTTTTCAAGAATGCTCTTGAAGAAGGATGAAATAATTAAAAAGGCATTCAGTGTCAGTATTTTCTGTAAAGAAACGTGTAGGTGAAAAATATGCAGGAATGTTGATTTGCCATTGAACAATTCCTTTAAAAACCACAGTATCTCGGAAACGGGTTGTTTTAGGCACATGATATCAAGAATAAAAATTGAAGAGTCATTAAAAAGGAGTTGATATGAATGATAAAGTGAGAAAGGACCCCGCACACCTTATATGGGAAAATGGCTCTCCGTCAAATTTCTTGAATTTTTGATATGTTGTAGAATTGATCATTCCGATGAAATATTTCAACGGGCGCAACACGATCCTATGACTAGTTTTCGAGATACAGGGTGTTGAATATGAGAAACATTCACTTTTCATCACTCTGTATCTCCCAAGTTATGATTTAGTTCGGATTTATCTTTTGTGGGATCATCATCGCATCCGTGTATGATGAATTCATGAGAAATTCATTTCCAAATATTTTCGTAGTACAGGGCGATTTCACTTGAAAACAATGCTATTTTGAGACTTTCATAATTTAGTTGTTTTATAAAGAGAAAATGCGAGAAAAGGTAGAATTATCACATAATATTATAAATTCATTTCATCTAGCATCACAGTTGATACAATTCATACAAGGTGATTCACAAATATGGAAACAAAACGAATTTTGGTTTTTGGGACACCTTGTAGTAATAAACCAACCTAAAATGACAAAATTCACTTGAAGAATGTTAAATGATATGTTTCATCGTATACAGAGTCGAATGATATCAATTTAAAAAATTAGTTATACTTTAATAAATAAAAACCTTGATTTTTTAAATCACCCTATATCTCATAAGGGAGTCCGAAAAGATAGCGATATTTTTTCACGGGAGAACTCGAAATACTTTCATTCATATCGTACAAAATTTTCAGCGGAATCCCATGACGGGTTTTTCATATACAAGGCGAACAATTTCTGAAAAAGTCCATATATTTCACTATTTTACGCTAATAAATGACCACTCTACCTATCTATTGAAGTCTCCTGATGTGATTGAGAAGATACTTATTTGACATTTATTCAAAACGTAAAAGTAAGGAATTCAGTGAAGTGAAATCAACATTATTTCAACTCATAACAACTTGTACGGCCTTGCCAGATGGCACACATAATATGTATCCCATGGCTATTGGGAATTCAAGATAAGGGATACTCCCTCTGGTGTCGGGTTTTGAATCTATACTTACGTGAAAATGAGGTTGAAACTATGATTTTGACATTTTGAGCATTTCTACAACAATAGCACAAAGGACAACGAGGTTATGTTCTTTCGACATAAATACGCGAAAGAGGTTCCATTTTTTGCCACTTTGGCGCTGGCATCTAATTTTGAATTCCCAATAATAAAGACAGGCATACATTATGCGATTTCCGTGCAATGCAAGTGCCATGCAAGTCCAAACTACATTAACGCGCTTGCGCGCGTGTAATTTCCATGCAAGTTTTGAAAATAGCATCTGCTCTATTTTTCATGCAAGTTTTATGCAATTCTAGTAATTTTTCTAGTGGTAACAGCGTCACCAACGTGAACTTCAAAAACAGTATTATTATCTTCTAGCTATTTTCATTGTGTTGTGACTGATATGTTGAGCAGAGTGTATCTCTATTGATTACGTGTAACCAGGCATCTTAATTACGTTATTTTGGTCATCATCTGGAAAAAGGGACGAAACAAGACATGTTCATTAATTTCAGTGATGTCAAAATGTCAAAACAAATCAGAATTGCACTGAAACAGCATAATGTAATGTGCGCGGCAAGAGATATGCAATAGCTATGCAAGAATTTCTTGCATAGCACCAAACTTGCATTGCATGGAAACTGCATAATGTATGCCTGTCTTAAAGATGCCCGTCATGGATAATGCAGGAGGTTCAAGATGTCTGCTAAATAGTTTGAATGTAACGATATAAGGAACATTTCAAGTGGATAAATCTCAGGCACATGTCATTATGGAGGTATGTCGTAGGATACTAGTGTTATCAGTTGATACCTTAGTAATAAGTAATCTGAAACAGCTGTTTAATTTAATGAGTTCTATAAACAGTGAATATATATATATATATAACAGGAAGTAACTTGTGACATCTACAGTCACTAGTTGAAACTTAATTTGGCACGAACCATGGAATCGAGAGCAACCATAAAGCTGTTCTGATGAGTGGGAAACCACGAAACAGCTGTCGACAGATGATGGTGGCTCTCGGAATCAAAACATAAATCTATACATAAATTGATAGAAGTTCAACGGGATGTGATATATCTTTCGGATATTGGGTTGGCACGAGCATGTGCATGACAATACAACAAGGAAAATACATGATGGATAACTGAATTTTTCCCTAATCAAAAAACATTATCAAATACGAATTAGAAGGAGATTCTTACCAATAACCAATAAAATTAAACTATTTCTGGACCGATATCCATGTCCTCTGGAAGCATTCTATTTGCAGCATCTCCTATGGAATCTAAAAGACGATTGGATGGAAAATGTATGTTTTCTTGATATCTAGCGTACCCCAAAAACCATATCACGCTAGCAACATGCGCACAAGTTCCTAAAGTCCTAGCACCGGACTTACAAGTACAATAATACCCCGTAATGGGAAGAGCAGGATCTTCTAGATTTTCGTCACCTCTTTCAGTGAAAACAACCCAAAGCATGTGTTTAGCAGCATTCCTGAACCGAGAAAATATTCTGAATCTTAGGAAATTGGGTTCCCCATGTAACTCATCGACTTCTAAAATGTTGTCTACTTCACCATCTCTACGAGTTGTATCTTGGATATATGACGCAGCCAAGTGTAAATGATATGTTCCAGTAAGTAATTTTAAATATTCAATATCAAGGCGAGGAAACGATTGTATATGATATTGATTTAAGCGAATCCATCGACCATTCCTAGTTCGGAGGTTTTCAGCTTCAACTCGTGCCTGAACAATGTTGACATCATCGGAATCAACCAACATTTGTGTGGCCGTTTCCAACGTTCCAGGCATATTTATCAATGGATGGAATTTATTTATAAGAGCGCCAGCAATCAGGTAATAGTCATGTAGCTTCGCAGCATGTATTGCTGTTATGGGTTGACGAAAAAATTTGAAAATTGACCTAAAATGTCCATTTCTAGCTTCAACAATCCATCTAGTAGTGGTTATTAAACGTGCCTGATTGGCTTCATTTGTCGTTAATTGCCTTTGATTCGGCGGTAGAAATGGTGGCATATAGTAATGCAAGCCAAGTTCTTGTAGACTATTGATTGAATCTCCTTCTTGAAACCATGTTTTCATTCCATTCAAATCAACTTGTAATTCGTGATTTAGAACACTTGCATCATTATTCCTAGCATCTGCGAAGTACGGCCCGTTGATTGCTAAGATATATCCATCGGGGGCAACTATGGTCTCTGGTTTGACCAAGTGTTCATTCTTGTGGAAACAGTATGATTGCCTCAATACCCGGAAGTTACTGCTCTTTTCTATTTTATTGTAGGTACAATCTATATAAACTATTGCTTTGGGAATATCTGGTGTGGGATTGTACAGTTGATTCGTATAAGGGGATACATGACTGTTAATATAATTTTCTCTTGTTATTGAATTGAATCCAATATTGTTCGGTACGAACCTTTGTAAATGAGATAATCTCACATTAGAAATAATGAAGCTTGCTGTTTGTCGAGAAGGATAACTGAACAATATTTTCAAAAACTCATCTGAAACTCCATGTTTCATTTTGATCAAAAATGTCAGCAAATGTTTTCTTTCGACATTTCTTCTCTTGCCACCTTGTTCAACAATATCACAAAATTCTAGTAATTGTCGAAAATGATTTTTTGATGTCAGATACTTAAATTCGTCTTCAGTGAAACAATTGATATCTTCCCAGTTACGGAGTGGCCTGTTTCTATTAGCAAATGTCCTCATTCTTTGAAGAAAATGTTGAAGATTGGAAATTATGTATGGTTTATTCACAAAATTCAAACCGCAAGTAATTTGGAAGGAAACCTTGATGATCAAGATGGTGACCACAAATTCTCAAGAAATCTGGGACATAGATATCAGAAGCAACAAAAATATCCACTCTACATTCTAAAGAAAGTCTTTGAATATTTTGACGAGCATTACAAATAATGCTCGCACGACTTGATACGCGGGACAACACATTGAGACGAAGGCAATTCGGGTTATTTTCCATAGCAATAATGTCATTCATTACTGTGTTATTACAATTGAAACATATTTTTGTATCATCCTGAATATCAATAGGTGGATTTCCCGCAGTTTGTCTTCGGTATGTTGCAATTTGCAAAACATCAATATTATCTCCTCTATTCAAACGCATTGAGAGTCTAGGAATAACATTTCGGTCACAAACATAACAACTCACTCTATTTGCGAAGGCCATATTGTTCAGCAAAGTTCAACAAACACTGAAAATCACATAAACTTGAACAGTAAAAAAGAAACTTCAATTAGTCCAATAACCCAAAAAGAGTTCTCGGGCTTTATGACAACAAGAAAACGACTATTGACATAAGAATTTTGTTGATTTTATCCTCTTTGAATTGTTCTCCATGCCTACTACGAAATAAGAGGAATATATTAATAAGTAGGTATTCGAAGATGATTCAGATGATGTTTCAAATACAAGAAAAAGAAAGAGAAACGTTCTCTGAAAGGGGGTATATACTATATACAAACATATATACGATTCGAAGATACAAGAACATAATTGAAACATAAAACGTTAATTTGGTGTAAAAATATGCCGAGAATTTGATTTAATATATATCTATATAAGCCGATAGAAATAATTACATACAAATTATGATTTTTTTCTGATTTATCCTATGTGGTATTTTCGTTATGTGACAAATTCATGAGATAGTCATGTCCAAATCTTTTTGTAGTACAGGGCGATTTCCTTTGATAATAATGCTATTTTGAGACTTTCACTATTTTATTGTTTTATAGAGTGAAAATTCGAAAAAACGAACTTCTGCGGATGTAATAAGTATAATATAACTTCTGAGAAACACTAAGCATGAAAAAATAACTTTTCCATTGAATCGCCTACTAGACGATGCTTGTGCAGATAATAATTCGAGTTATGGCTTTTTTTCGAGGGATGCGGTACGCTATTGTACGGTATAATAACTGATCACTATTTTATTGAAATATTTTTATTTCGAGTAAAAGCGGCCGGACGAGGAAGAACTACAGCAAACCCGCCGAAAACTGGACTGAAAATATAGCAATGGGAAAATGTACAGATCGTAGCTTTTTTCATACATTTTTCGCCTTGTATATGAAAAACCCGTCATGGGATTCCGCTGAAAATTTTGTACAATATGGATGAAAGTATTTCGAGTTCTCCCATGAAAAAATATTGAATTCTTTTCGGACTCCCTTATGAGATACAGGGTGATTTAAAAAATCAAGGTTTTTATTTATTAAAGTATAACTGATTTTTCAAATTGATATAATTCGACTCTGTATACGATGGAACATATCATTTAACATTCTTCAAGTGAATTTTGTCATTTTAGGTTGGTTTATTACTACAAGGTGTCCCAAAAACCAAAATTCGTTTTGTTTCCATATTTGTGAATCACCTTGTATGAATTGTATCAACTGTGATGCTAGATGAAATGAATTTATAATATTATGTGATAATTCTACCTTTTCTCGCATTTTCTCTTTATAAAACAACTAAATTATGAAAGTCTCAAAATAGCATTGTTTTCAAGTGAAATCGCCCTGTACTACGAAAAGATTTGGAAATGAATTTCTCATGAATTCATCATACACGGATGTGATGATGATCCCACAAAAGATAAATCCGAACTAAATCGTAACTTGGCAGATGCAGAGTGATGAAAAGTGAATATTTCTCATATTCAACACCTTGTATCTCGAAAACTAGTCATAGGATCGTGTTGCGCCCGTTGAAACATTTCATCGGAATGATCAATTCTACAACATATCAAAAATTCAAGAAATTTGACGGAGAGCCATTTTCCCATATAAGGTGTGCGGGGTCCTTTTCAACAGAAATCTAAAGAGAATAAAACCTGTAAATCAGATATGATCTTAATTCCATATGATATTTCCTGTGGTGCTTCGAAACATATCAAGTATAAATAACCTACTTTGGCTACCGTGGAGTCATTCTTATTTGTACCCAACCCTTTAAAACACAATAAAACCAATTGTCGAGTCTCGCCACGATATCGCCAACGAAACCGAAAAGACAATAGACTTTTGTCTTCTCGACGTATATAGTAGTTTTTTTAAGAATGCGGTTCGGAATCTAAATGCGCACTCTTTCCAATTGATAAGAACGAGAACACATAAAACGTTGAACTTTTGTTAGCAGTCGACAGGAACGGATTTACGGCCCGGCGTAGTCAAGTCACACGCTGGCCCATCCTGGCCCACATATCTCTTTCGAAGTCTTTTGAAACAACTCAGGTACAAACATTTTGTTTGGGATGGGCTGTGGAAGTCAGAGCAAAAAAATGTTAGGATAGTCGCCAACTTACAAAATGTCCAATGTATTTTATTAACAGGAGTACTTTTATAAACAGTGTAGCCCAGTGGATATAGACAATCAATTCACATTGATTCAAACTTCAGTGGTGTGTTAGTGCATTGGGGAAAACAAATTATAAAATTTTGCAGAAGTCTGCTAAGAACGGAACAATGAGGGATGTGAACAAAATAAATTTTGAGTAAATGCTTCTTATACTTTCTTGAGACAGACTTATTCATTTCATAGGGAAATGAAAGAGATACATATCTAGTATGAGCATTTGCTAGGTTTTATTCACCAATTGTTTAAACATGGCAAACTAGGAATACTTCTGGTAATAATGTTTTACGGAACCTTGTTTAATCATCTTTGTTTTAGTTTTCTGTTGTGATTTGTATTAAAAAAGATACAAAAGTTCTGCAACAAAAGCATCACTGATAAAAAATGGACATTTTCATTTCTGTAGATATGAAAAAACTCATCAATTGTATAAAGAGTAATACCCAAAATTGTTGTTTCATTTTATTTTTTAATTATTGTTCCTTGGCTACATTTCTGAGATTTTCCTGAAGTGCATTTTATAATCTCTGCCCGAAAAACTCGAACGAGTCGTAGGGATAAGCGTGTTTTTGATATACGAAAATAGTGATTTGCGCTGGTATTATAATCATGCAAGGATTGATTCTATTTAATCACCTATTGATTTTTGTGGATGTACATACAACAAAACTCCCAGAATGTATAGATATGAGAGAGATAAATTATTGATTTATTTAAAATATTGTTCCACACGGTTCTGATCATTCTCTTTTGCATAATAAAAACATAACGTGCAGGTATAAAATCACCCCAGATAATAAGCCCGTAGCTAAGTTTCTACGTTATATCAAAAATAAAAGAACAAAATCTAACGCACCCTAGAAGAGAATTCCTCTAGGTTTTAATCTTTACGTTTCTTAAGTAAAAATTGTGTAGGCAAACATTCGGTCAATTCCATCGACAAAACTATCAAAAAGTGGAATTTACGAACTCAACTGTAATGATTGTGAAGCTTCTTACATAGAAAGGACTTGTAGACCTTTGAAAGTTCGGACAAGCGAACATCTGAATAAAATTGGAAACTCAGCATTTGGTCACCACATTAAATTCAGTACAGGTAACTTCAGTCCAATTCACAAATTTTGAACTATGTAAACTCAAAAAATAACAATAGATTAGAATTACTGGAAGATTTATAAATTGATAAAGAATTACAGAGTAACAACCTTTGCGTAAATACACGAGTTCAATTTATACCCTCCATTTGAATATTGAATTTTTAGTTATCTAGTAGTAGACTTTCACATTCTGTGGTAACAAATATTTTCAGTAGTCATATTTTTACTTTTAATTTTCATTGTACATGGACATTATGTCAATGTCACTATCCAGCATCTGTCACTTTTCAGTTTATATCTTCAATCACATTTCTAATTGTTTTCTTAATTCCGCCAGTACCTTGTGGTCCTCGTGTCTGCTGGTCCAGCCAGAACGAGTATGCAAATGCCACGAAATATAAATTTGCAGATATAAAAACCCCTAATGGGTATATAAATATTTTACCATGTTAAATGTATGTCCGTTCAAACAACTGTTAACCATGGTTATGTCGGTTTTTATTAGATCTCCTATATAAATACTTGACGAGAAAGTTATTCATAATTTTCCTAAATTTTTCAATATTTCGAACAATATTAGTTACTTGCAGGTACGTACTGATAATGGCCTGATAGCCAAAAGCGCTTTGCAATTGTAATAAATGTAGACGAAATACAATTTTTCATTTAAATTTTGCATTATACGAGGATGTATTGATATCTAGTTAGCCTAGACCAGTTCTCTGCATAAACAAAATATTGCGTTACCATAGCAACAAACAATAACTTATTAGAAGTGTCAGTGTAAAGTTTGACGTCAAAAAAGTAAACCAGAGTTACGCAATAAATTAAAAGAAAAAATGTTTCCACCGAAATTCTGAAAATCGAAAAATTGGAGTATCGAGCCATCATCAAGTACCTGTATTTATTTAAAAGTGTTAAGAGGTAAGCAGATTTACGAAGAAATGCTTAATAGCCATGGTGATCAATGTCCTTCGTATGCGACCGTGAAAAATTGGACTACAAGCTTCAAAAGAGGTAAATTTTCCATTGAAGATGATGACCGACCGGGAAGGTCAGTTTCTGAGTCAGTCCCCGAAAATATCGATGCAGTTCATGACATGATTTTAACAGACCTTCGACTTGGGCTAAAATGGATATCTGAAGCACTGAATATTTCATACGAACGCGTTTATCACGTCAATTTGGACATGAGAAAAATTGCTGCAAAATTGATCCCCAAATGTTTGAATATTGACCAAAAGCGTGCAAGGGTAGTACACCGAGAGAAATCCAGTTATAAAAGTTTTTTTTCAAAAAAATCTTATAGCTGCTAAATAAATAATTTTAGCAACTAAATGTTATCTGATCAATGTAAAAAGTGAAGGTTTTAAACGTTAAACGGGTCTTTTTTTCAAAACACTCATTTTGTTTTGAAAAGGTTACCTCTTAGATTCAATAATGGGCACGATTGTGGTTAAAAGTTGGAATTGAAGAAACAAACTGTTTAGCCACTATAATTCACATTTCAACTGTTAAACGATACTTTGTAACCACTAAATAGTTGTCGTTTATTTCTGGAAATATAACGGTTTTTTCCACCACCTCTGATCATGCATCTTCTTCGTCACACACGTGTTTCCTATGATGTTTTATTCCACTCACCAATAACAGGCCGTTTCATCATCGGGTCATCTACGTCATTTCAACTTTTATTGTCAATCAGTTCACGCGTGGATTTGGTTGTGTTGTGTAAGTGCAGAAATAAAGGTTAAATACGCTTTGTTTATAGTTTGTTTCTACAAGAAATACATTTTGGGTAAGTGTCTATCTGAGTGTGTGTTTTCAACAACAGATTTTATCCGTTGTTATTATTTGTTGGAGGCTAAAATCAAACAAGTAAGTATTGGGTGAGCTTCTGGGATGGTGCATTTTTATATTAGATTATATTCATTTGTTCGAAAAACATTCACGGTGATGGCTGGAATTGAATGAAAATATGACTTTTTCAGGAACCGAACGGGTTCAGTAGTACTTAATTCCGGTTCTAACAGAAACGACACAAATTAAATATTTTTCAAATGAAACATCCTATGTATTTTATAGTTTCTGAAGTAGAGAGCAAATTCTGCGAACATGAATAGGTTGTGAAGATATTTATAAAGAGATACTTTTATCTTATGACATGATGAATATTGTTAGATGATTTTTTCTTATGGGAACCTAAGAATCTGTTTCCTAAAATTTGCAAATTGAATGAAATCAACCTTTTTAATATCTGTCGATTTCTTGTAGGGTAGGGTTTCCACAGATTTTGCCACATTCAAAAATGTTCGTGTACATTAAATCATTTATTCGAAATAAAATCTTAAATACTGAAAATATGTCGAACATTGTAAAATATAAACGTTTTTGATTACTTTATCATCTACAACTTTTTGATTGAACATTTTCCGCTAAGAGGTCATGTGGGTACTCATTTTGTTTTGTAAGAAAAATAGTGAACCTACTACTAACACGGACTTCTATGAAGCATCTGTTTTCAAACCTCTGGAAGTGAAAGTATGAAAGTATTGTAATGAAACACTCCTTTCAATACATTTGATTTTTATTAATTATTCTTAAGCAGAAATGAAGTATTTGAATATTAAGTAATAATTTTTTTTTGTTTCAGATGACTAATTTATTGTATAATTCGAAGATTCTTCCCTCTTGTCAACTCTATCCGTGGTTACTAGAAATAGTGTATATTGTGATGCATTTCTAATGTTCCCAGAATTAAGAAATACTTTATTTTATTGTTGATATGTAAGTTTTACTACCTTTGTTATGATGACTGATTTTTTCTTTTTTTAGGGGATTTGAGGTAATAAATTGAAGAAAAATATATTTTTTTTAGACCGATTCGTTAATCAATTTTGTCATCTTCAGGCTACTGTAAGATACTGAAAGAGGATTTTTTTTAATCAATAAAATGTTAGAAAAAAAAAACAAATAAAAATATACAAATCAATTTGCTACTAATACTTTTCCAGAAACAATCACTGAACTATGTTCTGGTAACATAAAACTTCAAAGTAGATCAGAGTTAATTAATAGTAATTCAATCTAAAGTTTTATACGTTACCAAAACATTGTTCAGTGATTGTTTCTGGAAAAGTATAGTAGTAGCAAATTGATGACTATAGTATTATTTGTTTTTTCTATTGTTTTATTAAATAAAAAAAAATCTCCTATTTGTATGTTCCAGTGCCCTGAAGATGTCAAAAAATGAATTGACGAAAAGTTGACTTTAAACAAATAGAGTTTTCTTTAATTTAAGGCATCAAATCACCCCCAAAAAAATAAAAAATCAGTCACTATATTTTAATTTCCTAAATAAATCTTGATCAATTTCTCAACGAGTTTCAATGCTGAACTGTCCACTGATAAGTATGAACAACTAATGTGTTACTATTTCAGGAAATTAAATCAAATATGATGAATATCTATAACTAAAGTAGCTTTTTCATGATATCTCTAGGATTGAAATTTTTAAAAGCGTGCTTGTTGAATTCTCATTCCGAGAAATTGACACTGGCACTCACCGTGTTGCAACTTCTGTTTCTGTTTTTCGTAGATATTCATCAAATGGCAAACACTTTCGCTTCCAAACACTTTGTTTCTGACCAAAACGTTTTTAAATAGCATACGCATGAAAATATCCTCCCTCTAGAGCTCTGATAACATCATCAACACCAAAACACCACATCAACTCCTTTAAATTGAAAAATGTCGAATAGCACATGTGGTGATATTGAAGTGTTTTTGAGGATTAACAGTTGGGCAAAATTTTGAAATTTCAATAATTCAATTTTTGATAGCCTCTACCTTCATGTGTGATCCGAATTTCATGATGTACTTGATGCACTATTAAAACTGTTTAAGTTTGTAAAATGAGGTTCAACAACTGTAAATCCTTAGGAACTGTTCAAAATCAGCTAAATCGCCACATGTGCTATTTAAGATTTTGTGGCAGTGTTTTGACGTCAATGCTATTTTCAGAACTGTACAATAAAAAATTATTTTCATGCAGGTCATTCAAAAACCGTTTAGCTGGTAAAGGAAAGTTTCTGGATGCAAAAATGTTTACTATTTGATTGTTATATAATTTTTTATAACCACTATAAGATATAGTATAATATTGAAATACCAATCATATAAGTATTACATCAAAAACAAGTCATCTTGACATGAGTATCTTTTCAATTTTATACAGTCGTCAGTTAATATCGAAATGTCAATCATTTAAACATTATATTGAGAACAAGTAAGCTTTATATCTTTTAATTTTTTTAATAACTTCATATAATATTGAAACGCCAGTCATTTAACCATTATATTGGAAGCAAGTGATTTCGATATGACAATATTTTCATTTTTATACAAGTGTTCTTTAACAGTTATACAACTTTTTTGAAAAAAATACCCTGATTATTCTGAAAAGGTTACTATGTTGGCGCCTATTCAATTCAGAAATCTTTTAAATAAATTTTGTATAACAGGTAATAGATATTTCTCTCGGTGTAGCATCGCGTTCGATCTGTGCTCGATTTGAAAACGATGTAGACTTCTTAAACCGAATTGTTACTATGGATGAGACTTGAGTACATTTCTACGATCCAGAAACAAAGCAACAATCGATGGAATGCCGACACTCCTGTTCTCCAAGACCTAAGAAGTTTCGTGTCCAAAAATTTACTGGAAAAGTTCTTTCTTCATTTTTTTGGGGTTGCCATGTGGTAATCATGATTGATTCTTTGGATAAGGGTAGAACAATAACTGGAGATTACTATTCGACATAACTGACCAATCTACGGAAAAAAAGATAAAAGACGCGGAAAGCTATCCAAAGGTGTTTTGTTTTTGCAGGACAACGCCCCTGCACACAAATCTCATGTTGCCATGCAAAAAATTCGTGATTTAGGGTTTGAATTACTAGAACAGCCCCCTTATTCACCAGATTTGGCTCCGTCCGACTATCATCTCTTTCCTCAACTGAAAAAAAGTTTAAAATGTCGTAAATTTTCTTTCTTCCAACGAGGAGGTAATAAAAGCTGTTGTGGTCAGGTTTGCAGAGCAAGAAGATACATTTTTTTTGAAAGGTTTAGAGACGTTGCAGGTTCGCTGTAATAAATGTATCCAATTAAGAGGAGAATATGTTGGGTAATAAAATATTTTGACATGAAATATTGTTTGGTTCTATAGTAGGCTGAGAATTTTTCAATATATCCTCGTATCTGCCCGTGGTAAAACAAAACAAGCCAGAGTTGTCTAGAATTCTTTTCAGGTTTCTCAGCAGGTAACACTGCTTGTTGAGTAATTAAATGAGATCCTCACAGTGCTGACGAAATTTGAACCTGCTAGAATTAGCCCTATAGAAATGTTATACTCTCACATCTTTCTACTACCTTAACACTGGAAATGTTTATGATCAAGTCGGCAATGCTTTTATTTTGAGCTGTATAAAACGCTACTGCTATCGTTTCAGACGCATTTATATACAATGAGTTGTCACTGAACAAGTTTTGCAAGCTATCAAGATCAGTGTAGATTTTATAGTGCAATTCAATCAAATTTTCTGATTTAAATAATAGGAAAGATTCATCAGCATACATATAAGTGAATGTTAATTTGCGACGCAACAGATTGCAACTCATCAATATAAAGAATAAAGAGAATCTGCCCTTAAACTGATCCTTGGGGATCACACATGTCATCAATTAACTCATCAGAATGAAAAGTTACGATGCAATTATCGGAAGTAATTACACAAGTGCATCAAAATTACCAATAATTTTCCATGAAAGCATGTTGTCTAAAAACTACATGAGCATATTTTCATATTTTGTCGAAAGAGCCCGACTCCGAAGGAAGAGGGCTCTTTCGACAAAATATGAAAATAACCGAATGCAGTTTTTTACTGACAACTGTGGAGTATTTCCTTTTCTGAAGACTGAAGAAACTTAGGAATGTTTAAATCGCGAGGGAAACTATCCCTGCTGAAAGGATATATTTTTGATATAACAGAGGGGTGCTATGATGTAAGGCACAATCTTCGTAATCACATGACCAAAGATGGTCCACAAGATGTTTATTTTTAATTTTGGATGGTCCTCAACTCGGACCTAATCAAAGGTTCAAATGATATAAGGCAGGTTGTCAAAGGAGTAACTAGCCCCGTTTAATGTGTGACAACGTGCCCCACATGACGTTTTTTAACTAAATGTCAGAGCAAAAATATTCAAATAACAACTATATCAGAATCTGCCTACATTTGTAGGCAGCGATCATTAAAATATATTTTTTATACAAACGTCAAAAAATGACAAGGTTCGCGCATTGACAACAGTATGCGAAGTGGCACTTTTTTTCATTTTCATTCGTTACCATGACACCGTGCGCGAAGTAATGTGCGAAATATATTTCGCACACTGCATGTAAACTATATGGGATTTTCATATTCTAACCTATATGGTCCTCAACTCCTCAATCAAGCAAAAAACAAGAAATCGTTTATTTATTAATGTAGAACAATAATTAAGGCTTTCAAATTGTGAGAGATATTTTTCTGGCTTTATTTGCTTCACACCACTCTTTAAATTGCTGATGTGCATTTTCATACTGCCGCCTCGATTTCTCCGGTAAAAGGTTGGAAATTACGGAATTGGCCGCATCTATCAAGTTAGGTGGGGTACTGCTTAGTTCATCGTCGCTCGAAATTTCCATTCTTTTACAATAATAAATATCACGCACGAAATTGACGCGAATAAAAAGTCACTCCAAAATAATTATCAAGAACTGTCACTTTGAAATAATTGTCAACAAATGCCATTTTATTTCCATAGTTACAGTAATTACTTGATTTGGAAAAATTATTTAAGCCAGTTCAATACTATTTTTCATAGTTATTACTTATTTTAGAACAATATTTTTGACGTTTGTAGAAGAAATTTTGTATGCATCTCATGCGCGAAATACTTTGGTAATCTCGACTATTTTTTTTAAGTCGGCTGCGCCTCGTTAAAAAAAATCAGTTCTCGATCACCAAAGTAGCATTTCGCGCACTAGATACAAAAATAACTATTGCTTACATTTGTTTCATTTCTAAGTACGAGAGATGAAACTGAATAAAATTTTTACACGAGAAACGTCAAATCAGTACACGATCATGAAATGACTAAGTACCAGCTGATGTCCGAAATATTTTCTTTGGTGTTGGTCATAAATAAGAACTTTCGAGTGTAGTTGGCGGAACGTGTTGTTTCCGCAAATAAGGTAGAAATTGGCATTGTGACAATTCACCCTTGTGACAACTAGCCCTGGTCTCCCCTACACTACATTATTACTATAAAAAAAACTTCACTTGGCTGCCCAACTCTTCAATATTCATTATACAGGGTGATTCCTAAGTTGATAATTTTTTCAACTTTGTATAGAACTCGTTAAAATAAACAACTTTTACAAATAAGTTTTTCCAAAAACATGAAAAATAAAACAGTTACAAAACGTGTCCAATACGGTCCCCCACAAAAAAAGTCACACGGATTTAGGTCTGGCGACCTTGGTGGCCATACAACTGGTCCATTTCAACCGATCCACCAATTCGCTTATTTTCAGTTTTCGGAAAAAAGTTATTTGAAAAAGCTGCTTATTTTAATAGTTTTAGACATAGTTGAAAAAACTTAGGAATCACCCTGTATTTCAAAGTAGATTTATTGTCATTATTATTATTCATCTTCCAATTAGTCCAACTCAATTTTCTTCCTTATAAACATTTATCTTTTTCTGTGAACACTAAATTAAAGCATAAAACAACAACTCGGACTGGAAAATATTTTTACATATGAATGATAGTGAATCAAAATTCCTACAAATATCCCTTTAAGTTCGGCACTGTAATCGTGTGAACCCGACTACATAACCAGCTAACTGTCTAGGTCGGTGGGCTGGAAATGGTTATATCAATGTCTCACGTGTTTTATGTCAAGAGTAAGTGGCAGAAATTCACTTTTTGCCTTCAAACAAATTGTTTTCTAATGTTTTCGAGAAGACTTATGGACCTAATCTCCTGGCGTATACACGCTATGTTTCAGGCGCCCCATATTACAGTCTTATCTGCACATTCTTGGAAAGTTACAGCTATGTTCTTGTTTCACGGATATAACTCAGATGGTTTCGGTGGATTGAGAGAAGAAACAATGTCAGAGTTGAATTGATGACTGGAGTACAGACACATTGTTTAGCAAGTAATACATCGGGCTGCTACCTCCTTTGAAAAATTCGAATTATTGATAAGCGTTTATTCAAATAAGGCACATTTTTGTGCACTTTCATTTTATTCATTCATTTCATTTGAAAAAATGATTGCCGTATTTTGTAATTGTTGATGTCTACCATAGCTGACTTGCTGATCGACTGGATCCACTTCATTTCAAGAATATCTGTAGCTTCAGGAAGATATCAACTCCACTTACGTCAAATTCTACTTCAGGCTCGCTAATATAGCCTGAAACCTTTGATTTGAAAAAATGTGGATTCTGAGAACAAATCTATACAATAAAATATTCTGCTAGGCCTTAACTTTATGAAATCCCACCTGCACATAATCATTCCTAATTCCTAATTCTACACTACTGAACTCTCATTGATTCAAGGTTTCTTCTGCAACAATCTCTTCTTATGTAATTTCATCAACTTTGTCTTGGTTGCATGATATAATATTTCAATATAGTTTATTGAATATTCGGCCCATATTCAAAAGTCAATAATGGTGATAGTATTCTTTATAATATTGGATCAATATTATTATTTCAATATTAGGATGAGGTTGTCGTAATAATTTCAATAAATATGATTTTCCCGCTGCCGACACTGTAAATAGTCCATACATGCTTAGCAACAAAACAGGTAAATGGCCTATATCATTCGTTTACTAATTCATCTTGACAACGGAACTTAATAGTGTCATTTACATGCCTAGGGTAATAATGACTTTGACTTTGACAAGTAATACCTTCAGCTTCATTCATATCAATTTTTAGGTTATGAGACCTTTTGAATATTATTGTTGTTTGCTTATTCGGTAACTTAGTTACACGCACAAGTAACTTAGAATGAAATAGCGAACGAATAATCATGAAGGAAGGGTAAGAAAACAAACTTCAATTCAGGCAAATTTTGAGAAATGTCTACAAGCAGCGGGAAAAACGTAATAAGTAACACGGAATGTATCGACTGTTATCATCCTCGGCAAGCGACAAGCCTCGGCTTTGCCTCGGCTCGTACTCGCTCACCTCGAATGTTAACACGTCTTTACATTCCTTGTTACTTAAATAACTATTAATATTATTATGTGTTGAAAATTCGTGAAATAATATTCAACCAATGTGCTATCAAGTATTGAACCAATATAAGCTAGTATGATTTTTTGATGTAAAATAAAGTTCTTTAACCTCAGAAGAGGAATATTGGGATTGGAATATTTATTTTAGATGTTAGAAACAATATGAAGACAATATTGTTTTATCGATATTGGTACATATCATTAAACCAATATTGACCCAATATGAGTTACTACAATTTGTTGAATATAATTGGAATAATATTCAACTAATGTGCTTTCAAACTTCCATACACAATATAGTTTTTTATTCCTAGAATCGATTTGACTGGAATATTGGAATTGCAATATTTATTCTAGATGCTGAAAAGAGCATGTGGACATTATTGTATTATCGATATTGGTAGAAATTATTCAACCAATATTGACTCAATATTACATGTAACAATCTGGATTCAGAATAGGTTGAACTAATATTCCACCAATATTATTAATATTATATTATTTTTTTCAATATTCACTCATATTGTACCCATATTATTTTTTCATTTACAATATGAAACCAAGATTCAGCCAATATGATGTGGGAAACTGTCGAGAACACAAACAAACCCAGGTAGTTTGTGTTCTCGACAGCTTTCCAGTATAAATAGACGTTTATTAATGTTCTGACGAAGCGACCAGTAAATTCTTTTTTGCTGTTAACAGTATGAAATGAAAATCCGAAATCGTTCACTCTGCAATGCAGTGAAATAAGTTTATGCGCTGTGAGGGGTGTTCAACCCCATGGAAATCATTGTTATGAAAATTTCAGCATGTGGATAGACTCTAAAAAAATTCAAATAGTTTTGTGGAAAATTTTAGCGATACGCACAGTGTGATAATGTAACAGGAATTTTGAAAAGTTTGAGGGTGTTTAACCCCTTGAGGTACCTTCATTTTGTAATTTTTAATACTTCGATGGTTTGTACAGAAATTATAAATAATCTTGTGAACAATTCTGGCACTGACCACATTGAGATGTATATTTATAAGGGAATTTTCTATCTATAATGGATATTTAAGCCCCTGGGGATAAATGGTTTGAAATTTGTAAGAAATTTCAGCAGCATTGTGATCATCAATAATTGCGTAGGTATTTTTTTAGAATACAGAATGTGTGGTGCAGCTTTGCTTAAATGATAGCCCATGCACATTTTCTGGAACATGTGAATTGTAAAAGAATTATGATTGGGACGCAAATTTGTAATAAATTTGTAATAAATGTGTACAAAATCATCGTGTAATAGTGTTTTTGGAGTGTGCCATAAATGCTGGTGTAGTTCAGCCAAGTATGGAAAGAGAAAGTGCTAGGAATCGCATGTAAAAAGGTAAGACCTCGTTAATCCTTAGCTCGCACAAGTTTTGACTTCTGAGGACTGCCGATCGTAAGGGGACGACAGCTGGTAAACGAAAAAAAACCATTTTAACAATTTTTAACAATATGTAGGCTGTTCTACTTAAAAATGGTAATTTTCCTTTACTATGACGTTTTACTAAACCTGAATACATCATTTTTTATTGTAACAGATTAAAAAAACGAAAACTCTTGTATAGCTACATCAGTTACATAGATATCAGCTACTGTTTATAGATTACTAGAAATTAATCGACAATTCTTTCAATATACATCAAATACTTGCCTGTTCATTCGATTCAATTTTTCTCTGACCTGATCGAGATTATCTTGCCTCATCCTCAAGATGAGAAGTGGAAAGAAACTAAGTGTTGAAAAGGGGGTGAATTTAGTAAATAATCAATCCTGAAACCTCTGGTTTGGCGTGAAAAGCCCTCCGGGTATCAATTCCTGACACCAGCTCATTCGTTAAAGTTTCCCAGGAGTTTACTTGTCGCAGTTTCTATCAGATAAATCGTTATTGGAGGAACTGACAGAACCAGGCGAAGTTCACAAAAACTACTCAGTATAGAATATTTTCTCTCAAGAGTGGGAAAATAATTTAGCGAGTGGATTGCGTTATATTTTGCTGCGATATTGAATAATAATTAATTGTTTTGTGTAGTGTGGTTCAGCTTGCAAGATGAAAATTAAAAAAAAAGAGATCACACCTCAAATGTCTTGTTTGTGCATGCGTAGGTACTATATTCTATTTGAAATAAAATTAAGGCATTGTTGTTTTCAGAGCGATCAGATCAGAGCCAGTAGAGTTATTGAAAATCTGGAATGGATAGCATAAAATTTATTCGTACTGATGCCATAGGTACCATCTAAGATGGATATACACAAAATATAAATACAAATCTAGAATGCAATACATGTCACTATACACACAGGATACATTATGTACAATACAATAAGTCAAGTAGTTTCGTAAACAGTAAATAAAACATCAAAATTCATGGTAAGCTAGATCTATAATACTCATCGATGATATAATATTCCTTTCTAACAAGCAACTCTTTCAAGGAATTTTTTAATTTTACCGACAGGCATTTCTCTGATTTTCAGGGGTAGCCGGTAGGTAGATATAGAGCTTGTTCCCAGCAGAGTTTGCAGATTTTTCAAACTTGGGCCAGCTATGTTTTGATAGTGAGATGTTTCTAGCATTTCTTGTGTAGTAACCGTGATAGTCAGAAGTCTTAGAGAGTCTATTCACTTATTCAGGGTTTGCTTAGTGAGTTTTTGAGATGTAAACAGCTGGTAATGTCAGGATGCAGTTGACAGCAAACACTTGCCTGCAAGTATTACAAATGTAATATAAAATATCAGTCTCATAATACGTTTCTGTCCACAGAATATTTAGAGTTCACAGAGTATCCCCATAAACAAACATGGTACGTAAGGAGCGAGTGTGCTCAAATTTGAGGTTTTTCTAAGATACACAATAGTGTAGTATGCAGATTTGATGTTCTATGAGGGATTCCCGATATATAAATTGGTCAACGATGAAACCTCACCTCTGAGTCACATTTTGAATCAAATATGCAGACATCAGACTCATCCTTTTTACATCTGAGATGCATGTCAAGATTCAGTTTTATACGATTTCTATTACAACAGGTGTGTGGTGTGATCACTATTGAGGAATTATCCGCGTACATTATCAACTGCTTATGGATATGTTTTGGCAAATAGTTTATAAATATAAGAAATTAGAGCGGTCCCAGAACAGATCGCTGAGGATCACTTATGTCTATATCATATATATCAGACCTTTCGCTTACAATTTGTACATGAAAACTTCTTTCAGATAAATATGAATATAATAAGTCCAACATTGATCCCCTTGTACCATAGCTTACAGTTTATACATAACGAAATTTGTTTTGGGATTGTCGAAAGCTTTGGTTAGACCAAAAAAATTTATAGATATTTTTTAAAGAAGAATAAAAACAAAAGTCGTCAACCCATGATCGGGAATTTCCGGATTTCACAAAACATCGTGGTATTATAAAACTTGATGAAAATACCGAAGATTCGGATTTCTATTGCTTTTATTACTTGGGTATTAGAGGAATTACTGGCATTTGTTCGGGGTAATACTCGGAAATTATTTGGATATTGGTGGAATTACTTAGGATTTTTGGGAATTAGTGTACACAGTTTCCTCAGCGGTACCCCCTCGCACAAAATACTATTAGTGAATTTTTAAATATTTCCGAATTGCTGATCAAATGACTTTAATTTTGATATATGTCTGAGGTATAATGAAATAATATTCAAGAAATTCGGTCTAAAAAAGAACAGAAAAAACAAGAACGGATTGGCAGAGTTTCAATGTATAAGAACTACTAAAATTATACTAGTTATATCCTTATTACCATCGATAACATCAATGAAACCTAGCTGCTACACTGATATGACCCAATTGTTTCGTCATGAGAGAAAACTGCATCTAATAACTATATCAGAAACGCTTTCAGCTTTCCACGCTTTCATACAAATTTTTCATTTCAAATTCTTCTATACGTTCGAAATGTTAGATCAGATATTTCAAATACTAGTTTTCATACACAAAAGTCATCTTCTATGATAAATACCGACACTGACTAGAAATCAATAACGAGCATTTCGATTAAATTGAAAACCACTATTTTGCGGAAACCATTCATATTTTTCTTATTCGCTTTGACGAAGTTTGACTTCTAAAGACTTCCGAGAAATGGAAGTAGTAATGAACTCCCATCAGATATAAAGCCATTCCTTGATTTTCTCTGGCAGAAAACTCAGAGTTTGATTATAAATCGGGGACTTCATATTGCTAGTTTCCACAAAAAACGATTGCATCGAAGTGAATTGAATTTGCTATCAACCAATCGACTATGAAATGGTGCAAAAAACTTGTTTGCATTTATTTTCCAGTAAAATTTCATTTGATGGAGTGATTGCAATACAACTTCTTCCATTTAGTCTTGGAATGTTTGGGGTTTTACCTTTCTAGTTTATTATTATTATTATTATATAATCTGGAAATTTTTATCATTTCAGGCGGGTTTGATCTTGTTTCGTACACCAGCGTTTCGTAAACCTCAAAAAATTTCCTAAAACATTCTTCATTGAATTATTTAACCCATTTTCGACTTGTCCTTTCGTATACCAACCCTTTTTTCTTGTGAAAATACATTTTGTGAGGATTAATTTTTTAGTATGATCTAACCAGAACGAACTAACCTTATGTAGACATTTAAGTGCGTGGAAATTTGGGCCATCGCAGTGGTCGATGTATAAACCAAGAAGCCGAAAATTCATTGATTAGGTATGTCCACTAATTTTTAATTATAATGCATTTCGACAGTTATTCCTGTATAAAAACACATTACCAGCACAAAAATTCTCAAAAATGAAAATGTGATTAAATAAACGCAAATCAGAAATGATGAAATCAGCGAGGCTAGAAAACGTACCCTGCACGAGGCTAGCAACAATTGACGTCATTACTTTGATAGTGTGAGTGGTCCGCTCAGCGAAGTGCATTAGGTATGATGCCGCGCGCTTTTATGTATTGATCATTTAAAGCTGTTGGTTTTCACAGTTCCAAGAAATCTTTCAAAAAAAAAAGAGATGGTTTACTGCTGTAAGAAGACAACAGGAAATACATTAGCTTTCCAAAACGAAAGTGCACATTCAAAAAGAGTTGCTTTGTGTCCTCAAAATCAGGATGTGCAATACAAAAAAAACCTTTCTCAACATTTCTGGCCAGCATTTGAAGATTAATTTGAGCCAAATATTTTTCAGATATTTGATTGTTTTCATTAATGTAACGTTTAAAACTTTTCCATGACAGGGCATTTTACAGCATCTTTTGTAACACTATCCGGTGAAGCCCCAATAACTCCGTGGTGCTTTAAAATTATGAAGCCACTCTCGTTATTGTCTGTGTTTGAATGAATTTACTTGCTGTAATACTGATTTTTCCAGACTTCTACGTCTGTTCATTGCAGTGCTGTCGAATTTTGTTGCGACCCCTATAGTTTGGTTTACCAATGAACCCTTGACTGTTTTACAAACAGACATTTCGTATTCTTTCGAAGCAGTTATACGACCATATCTAAGCTCATACCATTCACTTTGTGCATAACTAAGTTCTTGAACCTTATGTATGTCTTCGGTAGTTATAGTCGTGTTACAAAAACAAAAATCAACATGTTCTACTATTGTGTGAGTCAACAGGGCAGAAACAATTTTTTGTTTTGCTTATTAGGCCCACTACTTCTTCAAGAAACTCGTCGGTATTTGGGAGAATTTTAGGAGCCTGCTTTAATTTCTGTCCATCATGTTCAGCTTTTATGAATTTTTCCGTAGACCCTACATAAGACAATGCTGGTTTTCTCTAGTAGCAGAGTACTTCCGTAGGAGAAGGTTCTTCGGATCGAAGAAGCAATTACATCAAAAATGCTATCGTATGTTTACATCCCCCGAGAGCGCAACGCAAATGAGACGTGAGACCTCTGTTATGATTTCAGCTTCCTCATCAATGTTAGCTGTAACAGAATACTTTGTTTTCTGGACAAATTCTGGCCCGAGTGGCCGTGCTGGTAGAACGTTCGCCTTTGGAGCGAACGGTCGAGGGTTCAAAGACTCGCATGGTCATCGGTCTCGTGCATGGCATCACACGTTAAAAGGTAAGGGCTGCGTCTTCCCTAGCTCACTCAAGTCTCTCGAAGACTTCCGAGGGTTGCGCGTAGGGGTGCAATCGGTTGACGGTAATAACAATTTAAAAAAAATTTAGCTACCCAGTGAACATTTTTTAAATTGTTACATACGTGGAACATAAACTTAACGTCTTATGAATGATGGTCAACATCATCAATATATACTTATCCATTATACGTATTTTCTGAGGCGGTAAGTCCCAATTTTCATCGTTGTATCAACGTCATACTTCAATGATCATATTTTCATTATCAAAATGTCCAAATAGCATATTATTACATATGTCAAGTAACTGATTCAAAACTTATGTTTCCAATACGACGGTCTTTTCTGAGGCGATGAGTCCCAACTTTCAGCGTTGTATCAACGTCATATTTCATTAATCTTATTTTTATCATGAAAATGACGTATTATGCACAATGTCCAAAGAACATAATATGTGTCAAGTAAGTGATTC
Organism: Chrysolina oricalcia; assembly: GCA_944452925.2. Taxonomy (NCBI): domain Eukaryota; kingdom Metazoa; phylum Arthropoda; class Insecta; order Coleoptera; family Chrysomelidae; genus Chrysolina; species Chrysolina oricalcia. The sequence continues at coordinate 15,515,473 of OX101819.2, forward strand.
AAAATTCATGTTCCCAATACTACGGTCCTTTCTGAGGCGATATGTCCTAAATTTCACTTTTCAGCGTTGTATCGACGTCATAATTCATTGATCATATTTTCATTATCAAAATGACGTATTATGCACAATGTCCAAAAATGGTTATCAGGGTATATAAACTAAGCAGCCTATTAGGCCTTTTGTACATACTATCATGGTAACCCACGGGGTCCAATAACTAATGGACAATTCACAAAAGCTTTTGATGGTATTCATATACTGTTACTGAGTTTGAGATGATGCTTCGTAACTTCAATAGCAGCGACACCTATCGTTGGGTAGAATACTTCATATTGATTATATTGATCAATATCTGAACATATTTTGTATGAGTATGACCGATCTTTGAAGTACGTATCGGTTAAGTTCATTCAACATAACGCGTAAGACATCTGATAAAAACCATTATATGACTTATAATTGTAAAGTTGAATGTTCCCTATTCGTTTGACTTGGACGTAACCAATAGCAGAATCACCGTAGCTTTCCCTGGCGGAACTGAAATAATATTTTTAAATTATTACTATTATTATTGAATATATTGGAGTTATATCACAACACCAAACCATTATTTTCAACACCTCGACACGTGTTTCTATCACCAAGTAATCATTCTCAAGAGGAAGATTAAAGTAAGTTTAATCTCAGATTAACCTCAGTTTAATCTTTCTATCGGGGTGTCATTACTATATGTTTCAAACATTATATTGCAATTATTATTATTATTAGCAAAAATCATGAGCTGCGAGGTTTGAATTATTGAATCACATAATAATAATAATAATAGATTTTATTGCCTCAAACTACATGTGTTACATTTCAGACAATTGTGAGATTCAGAGGTTATGGAGTTTGACAACAAAAGGCAGAGTTTGGTCTTGACGGTAAGATAAGTTACCGAGAGGACGCTCTCTTCCACTCAACCTTTTCAACATATTATTATTTAGAACTTTTTTTAAATTTCAGCCAATATTATTAGGAAATCCAAGCAAACTAAAATCGAAGTAAACCAAACATTGTCATTCGCTACTGATTTTGAAAAATATGTTATTTTAATAAACACGGAAGTGCCATATATTTTTTTATTCAGAAATTGCCATACCTCACCTAACTTATTTTATTGCCGCTATTTTCACCTGAAATATAGATATTTACACTCTTATGCAAATATCATACAAAGGGGAAACATGATTTTGAAACAAATGTGCATATTTGCATCATTATTATTGGTAGGAGGATCACTATATATTATAGTCTCTGCCATACAGTGAATTATCAAAATATGCACGTATACACTTACTGTTTAGCTTTTATTTACTCCACTTGTTTGCGGTTGATTCAGGTTTTTGAACTCTGTTAAAAAGTCAGACACCATAACTTTATATAACATAAATTATAGGAATCAGCAGTAGCCAGTGGAACAATTATTAACACAGGAAACGCAACGTTACGGATTTACTTCGAAAGAAATTTCAACTAGAAGCGAATGCACCTGTTTTTCGTTTTGGCGCGGGACTCACGATCGAATCGCTGAACATTTCGTGCATTCAAACGAATGCGCCAATTTCACATGAGGATTTTGGACTAACGCCTTTCTGGAATATCATTAAACTTCACATATGTAATTCTAAGGTCATAATGGTTGGTTTTATTGTATTTATGGGCGGTTGTATTTTTTTGTGAACATCCCTATTCAGTGTGCCAAACAAGAATATTTCAGGTAATCTTTTGAGTTGCACGAAACGCGAGTATACGAAACAAGATGACAGCTTTCAGGCGTACCTTAGAGATCAATTTCTGGATCTTCATTTTCCATAATTGATTAATAACACTGTTCATACTACTCATTAGCTAATATGTCTCATTTAATTATGTTGACGAGTGACGCTAATCGTGTTAAAATAGGTGCACTGAAAATTAATTGCTCGTTTGTGTGTACTAGTCTCACGCTATGTAGTAGAGATACATAGTCGTGGAAACAGCTATAGAGGATGGAATTTGATGAAATTTTTTGTACGGATTTTATAAGAGAGTAGTGACGAACATATCTTTCCAAATTAACTCAAAAGATGTTTCCAAGATAGTGGAAATTAAACTAAATTAATTATTCATGCTGGAATTTAATCATTACTAAATAATGAGTCACCCAAACCATTGTTTATATAGAAGTAAGATAGTTAGCCAACCTTATGGGATTATAATTGGATCAAAATGGATGCGACATGTAGATGGCGATAGTGAGATCGCATCCAAGTCATGTCGTAACTTCAGTGATCTGGCCTCCAAGTCATGTCGTAACTTGATTAAAACAATGGAAAAGCATTAAAATCAGGGTTTTTTGAAGAAACCTGCATTAAAATGACGTCAAATATTCATGTTTGTAACTAATCACGCTAGATGACACTCGCGTTTGTGTCCAATACCTTTTCCACAGGCATTGACTAACTATGTTCTATTTAAACAATGCCCAAACTATACAACGCTCTCTCTGCGGAAGCCAAGGAACCGGAACTCACTAATTGTAGGCATTTCAAGAACTTCGGTACAACGAACTTCAATGAAGAACAAATTTCATCCCTTTCATATTCAATTGCACCAGGAACTTCTATCAGACGATTTCAATCGTAGAATAGAACATTGCAGGTAGTTAATCAATATGATAAATACTGAAAAACACTTTTCAAGGAAATTAGTCGGATGGGTCTACATTCCATAAAAATGTAGCGGTGCATCGTCATAATTATCATTATTTTTTATACCAGAATCCCCATATACCGGGTGTCCCAAATTTTATGTGACGGGCAATATCTGGTTTGTTGGAGGAGATATACAAAAATGTTTTTCACAAAAGTTTTATGAGTTCATGAGAGCTATATTTTGATATAATTTTTAAATATACAGGGTGTTTGGTGTAGGTGCTACAGACCAAAATTCCATTTTTTAAAATAGAACAACCTGTATATCATTACATATTCAGATGCTACGTTAAATTCTGATATCATTTCATGTTTGGTTTTTGAAATTCGGTTACGGCGTTGTGGAGTTATTGCACTTTTCCTTAAATATAAGGTTTCAAAAAAACTTATTTACTCGTAAACGAATCCAGTCTATATATCTTTCATTAAATTGAACTAGACTACTACTGAATACAAACCATTATTCTCACCTCTACTATACGATATCGATATCAGTTGAATATAATATTGAAATTCTTGAGAATGTGACTAACTTGAGGGTGAATTGCTTTATATTGCACAATTTCATCAAGTAGCTTATGCCATAGTAACAAATGTTGTTGAATTGTATCTACTGTCCAGTTCGATTCAGTGATTCTTTGCAAAACAGTAACTGTGTTCTTTGTGCGAAAAGTCCAGTATGCCTTTTGCGTTTAGTCCAAGTGATTGCATTGATATGTTATTAATTTTTTTGGGAATGTCAGAAAAACTGCCGTCAAGCACAACGTCTATACCAAGAACGTTTTCGGTGGCCGGCTCGTTCCCCAGATTTATTACCGCTTGATTTTTTCCTATGGGGTTATTTAAAATATATTGTTTTCACTACTCCCCCTTTGAATGTAGATGATCTGAAAATGAAAATTCGACTAGCGTGCAGTGATATTACGCCTAATATTATAAGAGCGACTTGTACGAGAGAAGTGATTCGACGTTTCGAAGCCTGTATAATATCTAATGGGCGTCACTTTGAACAATTTTTATGACTTATATCTAGGTACCTACCATTCTTATGAAATGATTTATCAATTTATATTATTTACATTGTTATTAACGATTTGTATTCGAATACACCTTTCAATTTCCCAATTGTTTCATATTCAAAATGATTCCTGACTGAATTCCACAGCTCAAAATTGAAACCATTATTTCGAACACCCAAAATTTTGACTAATTTTCACGTGATCTGATGCAGAGAGAATAATTGTATGAGACATTTAATAAAATAATAGTCGTTCTCAAGACTTTACATTTTAAGCAATAACTCAACAACGCCGTAACCGAATTTCAGAAACTTAATGTGAAATGATATCAGAATACAACGTAGAATCTGAATATGTGATAATATACAGGGCGTTCTATTTAAAAAAATACTATTTTGGTCTGTAGCACCTACACCAAACACCCTGTATATTTAAAAATTATATCAAAATATAGCTCTCATGAACTCCTAAAACTTTTGTGTATCTCCTTCAACAAACCAGATATTGCCTGTCACATAAAATGTGGGACACCCGGTATTCAAAACCACTTCTCCAGAAAGATGGTCACTGAATGTTTGGGGAGGCATCATAGATAACTATATCATCGGCTTCTACTTTTTAGATGGCGCCAGCGTAGTGATGTGGAAAGTGGTTTTAGATTTTCTTCAAAACTATTTGAGAGAGCTGCTTCAACGTGTACCACTCAATGTGTTTAACCATCATGTGGTTTCAACTCGACGGTGCACCAGTACATTCTGGGGCATCTGCTCGCCAATGGTTGAATGAACAAGTTCAAGACAGATGGATTGGCCAACGAGGTCACCAGACTTGACATCTACCGATTTCTTCCTATGGGGATATGTCAAAAGTGAAGTTTATTCTGAACCAGTGACTATAGAAGAAAATAAAAAGATGAAAATAAGGGAAATTGTTGCCTCCATTACACCAGATATGTTGTCGGGAGTACGAAAGTCAATGAAAGAACGTGCACAGAAATGATTTCAGCAGAATGGGAGACATTTCGAACATCTTTCGGAAAAACTACTTTGGAGATGATGGATAATCTAAGTCATTTCTCAAAAAAGACAGTCTCCAAAATTATAATAAAAAGAAGCCGTACCCTTTACTTTCAAATAATAAAGCATTTAACCATTGTAACCCACTCTTGGTCACTTTCCCCATACGCATCCATATATACAGCTGAGCTCTATGCTATTTGGCAAGCCTTACTACTATGCAATATTATAGGAAACACTCATGGAAGCATAATCGTCTGTGATTCCCTCAGTGCTCTCCAGGCAATTTCCAATCCATTCTCTGAAGATCCGCTGGTAAAAATGATTCTATCCCTAATAAATCATCTTCATAATCATAATGAGAAAGCGATACCATTTACATGGGCACCCAGCCATATGGGAATAGTAGGCAATGAAATGGCTGACTCAGCAGCACGTAACGCTGCAGGGATTGACATTACTGAAGCAAGAATTATAAGGGCGGATGATATCAAAATCAAATACAAGTCGGAGCTGCTGATGATCTGGCAAGAACAATGGAACCAGGTTGATAACAACTTGAAATCTCTGAAACCGTTTGTGCAATCGTGGCGACCCCCTGCAATTATGCCAAGAGCTGACAGGGTCAGGATACATCGGTTGAGGTTAGGTCATACAAAACTAACACATACATTCCTTCTAGAGGGCATAGACCCGCCGATTTGTGACCAGTGCGACGAACGAATACCCATACGGCACATCATTTGTTTATGCCCAAAATACCAGAATATGCGTCAGCTTTATGATCTACCAGAACACCTATCAGAAAACTTTAGAAACTGTTCAGCGATTGAAAATCTAATAAACTTCTTGAAAGCAATAGACCTCCTTAACAAGATTTGATATCTACCAGTATCTGAGTCGATATACTGTGGTGCTAATGATCTAAGTAATCGATGCACCAAAAATAATAAATAAAGCATTTCCTTCAAGGGATACGCATAAAAATAAATGAAGGAATAGTATATTGTGTATCTATTAGTAAAAGCAATACATTCCCGGACGACAATGTAAATTGTTGGCCGAGGCGTTAAGCAGAGGCCAACAAGCATTGTTGTCTGGGAATGTGCTTTTACTACGAGGTACACATACTATTTTTTCTGAAATCGCATTCAGCATTATCAAAAACTAAGGAATTATAAGAATTAAAATGTTTCTGTTGGTACGTACCTATCTTCTGTTCGAATTTCAATATATAATACAAATAAGAACTAAAATGTTCGCAAAATATTCAAATTTGGAATCACAGCCAGGGTAGTTTACTCTTGATCATAATTCTATTAATTGTTGCCCCCTGTACACCGTTGGGAAATCTAGAAGTTTGATAACTTGAATATAAGTTTCCATATGGTGCAAATTTTTTAAACTCAATGTATATAGTCATGACCACCTTTTCATAGGCAACCCATTTTAAGCGTTTTCGTCTATTTATGTATCTGAAAAAAAAGTATGTGTCATCCGGTTAACAGATGGGTGAGGGTCGACCTCTCTTCGTCTCTTAGACTCAATGCGTTTCATTGATTTGTTATTCTACATGGTTGCCGAAAAAATAGTGTACGCAACACGTCCGAAAACAGTTTTTTTGGACTCGTAGACTTCCAGGACTCGCTAACGCTCGTCCTAGAATTTGGTCTACTCGTCCAAAAAAACAGTATTATCTGGACTTGTTACGTAAATTACTATTCCCGTACCGTTAAGGTCCGAAAACGGTCCGGGAAAGTTCGCTTAGCAACGGACTAAAATACTAGATTAGCGTATTTTGAGGACTGAAGTTGCTCCTAGAAAGTGCTCCTAGTAAGAATGCCTACTTTCTCGGAGCTACTGCAGGCCTCAAAATACGCTAATCCAGTATTTTTTCCCGGACCGTTTAATACTTTCCCGTATCGAAAACGATACGGGAAAGTACTTTGCCGGCCTAGGCCGTCAAAATCGGTCTTTGGTTTATAGTTGTAACTTTGACGTTTCAGGAAAGCACGTAATTTCGAATCCTCAATTTATGATAATGCTGATTGCAATTTCAGAAAAAATAGTATGTGTACCTCGTAGTAAAAGCATATTCCCAGACTTCAATGCTTGTTGGCCTCGGAATTTACATTGTCGTCCGGGAATGTATTGCTTTTACTACTAGATACACAATATACTATTTCCGTACCGTTTAGGTCCGAAAACGGTCCGGGAAAGTTCGTTGCTTAGCAACGGACTAAAATACTAGATTAGCGTATTTTGAGGCCTGAAGTTGCTCCGAGAAAGTGGGCATTCTTGAACGATTTCAGAAAAAAGGTTTTGCTTTAAGGAGTTTGCTTTAAAGTAAAATGTTTTAAGTTTTTCATATTTGTAAAAGAAGCATTTCCTCAAAAAGTAAAGGATTTGCATTTAAAAGAAGTGGTCTAGGTTCACAACAACTTTCCTCAATCTGTTCAGTAGTTGCCCAGACATCACACAGCATTTGTAACGTAAAATTTGTGTAGTTGCAGATGTGTTTTCGTGTGAGAAAGCTTTTATAAGTGATCTTTGGTGGTGGGGTTCCAGTGCTATGTTTGTTAGGGATGATATGGTGCAGTTACGTACAAGAAAATACTAAAAATCAAGACAAACGCCACGAGAATCAGATTTCGAATAGTTATTTAGATTTGAGTTGGAGAATATGGTGTGGTTGGCGGACGTCTTTCTTGGCGCGGATTCCGAAAGTCGTGGAGCAGTCGTGCCACCTGTGATGAAAATGGGAGTATATATGCATTATTGTGCGAACACTGGATTCCAGAGCGGAATTGCTGAAGAATTGGGAGTACGCAGTCCAGCGTCCAGAATATTTCATGAGGTGCTTGAGCGGATTGTAAAACAGAGTGCCGAATCAAATCATGCAGGCCACAGAGAAGTGGTTGACCGGATTCCATTTCCCAATAACTATTTGGAGACGAATATGTAAATCGAAAAGGTTTTAGCAGTATGTGATCAGCCTATAAGGCAGAATTGTGTTTTAACTAATTGTTCAAAGCTCGCACTGTATAAATGAACTTTGCATAGAAACGCTCGTTTCTAGTTAGTTGTTACTGTAAACAGAATTATGCTGTCATTAGAAATAAAAATATTTACGTCAAAACGAATATAGAAAGAGTCTCTGTCATCATTGAAAAAACCATACACGAACACCCCTCAACAATAATATAGTTGCAACTTCTCCTGGATCAGTTCATGATTCCCGTATATGGAAGTATTTCACAGTGCTTGAAATCATGAAAAGAACAAGAAACACTATCCTATTATCCATGGCCCTCTTCCAGGTCAGAAAGCAAATGGGCTTGATTCCTGTTCTATTTTTATCTTATTCTGTTTCAGTCCTGTTTTCATATTGTTCACTTTTTCCATGAAAGCTTCAATTTCATCTCCTTGCCAAACAGAATCACATATTCCGTAAAAATTTCATTTAATGCAGCAGTTTTCTAGTTTTTCATCGCTGGAAATTGAGATTTCTTAGGAAATTCTTGGACTCTTTCGGCGATAAACATCATCTCCGAAGTCACATCTTCGCTACCTTTCTGTTCACTCTCACTCTATGTGTTGGGCATTTTAAATTTATTAACTTTCAACTCCGCACAAATACATCAGAAGGGCCAACTTCACCTCGATTCACTTACAAACACTTTTTAAGTTTGAAACAAATGAAATAAACGGATGTCGCAGAACAAATACAAGTTTATTGCACACTACAACTCTCAATCTGTCGAAATCACTGTACCTTTTACTTCATTCATAAGAAGCATTTGTTTACAAGAAGAAGGTAAAGGTTATAAATACGAATTGAAGCAAAACCTTTTACTTCCAACTTTGGCTTTTATCTTTTACTTGAAAGTGAATGCTTCATTTAAAAAAACATAGTCTTATAAATCTATAAATGGAACAAGATATTTTCACAGATAAATCAAAAATAGCAGATATTATATACCGTTGATTCAAAAAGGAGGCCCATCACTCGTTGTCAACTTTAGAACTATAACATTATGCACCAGCTTATACTTATACGATGTTTGACAAATAGAAAATTCCTTTCCTCGAACCAGCAATGGTTCATGAAGAACAGAAGTGTTGAACCTGCTCTTAGCACTTTGGTCAATAGAATTATTTGCTCGATAGAAAAATCAGAAATAGCTATAGGTCTTTTTATTGATATCAGCAAAGAATATGAAATGCGTCAATCATGAAGGTCTGCTGAACAAATTGTGTTCTTATGGAGCAGTGGCACATGATCGGTTTTGCTTCATACCTGTCAAACCGATATCAAAGGGATTCAACGATGAGGAATCTGACTTAGTTTGTGTTAGAGACGGTATTCCAAAAGGCTCAGTATTAGGTCCAGTATTCATCTGTTTAAGTTTTCTAATTTTTCTTATTTAACAGAATCATATGCAGACGATACTAATAGTTTGATAACGGGCAAAACGCTTTAGAACAATATTAGATACACAAAAGAGGCCTATGAAAAAGTATGTTACTGCCGGTAAAAAAGAATAGATTATGTATCAATGAAGATAAAACAACATGTATTCACTTCAAATTTGCGCAATCCTTACAGAAACCTACAGCATTCAGATTGGCAGTTTGATCCACAAATACTAAAATTTTAGGTCTAACGTTAGATTCTAGTCTCATCTAGTACAAATTTCAACCTTTTTGGACACAATCATAGTGACAAAAACGATTCTCGACCAACATCGTTTCAAAGCAAGGATTTTCAAAAAACAGCCTCTCCAACTATCAGAATATAAGTGATAACAACAACCAATGGTTTACAACTATCAACTCCAATATTCAAGGTGGTCTTGCAAAAAAAGCGGAGAATCTTAATATCATAATGGAAGAGAAGAAAGCAAATATACACTGTGTGTCAGTGATCACTGGCTCACAAAAGAACAAATCAGTGTTACACCAATCCAAGACTTGAAACTTGTATCACACTTTGCACGGGTGCATAAGAAAGGAGGGGGAGTATGCATCTACACAGACAACAAAATACAACTAAAATCTATACCAATAAATGTAAGTGTTGAAGGAGAATTCGAAGCGTGTGGTGCCAAAGTGAAACTGTTAAACAAAAATAGGCATGTCTAATTCATTGTGGTTTATCGACCACATAATTATAAAAACCTAAGCAATTTTTTGAACAAGCTTGATCCATTGCTACACAATATTTATAAAAAAGACAATTTTTATGTTATATGTGGAGATATCAATATAGATTTCCTAAAAAATAGTGATGAGAAACACAAAATAAGAAATATATTAGGTGAATATGGCATTAAACATCATGTAGAGACGGCTACAAGAATAACATCAACATCCTCCTCCTATATCGATAATATCTTCTCAAATATAGAAAATTATGTTGTGAGCGTGAACGAATCTTTCTTCTCAGACCACACATATCAGGTATGCTCCTTTAATGATATAGTATGTGGTAGCATAGAAAACAATGTATATATCCCAAAAAGACAACTAAGTGACACTAACATCCAGACCTTCCAAAATTCATTATTAAGAGAGGATTTGAGTGAAATGTATCAGACTACAAATTTTCAAGGGAAATTTTCTCATTTCTACGATACTTTTCTATATAATTATTATTGTGCTTTTCCTATAAAAAATACTCTTATAAAAACAAAAAGAAAGAAATGGTTCTCTCCAGAAATAAAGCAAATGCATGAAAATCTCTGTGAAATGAATAAATTAAGTAAAGCTATGAATAATTCTAGGTATACAGAAATATACAAGCAGTATAAATACGAGTATAGAACACTTGTGAAATATCATAAAAGAACAATAAACAACCAACGAATTTTAAACTCTCACAATAAAACGCGAGAGAGCTGGAAAATTATTGAAGAGAGTAAAAATAGTATGTCAACAAATACTGCAATTGCTGGATTTCTGGATGGACATACTTCCTTTGAACAAGCTAACTACATAAACGATTTCTTCGTAGATTGTAATAAAAACAAACAGGCACCTAACTATGACATGCATATTGAAAAGGCACATACGAGCTTCTTTTTGATCCCGATAACACCAGAAAAAATCATCTCAATAATAAGTAAAACATCAGCAAAAACAACGCCTGGAGCTGATGAAATTGATGGTAAAATAATCAAGTCAGTTGTAACAATCATTGCTCAACCTTTGAGTCACCTGATAAATGAATCTTTTGTGTCTGGGATCTTTCCAAATATAGAGGAATCTAAAGGTATACCTATCTTCAAAAATAAGGGATCTGCCAGAGATATAACGAACTTCAGGTTAATTTGCATCCAAAATAAATTCTTAAACATTTTTTATTCAGCTTACTGTCAAAGATTGACAAAATATCTAGAATTCTTCAACCTACTTCCCGATATACAGCATGGATTTAGGAAACTAAAGTCTACTACAACTGCAATTCAAGATATGTTGGAATGTTTATATAACTCTCTTAATAATAAAGAAAACTCACTCTGTCTATTCTACGATCTAAGCTTTCGACACAATAGATAGGAATTTATTTATTATATTAATTCTTAAGGTAGAGATTGTATGTGTCCGTGGGGTACCCCTTGATTGGGCAAAATCATATCTGTCTAACCGTACACAAGTATCAATGTTCAATAACATTAAATCACAATCAAGAGAAACCAGTCTAGGAGTGCCCCAAGGATCAATTTTAGGTCCTTTATTCTTCATTATTTTCACATCAGATATAAAAAAATGTTGCGACTCTCCTGATCAAATAGTACTGTATGCTGATGATACAAATATTCTGATGTCCCATAAGAATATCGACCAAATAGTGGCAAACAGCAATGCCGCTTCTAATGAATTTCATGAGTATTGCTCTCAGAATGGACTCAAACTGAGTGTTATGAAAACATACTTCATGCGATTTATACCAAGAAATATATCTCCTGACTATGATCTCTATTTACATATTCAAGGAAAATCAATTCAAACTACAGACACAATAAAATTCTTGGGTGTAACACTTGACCCAAAACTAACCTGGGAACCTCACATAAAAATTGTATGCACTAAGTTAATCATATGCTCATACATGATAAGAAATGTGAGAGAAACAGTGTCTTTAGATGTATTGAGATTGTTGTATTTCGGTCTCGTGCAGTCAATTCTACAGTATGGTCTGATATTCTGGGGATCATCGGCACACTTTGAAAAGGCGTTTATTGCCCAAAAAGAAATACTAAGAACCATGTTCAATGTTCACCCAACAACTACCTGTAAAAATTTGTTTATTAGAGCACAAATAATGACATTACCCAGCTTATATATCTATCGACTAATCCTATACATTCAATCCAACAAACATACATTTGAGAAAAACGAGGACGTGCACTTTCACAACACCAGACGAAAAAATGATATTCATCAACCTTATTCCCGATTAAAAATATGTCAAAATTCACCTAACTATATCGGAACCAAATTGTATAATAAAGTACAAGAACGATAAACATTACAATGAGTCATTTGAGACTAAATTAAAAAAATTCTAACAGAAAATGCATTTTATACAATAGAACAATTTTTACAATTTTGAACAAAAAATTATCTTTTTAATCTGTATTATTTTTCAGACTAGTCCAATAAGTATGCGTTTGTCTTTGGTGAAGATCAAATTCACATGTATATTTCTGTGATGAATAAATTGATTTTGATTTTGAAACTTATTGATGTGACATGTGGAAGATTACCTAGAACAAGTTCTGAAAACAACATCCAAATCGTTCAGTTTAACAATCTTGAGTCAGTTGTATCTTGGAGTATTCGATTCCATTTTGAAAAATTGAAGAGTACATTGGGGGCAAGCAGCTGAAGCCCTAAGTATTCGAAAGCGTGCTTTGCGAATTCTGGGTAACTTACTGTGGTTTGCTTTCAAAAATAATGACACGATTCTTGAAACCTGAACTCAATATCTCTATAAAGTTAGATGTGAAAATAGACTGTCACCTGTGAAACAAAACAAGCTTATAACAAAAATGTATTTCAATGCCTGCAGATGTTTCAATCATCTACCAGATGAAATGAAGAATATTACTGATGTACTTGTTGACAAAAGTTGTAATGGGTGACTTTTTTTTCATGAATTCTGTTATATATTGTGGTGTCATTACCTTGGTTGTGGTAGATAATAATTTTATACCTTTCTTAACGATATTTTAAATTTTGCACGAGACAATATCTCAAAATGTTTATTGCTTGTAGCTGTATTTTTCATGATACTCGTTTATATGGTTTCATATTTGCGTATTTATCATTTTCTTTTTTGACAGTATCTCTTAAACGTTGTTTAATAAGTATTATCTTTTTTCGATGTTTCTCTGAAATAAATAAATATTATTATTATTACTATTCTAGTCCTCATCGACCACCACAGTAGGACGACTTTCGTCTTGGAGTTATCCACTCCAAGCGGCCATTAGTCTACCGCAGGCATGTGTCATGAGAGGCAGCAGCATGCTGGAGGGCATAATAGCTCACAACATTCCAGGAATGCCCTCAGACATCATGCCTAAAACTATCAACCTTCACACGTCCTACACTGTGGTCTTTCCCGAAAGAGAAGACTGGGTCCGGAATGAAACCAACCTATTTAGGGCAAATGAACGTTGGTTCACCGACGGTTCCAAAACTCAGGAAGGCGTCGGAGCCGGAATATATGGGATGAACCCAGTAGTGAAACGCTCGTTCAGTATGGGTAAACTAGCTACGATATTTCAGGCAGAGGTATATGCAATTGAAATGTGTGCCAGGGAGATGGAAAATCGACACCACACACGAAAAACAATAAAAATATTTTCAGATAGTCAAGCAGCACTAAAAGCGCTTGAATCCAACTGCTTCAAGTCTAGGGCAGTATGGAACTGCAGAGACACCTTAAACCGACTGGCGCAACGCAAAAACGTTACCATAGTCTGGATACCAGGTCACACAGGCCTAGAAGGAAACGAAATAGCGGACGCCCTAGCAAAAGGGGGGGGCGAAACAACGTTCACTGGACCAGAACCGGTAATCGGTTTAGCATATAGCACTGCCAAGAATGTCATAACAGTTGGGCAGACAATAAAAGACACGAGTACTGGCGTAGTCTACCGGGCCTAGCCCATTCCAAAGCATTTATTGCTTGTACAAGGAAAAAAACAGGACTCTGACAAACTGCTAGAACTCAGTAGAGTGCATCTCAGAGTTATAGTAGGTTTGCTTACTGGCCACTGCAAACTCAAACATCACATGCATAAAATCGGACTTGCACAAGATGCAGAGTGCCGACTATGCATGGAGGATGATGAAACGGCTAAACACATTCTGTGTACATGCCCTGCAGCGGCCAGAAACAGATTCTCAATATTTGGCGATAAGACAGTAAAGCCAGAAAACCTGGTAAATTGTTCTCCCAATACATTCCTCAATTTCGTCATGAGATTGAATATACTGGGAGAAATATAACCATAGGGTGAGCCACAATAGGCCATTGGCCGCAGTGAAGGGCCTGATACGGGCCAACTCACGTTCAAACCTAACTCCTAACTCCTATCCACTCCAGGCAAAACAAAGGTTATCAAAAAATTTGAAGAAATGAGAATATGTAGACAATCGAGATACTTTAGTATCGACAGATGCTTGAAAATAGAAACTTCTTTGATTTTTATGTCAAACATGAAATCTCAAGCGAGACGATTTGCTTAAAAGATTGGAGATATCTCAAAATAAAGCATCAATTGGTTTATGTTTTTTGGTGGATATTTTATTTCCTGAATTACGTCATTTCGAGAAAACGTTCAGATTTATTATCTCTTTGGTAAATAGAAACACTCAAGATTATGATCGTAAATCAAATAAGAAATTCAAAACGGCCCCGATGATGGATTACATGACACTTAATAATGTTTACGCTAGTGTATATCATTAATATTACGCTACTAAATATTCTTTCTTTAGTCATTTTACCGCGACATAAAGGTCATTGAGTTTTTGTGTAGGCTACATAGTATAAGAGAGAGATTTATCGGCTGTTTATAGATATACGAATACTAAATGAGAAAGGAGTAGCCTACAAGTTAAAGCGTGACGATATTAGATTATGGAAGCAAATAGTTGTAACTTGTGAGTAAAATATTTTAAATTGTATTGTTGATAGATCTTTTCAGCATTCAAATGTCAGAGTCCAAATATGAAGATACTTCCTAGGCACCTTAAAGGAAAATTTACTCCTACCTCCAAGGAACAATTTCCACCTGAAGACAACGAGACGAGCACCAAAAAAGCTCATATTCATCCACGTACGAAACATGGATGTTGTAAGAGGTTCTAGCGAGATTCACCCAACCGGACAAGAATTGAGCCCAGTGCTGGAATGAACAATCGATCTGATCCGTGCTAGTAATAGTAATAGTAACTTAAATATTGTTATTGGCGATGAAATGAAAAATTAATGAAGCTGGATCGTTTGTAAATCTGCCAAATCAAGATTTCTCCATTTTGTCCAATCACCTGTTGGAACACCTCAGCTTCAAGAAAGCAAGAACCTCACTACTGCAAATAACTGTATCTTCTTAAATTGAATAATCAAATCAAATCGATTTATTCAACCACCTTAAATTACCACGTAAAATACAGACATTTGTAGCAGGTCAGGTAAGTCGAATGTGAGATCACATTCTTAATTGGCAAAATACAGTGAGCACGTAAAGGTAGGAACAAATGCGTTAATCGCTTGATAGGCCATTAGGGAAAATTAGCTCAGACACATCGATTTTATTTTTCAGTTGCGCAGACGAGGATTTTTCGAGTGGCCAGCTAGATCTTCTGATCTAACACCACTAGATTTTTTGTGGGGATACCTCAAGTCAAAAGTTTACATAAGAAAGTAGTAGTCTAAACTAATAGGAGACTGATCCTATTAATTAAAATATATGTGGAGATGACTTTGTGTTCCTTCAAAAGTTTACGTTAACAGACCTAATATTATGAATATCTTTTATTTTTCGAACAAGCGGTTATGTAACTTAAGAAAAAATATGACATCCATCAACAGAAAAATACGTTCTTTTTGAAGGTATTATCAAAATAGAGTATTGCCATTTGAAAAAAACTATAATGACGTTATAACTTGAACAGTGATGACGTCATCAAAAATATAGGTATGCTAAAAAATGCACAACTGAAAAATAAAATCGACGTGTCTGAGCTTTTTCCCCCAATGTCCAATATCAAGATTTCAACGAATTTGTTTCAACCTTTACGTGCTCACTGTATAGTATAAACAAGACAATTCCTTTCATATTATACAGAGTGTAATCCAACGACTTGCACTCCCGTGAAGGAGGGGTGTATAAAGGCATGTTAGAATGTTAGAATGGCTGGCGTGAAAAATGAGAAAATTTTTTTTGATAATATTAAAATTTTGTGAAATGTGGGTCGACATTTTGGGAACCTCTATTCGCCATCCTTCCAGACAAGGCAATTGCCTGCCGGTGAAGCAAAGACACTGAATGTCGAACCGAATTAAGATTATGTTTGCAGAGAAATAGAGAATCTCTCACCCATAATTATGGGTTGCAAGCTGATGGAATAGGAACGAATGACATGTAAATAGGCAGCTATAATGACACCAGCGCACGGAAAAAACCATTTTTCAGTATGCTAAATAAGCACGTAAATATAGTGTTTTCAGATAGGTATAATGAAAAAATATTTTTAACACTACTTTCAAAAGGTATTTTGGTACATAATGTGAAAACGTCAGTTTTTAATTCATATGACTATGAATTAAAAACGTCATTTTTAATGACAGTTTAACAAAAGTATTTTTCAAAAATTCTGCATTTTGTCAGGATATTTTTACTGAAAACATGACAAGTTAAACAAAGTCGATCACAAAAAATTTTTGCATTATTATCTTTTTGAGAAATATCGCAAGTTTCTGTCGAATATAAACCGATGTCCTGCGTGTTATTGGCCAGAAAGGTATTTGTTGCTCGCAAATAATTCCCTCATGACATATATTGACGGTATCGAAATTATTTTCATTTTGTATTCCGTGTCAGTAAATGTGCATCAAAGAAAGTTGTGCACTCTTTACATGTTTCACAAACATCTTATGAATATAAATATATACTCAGAAAAAATAGGCGGGCTTAATACCGAACTTAGGTTGTACACTAATAAAAACTCCGTAGTGATTTGTCTTCAGAACTAATTAAAGTTTGGTTCATTTATGTTGGGTTACATCGAGTTCAGGCAGTTAATGAGAATCCAGACGCTTTATTGTGAAAGTCATTCAATTTCGTGGATGCTAGCGAGGACGTCATTTAATTTTCCGTCCATTCACAGAGGGAGGAGCTAATGGCAATAATTAATTTGAAAGTACAACTCAAGTTTGATGGGTAATGGAATACAGAGTCGCACAAGCAAAATTACCCCAAACAGACCGTTGATGCAACACTTGCAAGTAGAAACTGGGATGTTGAAACGGTTGTATTAAGCTGGAAGATTTATCGAAATATACACACAAATAATCCCTAAAGAAACAACATCCACATAAAAAATTCAAATGGAGTTTCACTTACTTAGTAGAGCAAGAGTTGTGGTGCCCATATGCACTTGAAAAAATTCTTTTCCTTCGTAAACGACATAGGTATATCCTTTATTTGGTCATGAACTAATAAAAACCAAACACAGAACAGTCAATAGGTGCTTCTTAAGTCTAACTTTGGAAATATCCAGACCAGCAGAATTTGTCACATGAATTACTGTTATTAAAAATTATGATTTTACTCCACTGCGTCAGATACGGAGAACATTCCCTCAAATCGAAATAGATGGAGAGGTTAGTGGAACTCGAACCGTAGATTATGGGGTCCCGCAAGGAACTGTCTTGGGTCCAATACTCTTCACTATATATAAATCATATTCTCACCATGAATAGTACAGGAACTCTTGTTAGTTTCGCCGACGATACTGTCATTTTCTATGAAGCACATGCATGGACGGAACTGAAAGAAAAAGTTCAACATGACATGAATATGATGATAGATTGCTTCAATCAAAAATTACTCACCGTTAACTTCGATAAAACGTGGTGCTTACCGTTCTCCTGTCGTTCCAATAAACTGCCGGAATATAAAAGCCTTGAAATTGATAACCATGGAAGAAGAATCGAAATCAAAATCACAGATCAAGTAAAATACCTAGGAATTCACATCGACAATCATTTCAGATGGGTTATTCATATCAAATACACCGCCCGATCAATTCGTGGATTTTTATTCAAATTCAGATTTTTAAAAAACTTTCTAGATGAATTTCATCTCAAACTCCTCTAAGTACTACGCCCTTGTAGAATCACGCCTAACTTATGGAATTCTAGCGTGAGGAACAGCAGCGAACAACGATATTAAACACCTTGACGTGTTACAGAAAAAGATTTTGAAACTTATTTTCAATAAAACATCACGATATTCATCAGATCAATTATTCAGGAAAACAGAAGTCTTCGATCTGAGACAAACATATTTCTTAAAAGCAGCTATCGAGCAATTCAAACGTAAAAACCTCCACGTTTTAGTGAGTCACCACCATGATACCAGAATTAAAAAAAAAACAAAAATCTGAAAATAACAACATGCACAAAAACAGTTGGTCAAAAAAGTTTTATATATATATATAAATATATATATATATATATATCCTCTACAATATACAACTATTTGCCGTATGATCTAAAAGAACAAAAAACCATTTAATTCTTCAGAAAATCAGTAAAAAATCATATCCAAAATATTCCTCGAAATAATATTCATGAACTATTTTACCTTGAAATATAAAATATCAATGAAGACTTAGTGTCATCCACAAAATATATATGTACATGTAGGTGTAATGGATAATATGATATGTCAAAAGTTACTATCCATTAGTCGCCTAAAAAATTATTTTTTTATTTTAATTTTTCTCTTTCTATTCTTTCCTAAAGTATGTTTGAAATTGTTCAAATTGTTTCTTCTAATTTTAATTATACTCTATATTTTGTCTCTACTGATCATCAACCATTTTGTTTCGTTTGTATTTATTCTCAATAAATTTTCACAGCAATAATTATAAATAAAAATGTTAAAATTGTTATTTCCGTCAACCGGCTGCACCCCTTCGCGCAACCCTCGGAAGTCCTTGACAGACTTGTGTGAGCTATGGAAGACGTAGCCCTCACCTTTTAACGTGTGATGCCATGCAAGAGACCGGTGACCATGCTGGGAATCGAACCCATAGCTTCTATACTTTCGTTGGTTGTATTGAAGCATGATGAACGGTTATTTCCAGTAAAATAAATAACAGCATCGTCAGCAAATAGGTGTATACAATATCCATTCACCTCTTCAACCATATCATTTAGATACACTAGAAACAATAAATGATCCAGAACAGTGCCTTGAGGTAGTCGTATATTATTATCGAGTGTGCCAGATGTAACATGGTTAAGTCTAATATCTGCTTCCGAATATTCAAATATTCTTCCAATCGTGGAGCACACATTGCAAAGCAGTTTTTACGTTTATTACGAAACCCTGACTGAACACATGTACTTAATAGCCTCAGTGCATACCAAGTGATCCACATTTTGATTGTAGACTGTTTTTTCAGTACTTTTCATATAACTGATCATAGTCATTGGTCTCAACTTATATGCTTTGTTCCTATTGGCTTCAGGAATTGGAATAATTGCTGCAATCTTCATTTCATCGGGTAGTATTTCCAAAGAAAAAATTATAATATTCGAATGTGGTTCAGAGATAGTTGAAAAGCATCCTCTTAACAATTTTGTAGATATTTCATCTGTACCTACTATTTTTATTTGTCCTTGAAAATGTTAGTTCCTTGAGATTCACAGTCGTAATCATCTTGAAATATCTCAATTTGTGTGAAACGACTAACTATAATAGGAATTTCAACTTGCGGAATATTAATTCAATGAGTTCATAAACCAAACTTCTACTTTCACCTTATCTTTTACTTTCACTTCAAGCAAGCTGACGCAGTGAGTTTCAGTAATATCGTTCATGCAACAAATCTTTACCTTTACTTTTACCCTAACAAATGTTCGTAGGCTTCAATTTTTGCCTGGAATCGTCAAAGTAAGATGATTTTTACATTCTACGTGTTAGGCAATGCTCCAACAAAGCCCTATTCACATGTTCCTTCTTGCTATTCTTCACGCGCTGTATTTTGTCGATAAAATTTCTTTTTGAATCGTATAATGCATTTATATAGTCAATGATAATAATTGAGTTGTTCAATAAAAGGAATAAACATTATACAAATGAAATAACACCTCAAATTTATCAATGGAGCTCATGTGTCACTTCTTAAGAAAGGCGTATTATTGGTCGATTCCACTGCTTACAGTTAAAGAAAAGGTTAAAGAATAAATGAAAGTAAAAGTTTGGTCTATGAACCAGCCATAAGAGTATTTGACATTTTGATGTTATCATTTTCAATAATATCATTATTTACTGGAAATATTATTCGTTGGTAGGTATTTCATTAAATTCTGCCACATTTTAGTAGAATCACCAACATCACAATTTATTTTACTCTCGAAATATTTCACTCCTTCTTTTCACAACAGAATTACGTTTCTGTCTATAGGTTTTCCGGTTTTCTGCTATATGATTATTGAGGTAAAGGTAAGTTTATCAAAAAGAAAAGTAGTGTTACTTACTGAACACGAATGCGAAAGAATTTCGTGGGGATCTCTTATACTTTTCGAGTTATGACCGTTTGAATCTTGAAGTTCGACCATTTTCAAACTTGATTTTCTCACCGAAAAATGACACAAAGTGCCTCCTTCTTTTTATTGACAATTTTTAAAGACCCTGATCAACTCAAATTTCACTATCACAAGCAATAAAACCAAACGTTTTACACTCAAATTCAACCTTCATATAAAATTATACACCCTTCCAGCACCTCTAGAATGAACGCCAATGAAAAGTGAGGTTAAGTATGCATGGTGTGGCATAAGAAGGTTAATTTTTTCCGTAACACGTTTGGTTTTAGTGCTTGTAATTGTGAAAAAAGAGTTGATTAGTAATGAAAATGGTGTTGACAAAAAGAAGGAGGTTTCTGCGAATTTTTACCAAAAAAATCGTGTTTGAAAATGGTCGATTTTCAAGATTCAAAAGGTCCTAACCCGAAAAGTATAGTATAGTAGTATTTTTTCGGATTCGTGTTCAGAAGACAAAACTACGTAACTAACATCACCTTTCTTTTTGTTTCGAGAATAAGCCCGATAAGCTAACCTTTACCATTATTGGCTCAACCCTTATCCATAATATTCCACCATTCCTGATAGCGAGGTAATATTTTTTTCTGCATCTTAGGGGCAACTGTATCAACAGCTTTTGAAATTGTGTTAACTAACACTTAAGCTGTTTTTGTCGTATCACTTTTTTAAAATTATTTGGACAGTTTTAAAAACTTTTCATTTTAGCGTTGAAACAATGACGTCATAGACAGAATGTTTTGAAACGAAATGCACCATTTTGAAGCCATAGTCAAATCTATGACGTAAAAGTGAAAAAGTTTTGAAAACTTTATTGAATACGGTTCCACGACAAAAACCAGTTCAGTAGATTACAAAAACTACCAAAAGGCACAATACGTTTCTAGTCAAACTCAGTTGGAACTATTGTTGTCTTAAGTATCATTAAGTATAAAAATTTTTGATTCAAAATGCATGACAGTAGAGAATGACAGTGTTAGTCTGCCGACCGCCAATTTCCAATGAAAGGGGAATGGGCCAACCTCGTCACTGACTAACCTGGATATGTGTTAATTTTCAATCCCAAAGCTCTAGTGGAGATGGGGTGGGTAAAATAATGGTGGCTGTACTGAGTATGATGTAATATTTTTATTGATTTATCAACGTTGGCTAGAATGATGTGTGGCACGAATACGGCAACAAATGATTGTGAATGAATTAAATTAAAATTACTATCTTAACCTCAATAAAATAATAAAATCGCTAAACAGATGCACCATGCACTCAAGCACCAAGGTGAATACTCTTAAAATAGTAAGCGATAAACAGTTGTTGGAGAATACCCTCCACCATACGTATGCTGAAAGTTTACAGCGAAAATATATAAGTAAGTATTTCACCCTAAATATAATATCAAGTAGTACGAATCTCGTACCCTTATTCAGGTTTTAATGTTTTGTTTAGAGGAACAACTTCGTCGTTTCGCCCCTGTTCTTACTCATACCATATTATTTATAAGCATGTAGCAATACTCATGCAAAGCTTTTCAGGACATGCGTCTAAGTCGAAAGCGATAGGATGTAATGGTATATGAAATAATCAAAATCTACTAATAAAAGTAAAGCTTATCTGATGGATCCTTTTTGGTAGTGTGCCGGTGTTGGGCCAGGGCCACTGAGAGCAGGGCTTCGTGGAGTCGCTCGTGGTATGAACTGGTCAGCTTCGCCTTTCAACGGTAGATGGTACAGTCCCACAGTAGGGGTTGGCTAGTGAGGAAGGATTCCACCAAAGGGGATTCCTCAAAGTGTTTCGCACAGTGTCTTGAAATGGATGGTGCCACTGGGCGGTTTACGAACAAGATAAATCTGATAAGAGAAGGCCTGTGGAGAAGTATCGATTTCAGACATGTGACGTAGGTATGAAATGTTAGTATTAGACTGCTAATGAACTTTCTGAATGTTTTTCAGATTTTTGAAACATACCTGGGATGATGTGTGATTTTGCTGCGGTTAGCCGAAGAGGTTGAAATTCAGAAAATCAAAGAAAACTGAATCCACTATATGTGAATAGCTGTAACACTTACAGACTTTAGCTTTTCTATAAGTATTCTTGAGAATTTCAACAGAAGAATCCGCTGATGCGTACGTTTCAGTTCCAAGCCCATGGAAAAAAGAAAGAAAGTTTTTTCTGAATCTAACCGCGTCAGTTCTTGGGTTTTTTATGTTGGTTGGTTTTCAGTTATTTATTGCCTGGATGGCTTAAGTTGGCAAGACTAAACCACGGATCATCGAGTCCCAGGAAATGAGTACTGGTGGGAAGTTGGAATATTCTCCACTAAAGAAGAAGAAGAGATGGCGTTTCTCATGGCATAGGAGAGGCCACAAATTGAAATTGACCAGAAGAAGAGGTCTGTTCTGAAAATCATGGAATTGGAAGAAGAAAACATGAGTCGTGACAGATCAAGAGGTTAGAGATAATTGTTGATATAAACAAATATGATAAAAACAAACTATGGGGGTTATGAAATGACATCTTTTCATAGGTGAGCAGAACCTGTTCATCCACGAGTGATCCAGGGGTCCTCGTAGCTGGCTGAAAGGTAGGTTAAGAAAGTTGCTTGTTATAGCATAATAGTAACATATTATTGTTTTAGGAAACCGCTGATAGTACCAGAGGGGCACTACGTCGTTGAGATAGCTCGGGTATCATGTACAAGACCATTCAATAAATATTGTTTTTCTCTAGTTGATGATCTGATTTACAATCTAAAAATGCTGAAAGGTAAAGTGGAAATAAACCCGTAACAACAGTATGACAAGGGTATAGCAGGACTTACAGACACAGTACGGGCGCAGCTCATGATTTCAACTGGAAGCACACCGAGACAGCTGCTCTCAAAGAGGGGTCCTTTGTAGGCTTTGGCAAAGCCGCTTTGGTTTCAAAGTGAGATCACCCTGGATTGTGTTTATTATATAAAATGAAAAAAAAAATCTTCTTCTTTTGTTTCTGATAATGACGTTGACAAAATTATTCACCGTAAAAAAAGAGATTTTGGATGGCCTTTGAAGTTTTGAAATTATGACACGATTCAGGGTTCTTTTTGTATGTTTAAGAAGGCAAATGTAAAGAGCAAACGTCAAGCCTGAAATTGCATACTTTATTTTTCATTCAGGGTGTGTATAACCGATGCTTTTCAACATTTACTGAAGGAAATGCCACAATTATGGGGTAGTTGAAAAATGAGGCAAGACTAGAACCCATTTTTTTCTTGGCATGCATAAGTGAGACCTACCGCTATACTCTAAAATCGTTACATGTAGTCCATAGAGGGTAACGGTTCCTGCTTTATTGTACTTATTCCTTAATCCATGATTTTCGGTTCGTTCAGTGTATAATCGAAAAGTAAACATTTTAGGTACGCAGATACCCACATGTTATATTTTCATGGGAAGGCACCTTTCATGTTTCTCTGATCATTTTTCGCAAAGTTAAGACAAATCTAATATTCTGTTTTTTGAGAAAACGGGTGCATTTCGTAATAATTTTAGGAAATTGAATTATCTTTCAAACTGTTGAAACCGTTATTTGTTAAACTCTATATCCTTTCCAAAATTACAAAAAAACATATTATTATTATTTCTTCAAACTTTTAGGTTCCACCCCCAGATTTTTGATAAATGATTTGTTTGGCACGGTTCCAACTACTATCATCCCACATTTGGTTGTGCTACAATCGATACTGTCTCAAAATCTAATTGGACTAGATTATTACCGATTCACTCAATCGAATGAAAAAAATCGTAGACCGTGGTGTGGAAACGACTTTCAATCTCGTGCTAGGAATCGCACGTTAAAAGGTAAGACCTCGTTAATCCTTGGCTCGCACAAGTTTCGACTTTTGAGGGCTGCCGTTCGTAAGGGGACGACAGCTGGTTAACGGAAAAAACAATTTTAAACAATTTTTTTTAATCTCGGTAATCCGATCGTCTGGGACAGCGTTCGCCACTCCAGTTGACCGAGTGCCCGAGTGGAGTGCTGCGAGCGAGACCATAAAGCGGACCATTTCTCCGGACTTGAATAACAATTATTCTTGTGTTGAAGTGGAATGAGAATAATCAAATTAAAACCATTCCACGGCTGCGATGATGAATAGTGGTTGACCACATCTGAGGGAGAAATTACGGTTTCATGTCACGAAGTTCATCCACATGTCAAATTTCATACAGTGCGGTTTTTTATAGTCCCTACCTATGTTAACTTTTGAACGGTTCGATGTACAAACATGGGACAAAAACAGTTTCTAATGATATCAGCGATATTACTTTTTGATATAAAAGATATTGTGATTGCTCTATTGAGGACGCGGGGTCACATTAATATTGCAATTGCTCGAGAGATGGCACTGCACTGATAAAAAGGATTTTTTGCATCAACGCATAATTGCGTTTATTCAAACAGATTGTATTCTTGAATAGGTCCAACCAAATATTAGTTTGATTTTTTGACGGAATCCTCTTGGCCACTTACCAGAAAAATATTTTGAAACAAGTGAACACTTGCTTCTTAAGTTGGTTGAGGCAAGAATATTTTAGCTTCAATAATGGGCACTTTTTTGTGGAATCATGGGAGTAGGTTGAGACAAGAACATTGCAATTTCAATAATGAATACTATTCTTCTATCAACTTGGAGGTCGAGTTCAAATCTGCACTTTGCACTTGGTTATAAAATATAGAATGGAAGCCATTTTCATTTTGGCAACATTGAATAGATTAAACAAAGCATAGATTCACAACTACGAACAATTTAGGTATAAATAATGGTTTTATATGAGAATAGTTTTAAGTTTAATAACTGTATACTCAATAAAACCAGTTAGTAGTGACGCATATTGTAGTTTGATTGAATACATAAACAACGCCTCTCGCTTTTAGACACAAAACTGTAAAAGACCAAAATATATTTATGGCATTGCTTTCTGGGGATTCTGTAGTCAACAACTCATGAATCAAGTCTTTGTGCTACAGAAAATATCACTGAGGTTTCTATGCAAGGCCAGCTATAGAGATAGCTGTAGGCCTCTTTTTATTCAACACAAAATACTAACTTTGGTGGCATATTCATTCTAGAGGTATGCCTAATTCATAAAAGACATGTTACCAATTCACCAGAACAGAGACCTCATAATACCAGACATTTCCAAGATATTCGTTTACCCATACCAAAAACAACCTTGTCAAAAAATTCTAATATGTATGAAGGTAAAAGAATTATACTATATAATATAAGTTTATAATATAAGTTTATTTACCAAATATTAGTCACATATGAGTATTGATACCTAGCTAAAGTAAATAAACTGGAAAAAAGTCACTAAAGGTTTAACATGTGCGTGACACAATAAACAAACAAATCAATATAAGATAAAACATCTGCAACAATAATAGTAATAATATAACCTATACTAATTAAAATCGACAAGTAAAACAAGTTAATTAAAATAAAATCGACAAATAAAATGAGTTAATTAAAATAAAACCGACAAGTAAAATAAGTTAATTAAAATAAAATAAAAGCAGCATTCACAGTGAAACGAATGGAGCAATTGGTAGAAACAAATAGAAAAGAGCTTCTATTGAAGCGCATTAAAAAAAAAGCTCATTAATAAAATTGGTAGAAGTATACAACCACGGCACTCTATGTTATTCTATTATTTTATGAATCATTTCTCTAGAGTTTTCAAATATGAAACTTTTTAAGTGATATTTGAAGTTTTCTAATTTATTTTTATTTTTAATATAATCTGGGAGTGTGTTATACAGTTTAGGAGCTTGATAAGTGTAACATTTTTGGCCTGCCGCTTTCTTTGTCTTTTTCAGTACATACGTTTAATTTTTATTTCTTGTGTTGTATTCATGATCGAAATTTTTGAGTTGATGTTTATTTTTATGTTGGTATATGTTTGTAAAATAATAGTATAGCTGCCGTATGTCCATTATGGAGCTCTCTCGAAATAGATCGTCGGATGGATAGGTGAAGTCTTTTTTATACATAACTTTGATGATTTTTTTTTTAGTAGCTTCAAGATTTGACAAAGTAGTTTTTCCAATACTTCCCCATGCTACTATACCATACATTAAATGTGGCTGGACTAGTGAGGTATAAACCGTATGCAGCATCTTAGGATTGAGAATATTTCTTAAAACTTTAAATTTGTGGATTAGAAATCTAACTTTTTTAATTACATGTTTGACGTGTTTATCCCATCTCAAATTCGAATCCAAGACGACTCCCAGGTATTTAAAATCAGTAACAGCATTTATATTTGTGTTATTTTCAGTTTTTATCGATTGAAAGTCCGGTGATGTTCTACTGTCAATATATGTGGGAAGGAACGTTGTTTTCGTGAAGTTTATGGTTAGTAATTTGCTATTGAACCATTTTTGAATAATAGCAAGATCTTTTTCTGCTAGTATTTTGAGTTTTCTCCAATTTTCTTCTTCGTAGAAGATACAAGTATCATCAGCGTATGCAATGATTTCACCGGCCGTGAATATATAACCATTTACCAAAGGTTTACAGAAATACATTGGATCAGAAAGAATTCAGAAAATCCGTTAAAGATTTGCTTCTTGAAAAAGCTTATTATAGCCTGCAGGAATATCATGATGACAGACTGTGAATGTCAATAATGTAATAAAATTTTAACCAAATTAAATTGTACCTATGATATTTCGTTTTCATTTATACTTTTACATAAATATATATATTTTATTCTTCTACATATAACAAATGTGCATAGGCAAATTAAATTAAATTAAATTTTATCATGATATTCATATTTACAGTTATAAAATCCTTTTTAACTTATGTGTGTGTTTAACAAATTGTTCACGAACTTTATAGGTATTAATCGTGATGTAACTGTATCTGCAGTGGTATCTATTTCTACCGTTTTTTGTTTATTCATAATTGACTAATATTTATACTGTATGTGAGTTTATTTTTACACTTTGTCAATGAGAACTTGTTCTTGGACAATAAAATATATATCTATCTATCTATCTATCTTTAAGTTGAATCTTCATTACAAATTTTTAATATCATAACATCACAACATCACATAGTACATTAGTTTGTTTTGTTTGTTATTTTATAATACCCTTTATACCAAGCTAAAATAACGATAACGTGACAATAACCAAATTTGTTGATTTTATTTTCACATCATCGTTGTCAATGATACGATAAAGCTTTGATTGTAACTAGATTATTATGCAATTTAAATAAATCTCGGAAGTTGCATTGGCAACGTCCTCGATTATTATAAATTTCGTCATTAATAGTGTCGCGACTAGGGCTGCTAGGGTAGCACCTTGAGTCGTACAGCTTGGCAAACATAGCTGCAATTGTGAATATATTCACGCCCCATGATGCGCATTAGTCGTACGACGGACTTCCAGTGATATTCACGTGATTGTTCGCGCAAGAAGTGGGAATTTCACAATCTCAGCTATGTTTGCCAAACTGTAAAAGGGGTTGTTTTCCTCATACGAAATGCGACTTGGGGTGTAGCTTCAGATGGTAGCTATAGATACTCAATAGTATCAAAGGAATATAAACATTTATTCGACAAAAACTGAGATATTGGGGGGAAAGTTAAGTACACATTTGAAATACGGGATACTCAATAATATAATATGGGATACTTGAAACAACTCTTACCTAAAACCATTACTAAAACAATACTAAGTCCTTTGTCCTTTCATGGACGAATTCAGCAAAGGCCACAAAGGCTTAGCCTATAAGGCTAACTGAGTGCCAGGACTCTCTCCTCTATAGGAGTCTATTATTCACTTTCCCCTATCATTCCAATCATCTCATATTTATATAATAATAGAAATATTTTTATTATCATTCGGTCCACGATTTAGCACACCACGCGACTTTGAACAATTTCAATGTCAACCGCATAATGACAATGAACTGCCATCACAACAACACATAATACATTAGTTACAAAATATAATCCGTCAGTTACTTTATAATACCCTAAATACCAATTTTATTTTAAAATCTATTCATGAAAATTTACTTAAATGTTTTGACAGTTTTCAAAATTGATAGGTACACCTGCACCATTCTTGTCCAAAATGAAAGGCATGTCCGCTGAGGAGTCTAGGACATTTGGGCGCGGCTAACTGGGCGCAAGGACAACTAGGCGCTAGGGCAACTAGGCGCAAGGGCAACTAGGCGCAAAGACTACTGGGCGCAAAATGTGGAGCTCGACCAAAGTACCCCTGTGGAGTTCCCCTCTATTAAAACAAACCAGTAGACTTCGGGTCTACGACTAAATATCCCGTGTCAACAAATGCGTGTACTCGGAGATCCGGAAATTGTAGGATTCCACCTCATCCGGCTAGCTCGCTCTCCGAGCACAGCATAGTTGCAAATCTAGCAACTCCGGAACTCTTCTTCAGGATCAGTCAGGAACAGAACGAATTCTTATTTAATTGGTTGGTGGTAATCAACGACGCTTTATCTTTCTATGCCAGGCCGTAGATTTCCAGGAGGAGCTATGACCTGGCCAGAAATACTTTTAATACTATTATTTACATCTTAAAAATAATATGTACAACTGAGCCCCCGGGATACCACTCTGTAGGACTGCTACATTCGGGTCTGTGGCTTCCGGGTGACTAAATTCGAGAGCCAACTTGGCTTCTTAAATAATGAAATGCCACATTTACTCCGGCCAATGCCGGAGCAAAGCCGCTGGTGGGAGGAGCCTATTGGAGCTCCGCTCCCAGATATAGTTCTAACTTGAAATTTATTTTTAGTATTTCTGGCCGAGGATGACACCCGCCCGAAAATATCCTGTCAAAAATATCCTGTCAAAAATATCCTGCCAATAATCCGCCATCCAATAACAGATAATAAGAACCATATGCAAAATTAACCTGTCCAATCATTAGTCTGATCTAACCAGAACCTAACCTAACCTAGCTTGCAAGTGGAAGTTAAAGAATCACGAAAGGTGGAACATTTTAATGCGAACTTCTGTTTCTGTCTGACATGATTTGCCTAATAGTCTTTACGCCTAGTTGCCCTTGCGCCTTGTTGTCCTTGAGCTCAGTTGTCCCTGCGCCTAGTTGTATTCAAGACAACAGTCTTGTCATACACGAAGAAGTTGCTTACATCAGGTTTATACATCAGGGAATTTCTGTCTGTCGGTCTGGTCTGTCTGTTCGTCGTGGCATTTCGAAATGCTCCCATTTCATATTTTTCAATTATTTTTTCATGATCGGAAAATCCAGAAACATGTTACGGGGTTTTCGTTTTTTTTGTTTCTACTTTCCTCGATATAGGTCCAGGAATTGATTTGATCCATTCAGTTTTTTGTTTGGATATACTTCAATATGTTTTACAGAACTGTATAGTTTTTGAGAATGATCGGAAAATGCTAACACGGTTTTTCCGGAGATTTTTCGGAAAATGTTAAACTTAATTTTGAAAAAATGACGTGTACTCTAATCGAGAAAGAGTGAAAAAACTGAACATCGAAATTTGCATTTTAGAAAATACGAAATATCTCAGAAACGTTCGATAAATTTCACAATTCACCAAGAGATCTTTTTTGGCCGCTACCAGAAAATCTACAAAAAATATCCCATCGATATTTCCGTAAAATCAATAGTACGAGATATATTTCCAAAAAATAGAAAATTGAGATATTGACCGTAATAATGAAATTACCGAAAATCTAAAAATTGCTCCTTATACGTCTTTACAAGCCACATCGATATTGCCAACCTGTTTTTTTTTCATCAACTCGATTGTACTTTTCTCGAAAATCACCAAAAACTCAAAAACGAAACGAGTTATCGAAATGTTTATGAAAACAGTTTCATAGTCCTTGAACAGGTCTACAAAAAGTTCACATGAAGTTTCTCCATTACTTTAAACACAAATGAAGTAGGTATCAGTATCTGAAATTGATGAAATCATCAACTTATGGTAGAAACCCTCCCCCCACCCCAAAATTTTCCAGGCGCTTCACGCAATTTTCTTCGATTATTTGCTCCCCGCCCCCCTCCCAAAAATTTTCCGGTCGCTTCTCGGACCGGATTTTTCATTATGTATGACAACACTTTTATTGTTCTCAAACAGATCTACAAAAAGATCCAACGAATTTTTTTCATATTTCGAAAAAAAAATTGAGATTTGAAAACTTTTACCGTTTTTTCAAACATCAAAAACTCGAAGACGAAACGGGATATCGAAAAAATATGAACAGTTTCATTGTCCTCCAACAGATCCACAAAAAGTTCTCATAATTTTTCAAAGATGGCGACACATTTTCAATTTTCACAGCATACCTTTTTTGATCACCTCTCAAAAACGTACAAAAAAGGTTCATCCATTTTTGCCGTTATATCAAAATAGTCCGGGAAATATTTGAAAAACGAAAAATAATCATATTTTTCTAAAAACAACGATAACTGGCAAATGAAACAAGATATCGAAGAAACGTATATGAATAGTTTCATTGTTCCTAAACAGATCTACAAAAAGTGTTCATGAAATTTTTTCATGTCTTGAAAAATACATCTCTATATGTGATATAGGAATGAGCATCTCCAGAAAAGTTCTGTTCGTGACAGAGCAAGAAAATTTTAAATTGGTGCTGCTTTCAAGACTAACCATGCAGAAAGGGTAATTGCGAGAAGAGGGTCATTACAAGTAATAGGAGTTACGATTGGATGAATTAATACTCTCAGAAGGCAAATTAAAAAATGAAATATTTATGCAACTGTGATATAAAATACACAAGGTTCTAGTTTAATGAGGCGATTCGAACATTATTCTTGCTTGAAAAACGGTAGTGAATTGAGAACGAAACATTTATGGGCTCTTTTTAGACTACGTTCACTGTTCTAGAAATAATTAAATTTATTGTACTTGTGCTAAATAATGTTGAGGAAAAAAGATCCGAAACAAATCAAGACTTGAAATCTGTTGATTCTCGAAGTCAGATATTCATAACTCACTACTTGCGAAACGATCGCACAAAGTCCGAAAAGTTAGACGCAGACTGACTGGTAAATAAAAACCAAGTCTCACCTTTTTTGCTGAAGTTTCATCCCTGATTGCAAGATTTCTTTCCATATCAATAATAATCTGGGTTCTAACTTAATTAATGATAAAGATAAAATTCCCATATATAATCATAATGCTACATATATTGGTCAAACTGGTCGTAAATTCTCTCAAAGAATTCATGAACACAAGAGAGTATTTGATACGTAGCTTCACTCAGAGATTCTTGAGAAAATTAATTCTTTCAGTTCATTTGCTAACCATGTCGATAATAAGAAATATCGATTTCATATCTTGATCAGATCTTGATATTTCACACATTTGTAACAAAGGTCCTGAACTGAATATTTTGGAGGTTTTTGAAATCAACAAGGACCATAATATAGAATCTTTGAATGAACAAATTAAATTAGACTGTATTTCCTTTTTCTATACTCTACGTTCAAGACATCTGATTACAATTTTCTCCGAATTTTAGTTTTCATCCCAATCATTTTGATTTGCCTCTTGTTCGAGAGATCAACCCAGTTGGATACCTACCATTTTTACTGATTTACGATTTTAAGTTTACGTCTTTCTCCGATATAGATGGCATCTTAATGTCAAAAACCTTTCTTATCTATCCACCTCCATTTCAATCAATCTCAATTCTCTTTCGACAGAAATTGTTACAGTTTACAACACACTTTTTTAGGAATTGAAGTTTATTAACCGATGTTGTTGCTTCTTTTTAAGGAATGGTCACCTACCATTATCCCTTAATGTAGGGTGCAGGCCCTTTTGCGTAATGCCTTTTTAATGACTTTGATAACTTTTTTAATTTAATTTGCTACGAAGTTTACCTATTTTTGATCATTTCTCTTTTTCAAAATTGTAATTAGTGTCTTTACTTATTTCAGTTTGACATGTAAAATCAACTGAAGATGAGCATTTCTACGCTAAAAAACATGTTTTTGATAGAATTATGTTGACAGCCTTTTTGACAGGTTATTGCCAAAGCTGCTTTGACAACAGCTACCCTTCCTATTCCAGGGGTCAAATATATTGAGGAGACGACTTTGAGTTTTACTTAGTATCTTCGGAATATAAACGTTCGATTCAAAACTAATAACAACCAATAATGCAAAATTTATAGTGTCAAATAATTTTAATGGAAGTAAATTCTCATTGACATAATTTGATGCATTTGTCTCGCCCGAGTTAATTTGCATTCTTTACATTGTTTTAAATTGTTAAATGTTCCAAATATTTTGAAAGAACTTTTGTTCATATTATGACCAAAGAAAGCATTGGATATTTTCTTCAAACTATGTTCACGTTAGTAAGTTCACTTTTCTCTTTATTAGTGTTATATTTACACCATTAACATTTTTTCAGATGTCTTAAGAATGAAAGTAAAGTTTTTTCATTGGTGCCCCATTTTACCTATTTTTTGGTTATTGATCTAACAGGAGTACCTTGTAACGTCAGATAAAATTCATACGAATCATTAGATTTATGAGAGTATTTATGAAATCAAAGGGTACCAATAAAAAAATCGCGTAAAGTATTCGTGAATGACTGGTATTTCAAAAACATGCTCTATTTCGCGTGCGTTTGAAAGAGATTTTTTATCCACTTGTACTTTATATATACTATATCGAAAGGTTGATAATTTAACAAAGAGTTGTTTTTATACCAGGCCTTTTTTCTGACTGCATCTTCAAATGATATTAATCTTATCAGTTTGACAGTATCTGAATTCAATTAGTTTTATTCAACTAGTCCAGTCAAGATGAAATAGAAATAAGCGTGTAGAAATGTGAATATTCTCGAAGAACAAGAAATCTAACAGGTATAAAAAGGAACGGGAAAGATTTTATCCTACAACTGCTATGAAAAGTAGCGTATTTCTCATAGCTTACTTAATATCAGAACGATGTAGGTATTGCTCATACTATGAGAAATATTTTTTCTCACAGCACTTTGCCCACAATCAACAAAAATCGACAAAAACTAGTTGGCTAGGTAGTTGGCCGCTGTTCATTTTTAGATAGTTATCAGAACTGTCAGATTATAGAAGTTTTTAAAACTCTTCAGATAGTTTTCATTCATGCTTTTATTAAAATCGCAATTTCTATTGAATATTATTTCAATAAGACATACTTACTCATAATAAATAATATGGAAACTGACAATAGTGACGATTTTGATAATAATACTCCGACAGAGATATTTGAAAAAGCTGCGAAAGTAACGCTGGATTTGTTGCCGGAAATTTCAGAAAAAAGTATGAATTGGCATACGAAAAAATCATTTATCTGTCAAGAGGTAGGATACTTATGTTATTGTAGTTGTGCAGTTGTAGGAAAAAATAAATATTGAGGTATATTACTTGTATTTTTAAAAATTTTGCAGTTGTAGAAAAAGTATAGTGTGAAACATGTGGGGAAAGTAGTTTTTCTCACTCGTGTGTTTGCAGCAATCGCCCTTCAGGCTCGTGCCACAAACTTCCACAATCGTGAGAAAAGTTGAACTTTCCCCACTTGTTGCACAATATACTATTACATTTCAAGTGTTGCAAATATATCAAAACGTGAATGCCCATATATTTATAAATTCAATCTATTTTATGTCGTCAAGAGATGGCGCAGCCGGCGCGATTTATTACACGCTTTAATTTTTTCAGTTGTAAGGTATTTGACCTTGAATAATCCAATGATTATTCAAAAAAACTATTGAAAAAATATTCTGACAATATATTCTGGCGGCTGCGATATCATTCGGCCAGGAAAGTGTACTAAATCGCATAGGTAGTGCCATCTCTTGACAACAAAAAATAGATCAACTTCATGAATATATGGGAATTCTCCTTTTTATATATTTGGAACGCTTGAAATGTGAATATATTGTGTTTGATCAAAAATAAATATATCGGAAAGCAAAATAAAAAATATTGCTCCAACTAATAAATATATTGACACATTTTATTTACTTCCAAAAACACTTTTTAACCAAACGGCGCCTCATACTATTACGTTATTAAAAGAAGCACGTATAATATGTGAAACTCTCCCGACAGAGATAAACCAGGGTTTAATCAATTAAACAATAGTCCCAGTCCGGCTAGTGACCAAATACAATAGGGCCTCAATGAATGGGATTAGATACAGGAATTAACCCTCTAGAGTATGGTCATGGTCGATAGAGTTTAAAGTGGCCTAATCTATGCCGTCAGGATAACAGTAAGGCAACATTCCATAGTGATATCGTAATTAGCCAAAATGTCGACCATTTGGGGAGGTTGTGTTACAAAAATTGATGGAGAAAACTCCGATTTAATCTGAAAATATCATGAAATTCAATGATTTTTCGCCGTATCTACTATGCAGTTGAAAATTCTCGGATTTCTACCTTCGACAATCTGAATATCATTTTATAACAAATTGCATACAAATATAAACGAACAAAACACAGAAATGGTATATTCTACCTACTATTACATTTTCTCTATGTTTCAAAACTAATGAAAGAAAACATGTATTGATCGATTTTACAAATAGTTTATCCACAATTGCAATTGCAATGTTTCGGAATACCTATCCATCTCTGTTCTCAAATACCCCTTCCTAATACTTCGTAGCCATGAGTATTGGAAGTGTCAAAGGCCTTCGACTGTGTTTTCCACAACATTCTACTTGAATAACATTCATGCTATGCATTGAATCTGATTGAAAATTACTTGAACAATCGTTTCCAGAAAGTTTTTACTACAATACATTTTTGAAGCAAAGACCGATTATCCTAGGAGTATCACAAGTATCAGTTTTGTGTCCGCTTCTGTTTGTCATTTATGTTAATGATTTTTACAACTTTATGAAACCATGTCAGAGTGTATTATTTTCCGAATACATCATTGATATACTCCTCTAACAATTAGTCATCTCTTGTTGAGAAGTCTGTGGAAATACTGACCATTGGTTCAATGTCAACAAACTCATGATGAATAACGAAAAATCACAAAACATGATTGTTTCTACGACTTCGCCATTACCTGAATTTCACTGCGTCAAATTATTAGGTTTTACTTCAGACAACAGGTTGAATTGGTCGAACCACATTTCAGGTTTGAAAAGTAAGTAAATTATCGAGTACTTGTCTTTTATGTTACAGAAAAAAGCATTGAGAATTCTTGTTGGAATTAGTTTTAGAGACTCATGCCCTGAATCATTCATTAACCTTGAAATTATGCCAGTACCTTCTATGTATATTCAGTCAAGTCTATTGGAGAATAAAATTTTTTTATTCAGATTGCCCTGGCTCAATACTTACACTTTTATATTTTTAGTTTCTCACCTTTTATTTCTGTAAAACTCTTTCTCAGAAGCGAATTCTTTTTTTAATGTATGATTCCAGAAGAAATAAATTGCAATGATTCAAAACTCAGATAGTACATTTATTTAAACATTTAGCAAACTTTCTATGAAAATTGTAATGGTTCCGAGCAAATTCTTACCAGTACCTATACTGCGACAATGACCTTATTTTGAAGACAAATTTTCCTTCAATTTGAGAAATACCAAATTTGTGAAATACCACAGAAATTGTCCCCCCGTTTCACAAGTACCAATTTATGTGTTAATTTTTAATATCTGAAGGTTATGATGCACCTTGTGAAAACGGAAAATAAATGTCTGTATGGTGCAATAATAAATTACTAAATAATAAATAAAAAAATGTTTATGGGTGGGTGTTTTAAATCACTTTGTCTTTAAATGCACACGAAAGTTTGTCAGGACGAAATGGAAAGTTTATGTAGTCTCGAGGTTATGTGGAAACGGTGTAAATGACCTTTTGACTTTTGACTTTTTCAACTTTTGGAAAGATTCAAGTGTAGTGTTTCGATAAATACATTGGACTAGGTCGTTATCCTCCAAGTCTGGTACAACAATATAGGTGATGGTGGATTTCTAGTTGATTTTCTTTGCGTGAGTCAGTAAAACTTTGGTGAATATTTCTTAAAACTCCTAGTTGTCTCAATTCTTCTTTATATTATCAATATCATTGCTTTTTCTCAGGTTCTCTACATAATTTTACTTTTTATTTCAAAAACTGGTCAAAATTTCGAGTGGTTTCATTTTCTCTCTCCAAAAACAACCTCCCGCAACAAACTCTAT
Organism: Chrysolina oricalcia; assembly: GCA_944452925.2. Classification (NCBI taxonomy): domain Eukaryota; kingdom Metazoa; phylum Arthropoda; class Insecta; order Coleoptera; family Chrysomelidae; genus Chrysolina; species Chrysolina oricalcia. The sequence goes on from OX101819.2 coordinate 15,552,335, forward strand.
GGCCCCTCTTACCTCAATTTCGATTTTCTTTCCAGTCATAGTTTGCCATGGAAGTTTCAAATTAATTGTCATACAGAATGATGTAATTTACAAGTTTTTATGACTTTTATAATTCCTTTGAAATTTCTTTCTATAATTTTTATGAATTCTATTTCTCCTTTACTTTATTATTTTCATATAAGATCATTAATTATATATTTATTTTAGCAAAAGTTGGCTTGTAGCTGTTGGTTTGGTTGGTTTGCTTCGGAAACAGAGATTTTTGGAATTTTGACTGGATTTTATGGAAGACTTTGGATGTCATTGTGAAGATATGATACGTCAGGTAAAGTATTTAGGCTTTTCTATTTTAATAATAATAATAATAGTATTCTACCAAATTCCTATATACAGCAATTTTCATAACAATATTTGTATACATATATGGCTATTGACCATAGAAGTCGATGCCAACACACCAAAGAAAAAATATATATGTATATATCTATATACAATGCATGAGTAATAAACTATGGGTTTTTATGGATTTCTGTCATTCAAACGGTGGGATTGCAACGTTTCTTTCCTATTACACTCTTCGTTTGTTTCTTTAATTCTTTACCTAACGATTATTATATTCATTCAGAACTTCATGAATCGCTGGGCACTTTCCGAAACACTTCCATATATAGTTTATCCAATCTCAGTTGAATGAGCTGTAAAACCGGATTAACACGTCAATGACTTCTCCTCTTCGAATGTACTTGCCGACCACAGGCGGAGATATTTTCTCTTACTTGGGTATAACTTTGCCTATTGCTTGCTGTATATAAATTTGCGAATATAATGTGTCTTGTTCTTATAATGAATAGAATTGAAGGATTGCCCGTGTATGGGTACAGGACGTTGCTCGTAACTTATTGACAAGTTATCTGATACACCGAAAACAAGTCGTTCAAAAAAATAGAATAAGAAAACATCAGGAAACATTGATAATTTATTTGCTGGTACGGTTATCTTATATACACATCAAAGTCGTGGCAAGATGATAACTGGTTGAATGGATGGCAAAAGAAAATATTCACGTTCTTTTGAAATTACATGTAAAATGCATTATGTCCAAAGATCTTTATATTCCTCTCCTAAGATTCTCCTAACATTTTCTACTACTTCTCCGCTTAGATTCGGACATTGAATGGATTTTTTCAGTATGTTTTTTTATAAATGCTCAAACCAATTCAATGGGGTTGAAAACACAAGAATACGCAGGTAACCTCAGAAGCGTATGACCAGAATGTTTACAGAGTTAATCAATATTAATTTTCAAAATTTTCATTAGGTAGTAATATCTTCTTCCAAAATGTCTCCTTTTTTGTTGCTTTCATCAATATTTTTATCTCTTGACACGAGTGGTATGAAGCATTATCCATTACAATAACTGAAGTTGGTAGTATATTTGGTAATAATTGTTCACTGAACTATTTTTCGAATAAAGTTGACCTCATGATAATCTTCTGAACATTTTTTTATTTGTTTTGCTGACAACAGCAACGCGTCCTGTACAAAACCATCTTCACTACCCGCGTGTACAATAATTATACGTTTTCCTCTGGAACATGGTGCTTGGAGACAACAGTTTTGGAGTTATCTACCCATCCATACCGAATCACATCATGACTATCGAACAAAGTCTCGTCAAGATATACTAGATGTTTCTTCAATTCCCGATGTTCTTTTATTTGTCGCAAGTAATCTTGCATTTGCAGAACGAGCCGGGGTGGTTCCATTATTGCCATTCGCTGATTTAGTTTTTTGTGTTTGGAACCACAGTCTAAAAGAAGATTCCTGTGACCTATATGTATACTCAGGATAATCAGATAATTTGTTTTTGATTGATTTCAAGGTAGGTTTATCGTTTCGTTTATAGAAATCATAGACTTGCCTTCGAAGAAAATCTTTTGTGGCCTCATCAACTTTATTTAATTTCTGATCTTCTCGTTTTCTTTCACGATAATGATCTACAACATCCCCTTGTTTAACCACTCTGTAAATAGTTGAATGCCCCAAACTGGTGAGATGAGATATCCTTCTGAAAATTTAATTGTCACATTTATCGTTCATTTCCTTTTTAAGATTTTTATATATATTTAGAACAAGTCTTTGGGTCTGAACATGAAGATCTTTGTTTTTAAATTCCCATTGTTCATCCGGTCGTGAGTCTTGTTGCTCACGTTTTTCGAATTGTTCATCTGGTTATGAGTCTTGTTCCTCACGTTCTTCGAACGGTCGCCAAAATGCCATGTTGCAACACTAAATACTCAAACGTTCATACTACAACTTTAATGTTGATTTTCACACTTTTAGTTTAAAAAACCGCGACACATTTTGCAAATACAATGGATCCTTCAAGCAGAAGTATACTGAGTTATTCTTTTATATTTCCAAAATGTTAATTAATTTGGGAACAGTTTTATACCTGTTTTCGGATAACTCAATTATAACAAATAGTGCTTGTCAATAATCAATTACATTTATACCTAGTCTAACGGCAAAACAAATTAAGTAGAGAGAAAATATTGAGTTCTGTTTGGTAGTTCATTAAGTACGCTACTGTTCTTCTTTTCATAAATATTCCGGACAGCAATAAAAATATTAGGAGGTGATTTACGGTAATTTATGCAAGATGCGGTCAGCGCATTACTGATTGCCTTCCACGCTTCAAACGGTTACACGTAACATATATTCAATCTGGTCCACCGTTTTCTTTATATAGGGAATAATATTTAATTAATTTTCCGTTTTCGTCCTTCATTCGTTATTACACCATGTGCTATTTTGAACTAACCCTATATATTGAGCTGAATGAAGTCATACCTATTCAACAGAGATTGGATAAACTATACCATTTTTTATCCATTCTCGGAACAATTGAGTATCAGAAAAAGTTTAGAAGGAATACCGTTGACGAACTTTTGTTGTTTGTAGCTGCATAAATAATTATCATCATCCTTCCTACTTTTTACGTACTGACAGACCTTGTCCTCCAAACCGAACAATCCAACAATAGCAGATGTTGGATGTTATTCTGATGTTATATAACTCGAAGTTATATGCAAACTCGACAAAGACCGGCTTTGGTCCATTGTGCGAGAAAATGATAACCACCGAACGCCTGGCCATTATGTTGTGCGAGATCATTCATTGCACAACTTATCAGCGCGCCTCGTGGGAGGCAAAACACTTAAGAAACCCCTGGGCTCCCTTAAAGACCCATTCGCGCCGTCACTACACAAATCTATTACTACGGAGCAGCGACAAGAAGTATGGAGATATCTGTACGGGGGAGATATGAGGATATTACTGAATTTGATCGCTGGGTTTCAGTTCCAGCTTAAGGATCTTGTTACTCGGCGGTTGAACAGGGCTCTTCGTGTATTAGTTACAGTTAGGAATATCACCAGGGATATTATGGGCAGCTTTTTAAGTGTAGAATGTTTGTTTTTAATGATAAATGCTGGGAATATTAATGACCGTGCTTAAACTGTATGGAATAACAGTTTTTGTAAAAAAAGTTATTTATCGCATACGTTGTAGCTTTCTGTATCTTTTCTGCAAAAGTTGTCAAGAGCATATCATTTTCATTAGATCCGTTTTGGAGAGAGATCGAAAAGCTACGAAGGCGTAGAACGGACATTACGTATTGCAACACGAAATTAGGCTAATTACAGCTGAAGGATAGGAAGTTGGTTTTCTCTGTGTTGAGTGTCAAAAGTCTTCCATCGAACCACTCCTTTATGAATCGAAGGTCAGATTCGGCTTTATGTTTCAATTCATGCCAAGTTTCCGCTTTATATAGTATTGCGGTATCATCAGCATACCCTATGATACTTCCTTGACTGTTCAATGTGAATATTTGATTGATGTAGAGATTAAACAAAAGAGGGCCCAAAACGGTTCCCTGCGGTACACCATATTCAATTTCTCTCTGATTGCTCAGTGTTTCAGCCACTTTCACTTCTTGAGTTCTGTTGTTGAGGTAATTTCTAAGTAAATTTGCCCATTTACCTCTCATTTCTACTCGTTCCAATGTATCTATGAGCAATCGGTGACTAACAGTATCGAAAGCCTTCGAAAGGTCAATGAAAACACATAGAGGATGTCCATCCTCCAGCGCGCTGTGTATTTTTTCGGTCAAAGCTAGTACAGCATCTTCCGTTGAAGTATTCTCTTTGAAACCATATTGTTTATGGGAAATCAAGCCGTATTTTTTTATGAAGGATGTCATTCGGTTTTTCAGAAAGATTTCGAAGATCTTTGATAAATGTGTGATAAGGGAAATCGGTCTGTAATTGGTAACTATCGTTTTGTTTCCTTTTTTAAAAATTGGTATTACTATCGATTTTTTTAAAGCATCAGGCCAAATTTCCAATTCCAAGCATTTATTTAAAATGTATACTAGGGGATGAACAATATATTGTGCAATAGATTTGATGGTTTCCGCTCTTATCCCGTCCTTACCAACGGCTTTCTTATCTTTCAATTTTCTTATTATATTCAAAAGTTCAATAGAATTGCTTGATAAAGACGATAAGATTTTCACAGATTCAATTACACTCGCGACATGTTCTGCTAACATTGTAGCTTTATCAAGCGATTTGTTCACTAAAATATTTTCCTTTGAAACCTAATCTGAATACAATTTTAATCAATTAAGGTAGTGGGTATCTCCCTAAGCTAATTTCTAGGAATTCTAAGTAATTAGGCTAAATACCTTCATTTTCAACATGTAGAATTTCGATGTTTATATGAAAGTTATGATCCTCTTCTAAAGTATGATTGGCATATGTTGAATTTAGGACTTCCTTTTTCACATAACTCATACGATGTTAATGTATTCTGCTTTTGAATGGTCTACCTGTCTGACCTATATATACTGTGGGGCAAGATCCACAATTCAATTTATAAACTCTTGATTTTTCTGATGTTTGTGTCTTATCTTTAGTATTTCTGATAAACCTTTCTAATGTGTTGTTTGTTGTAGGCTACCCTTAAATTTTGCTTATTTGAAAATGAAGCTAATTTTTGTGTAACTGGGTAAGTACTGAATAAAAAATATCATGATCAGATTGTGATCAAGGCATTCGAAAAAAAAACATTTGAACTCATAATTTTGAACTATTTTAAAAAGAATTTGGCTTGGGACTAGAATTCCTAAAATGTACTGCTATGGACTATTCTATTTATGTCCGCATCCGAGACACAAAGTTTTTCAGTGGACATAACTTTTTTGTAGGAAGTGTACAAAGTACTTTTTCTACTCCCGTATGTGAATTACTAACGTCACACATCGATAAAAATGTGTAAATCTTCATTTCACGAATCGGTGTGTGAAGTGCCATGCTTTTCTTATGGGATTTATTTCACGCACCGGTGCCATAAGAGTAAATACAAATTCACATACCGGTCGCTGGTCTAGGTAGCGGTGGCGAGAGAAATTGACAAATATGACAGTTCCCGCAGAGTGAAGTTCAGAGTTACATCAGTTAATAGACCGTAAATAGTAATTAATTACCCTCTGAATTAATAAATAGTACGACGAAATTTTGATTTAAACTGATTAGCCGTGTATTTCACGCAAATTCCTGATGGACAGCATTGAAGTACTCCCATCAACTCCTCCAAATACAAAGTTAGCAGCCAGTGAAGCAAGTTCATCGTTATTGCCACAAAAATCGTTGGGAATTTACGAAAACACTTTGGAAAAGTTTATGCAATGGCGCAATACAAACAACGTCCAATCATTCTCCGAAAGGGTAATATTAGCCTACCTATCTGAATTATCAACAAAGGTTAAATCTTCTACCTTATGGAGTCACTACTCAATGTTGAAAAGCACCCTTAGTGTTAAGTATAACGCACAAATTGGTGATTATCCGAAAGTTCGCGCTTTCTTGAAACGGAAAAACGAGAGATACATTCCTAAAAAATCACGCGTTTTGGAAAAGGAACACGTATTAAAATTTCTCAAAGAGGCACCCGATGAAAATTTCCTTTAATTTAATCTCTAAGTAAAAGGTCGTAGAAAAAGTATAGTGTGCACCACGTGCGTGAAGACTTTTTTACTTCACGCACTAGATACACAATATACTATTCCATTGTCGCTCTCAACTGAAAGTCATATCAAGGACACGGTATCATTCAAACACAAAAAGCATTATTTTCCGTATCAAAACCTAAACGATTGAATTTCATGCCAATTACCAAAAGTGATATTTTGTTTGTTTCCAGGCGTTTCGCCTTCAACTGCTCCGTGAGAATTAATCAATATTGTAAATTGTTTTTGCATCTTACAGGTGCCCAAACAAAATCGCGTGCCCTGAATTATAATCAGGGGATCATAGTTGGCCAGAGCGATCGTGGGGCGCAACGGAGTATAAAAGAGAACTCGGCGCTAGATCAGTTCAACACATTTGGAATATTAAGTTCGAGAAATGTCGCATGGAATATATTTATTTGCTTATTAGGGAAGAAAGGGACACAGTTTTTCTCAATCAAATATGTAAGAGTACATTCCCTGGAAAAATAATTGAGGTCTATCCACCGATTTTTCCTGTTCCAAACCAATCTAAGGAATGCCAACTCCAAGTCACCATTTTTTGACCTGGATTTTTTTGGTTTTTTCCAGAGACTGATAATCTATACAAGTGAAGAATGGCAATACAGTTAATTTTGTCATCAACTTACGTTCTATGAATTTGCTTATTTGAAAAACTAAGTTCAAAATAAATAAATAATACTTCACTTTATCGAATAAACTTTTTCGAATACCGTTGACGTTTCGGAGACTACATCTGTATCTGCTATCAAAACTCACTTTCCATTAGATGTAGAGATGAAAGCTTTCTTGACGAAATTTAAGTGAATTTAGAATACGATAAGTTACTGACAAAAATTAAATAATTTTTTCAAAAAGATGTATACAATTGAACAGTATAAATAAAATTAACGATAAAATAAAAAGATCATTTGGTGAAAAATCATGACGTGGGACAGTTTGTACATTCAGGATGGCCCGTCGAAATCGTACCGCAAGGTATTAGGATGGGAAAGAATTTTTCAGCAAAATCCAAAAACATGTCAAGATTGTTTGTCAGGGAGACACATTTTGATGCAAAAAGCATAGTATTTCAACCCCCAAGTAGGGGTGTCATTCCAATTTTTTTTTCAAATCGGAATGGTGGTCAAGTGTTACCTCACTAGAAGGGGATTGCCATTCCTTATACATTGCTGCTTAGTTTTTGAAAATCAATCTACTCTTTCAGAAAATATGAAGCGTTGAAACTCCAACGATAATATGTGACAAAAAATGCAAAAATCGATTCAATTGTACTTTGAAACTCATTTATTAGTCAGGTAAATGCTCGAATTGCTGTCCGCCAACCTGCATACAGTGGTAAAAGTTATTTTCAAACCATTTCGCGAAATTTTGTCACCAATACGCGAACAATTTTTCCAGAGGTATATTTGTCAGGATGCCGTTGGTTAAACAACTCCGCGACCCGATTTCCACATTCATCGTTTTTGAAAAAAAAAAATCAGTAATTTCCACTCTTTCTGCAATTGAATAAATTTCAGTCAACAATTTTTAAACACTTTAACCACGACAGATATCTAGCAACTACACACATCGCCAAAATTATTTGACCCCCCTATGTTTGTCGAAATGAGACGCTATTATTACAAGTCAAGAAGTGTATGTCAAAATGCATTTAATTTGGTTAAGCAACCAATGCAAAGTGGCTGAATTTAATTTCAACTGAAGCAAAAAAAAAATACAAACGAAATATAGTGCATAAGAAAATGATTACAATAATCTGAAAGCTAGTAGAAAATCACTTCAGAGGGAAATAAAAAACGCTTTAATAGTCGGTGTGTCCTCCCGTATTCTGTAGTAAAGTGTTAACTCGCCTGTGCATGGAAACAATAAGGGCGTTAATGGTATCCATTGGTATGTTGTTCCATTCTTCTTGGGCCGCGAGGGTAAGTTCCTGGAGGGTGCTAGGGGGATTAATTCTGTTTGACGAAATCCCACATGTGCTCGATGGGATTCATGTCTGGCGACGGTAATCTTTGAATATTCTCAATCTCCAGTGCATTTTGTATACTCTTCTCGTGCGATAGGGCCTAGCATTGTCATCCATAAAAATAAAATTTGCTCCAATTTCATGTCGGAGAGGATGAATAATGGGTTCAATAATGTTTCGAAGATATCTATCCCCTGTCATAGTGTCTGGAATGGGAATAAGCTGTGTACGACGACCATGAATTATGCCTTCCCAAAACATTACTGATCCTCCTTGGTCTGGAACGACTTCTCTGGCAAAAAATAGTCTTTCTTGTCGCCCTGGCCCTCTCCAAACTCTGTGTCGCCGATTATCACTAACCAAACCAATTCTGGTTTCGTCCGAAAAAAGGACATTTTGCCACTGAGCTAAAAGCCAGTCTCTGTGTTCTTGTGCCTACTGTAGACGAGCGGCTATGTGTCTGGGAAGTAACCTGGGTACTCTTAATGGCCTCCTGGATCGCAAATTGGCTCTAGCAAGTCTCCCCCGTACCGCCGTACCGTAGATACCGATCTTCTCTGGCATTAGTTACCCTATGACGTCCAATTCCACGTCTATAGTCAACGCTGTTAGTTTCCTGGTACAAATGCACTATTCGGATAACTGAAGCGCGTGGAATCGTTAGTCTATCCGCGATTTGATGATTCGACACACCCTCGTCATGCAAAGCCACTATTCTTGCTCTATTGAATACTGAAATTGCATAATTGCAAAGAACTCAACAATCACTTGACAACGTTAAATTGATTTGAATCACTTTTTAAACATTGGTAGGTATCTAAAATTGTTTTTGTAAACATTTTTGGATGCCTAGCAACGGTGAAAGAAATAACAATTGAATGTACAAAAAACCAGCCATGATAAATATTTCATTGTAAACTTTACGAGGGGGTCCAAGAAGTGTGTACTTCACCTAATTTAAACGTGAAGAGCGAAGCCCGATGATTTTTTACTCACTAAAATGATCCTAAAAAATCGGCAAAAACAGCAAATTCATTTGAAGGAATTCATTTTTTCAATAATACCTACGATTAGTTTTAAAGTACAATTGAATCAAGTTGTGCATTTTTCGTCACACATTATTGATAGAGTTTCAACGCTCCATATTTTCTAAAAGAGTGTATCGATTTTCAAAAACTAAGCAGCACTGTATAGGGAATGAGAAACCCATCCTAATGAGGTATTTTGAAAACATTTCTGAGATGACATCCCTACTTAGGGGGTTGAAGATTTTACTATGTATTTTACTTCAAAATGTGTCCCCCTGACAAACAATATTGACGTGTGTTTGGATTTTGCCGAAAAATTTTTTCCCACACTGTGATGCCTAGCGGTACGTTTTCGAAGGGCCACCCTGTAGGTATAATGAAATATCATTATCGGCAATAGTAATAAACATTATTGTAATAAACGATGCAGAAACACTCAGAGTCATCTCCACAATTTTAATCTAAACCTTAAAAGTTATGCATCAGGTGGAACAGCGACAACTATCTGTTAGTTGAGCGGTATTATTTAGATTAGGTAGTACATGTTTCGAACCTAAATAGGTTTATCATCAGCTAATTCAAATTAAGGAGAAGAAAAAATTGTTATATTAAATTATATGTAGAAAGAGTAAAAAAGTGTAAGGTAATTGGAGGGAAGACGCGTAACATTTTTTTAAAAATCAAAAAAAAATAATTAACTTTATTCAAAACTTACAAAAACTGTGTATTCTATTACAAATACAATAAACAAATGATTAAACACAAAAAAGTTTTTATTTTCTTAAAAATAAACGAAAAAGTTGGATAAACATTGACAGCTGTCATTTCGGCAACTTACCCCAACTACGGCGTAAGATGCCGACAGACTTGGGGTGAGATGACAAATTTGGGGGTGTGATGCCATAGACAGAAAACATTGTATTGGCCATCATACTCCAGCTAAGGGCCATCTTACACCAAGTCTAAAGTTTTGAATGTTTTATTTAGTGACTTTTGCGCAGGGATCACACATATTCGGCCCCGAAGCACAGGTTTCGTGTAGCCACTTGTTGCATACCACACAGCAAATCCAGTCAACTTTGGGACCCTTTTTGTCAAAGTAAAAGCCATCGCAAATTGCACAGAAGTCGTCCTTGTCACTGTCAGGTTCATCAGAGCTATGGTCTGAGACAATATTTTCATCTCCACTGACTTATTCACTACTGCTATCGTGTGCTACATTCTTCTTTTTTTTGTTACCTTTCTTACGAAGTTTCTTCTCTAACTTAGCTGCCTTCCCTTGTTGCTTCTTTTGTTTTTCTACAATTTTTTTGCGTTTCTTTTGGCGGTAGTCAGGAGAAGTAAGGACTTCTGCATGTTGTTTTCTAACGTTTGGCCTACTAGGAACAGCTACGGATGGAATTGGTGCAAAATCATCAAAATTTACTACAGCTACGTCGCCGCTATGTTCGTCAGAGTTTTCTGCATCGACATGTTCCAATTCTTCCTGTGAATTTCCAGTTTGGTGCTCAGCTAAAGCATATGCATGGTCGGGAATTGCATCTTTGGAGCATGGATGAATTCCACAAGCCCGAAATCCAGAAACACCATTCTGAACCGTTGCGGCTTGAGACCACGCTTGGTTTAATAGTTCCCCAAACTGATACCTGTAAAGCACAAGAAACAAAGAAATCTCTTTCAAACTTATTTACTTAAATCAAATTACCTAGTTATTCGACGCCCTGGATGATTTCTTATCCACTGATTACAAGTGCTATTCCAGAAGGTCTTTAAAGGTTTAAAAAATGAACGGTCGAGAGGCTGAGGCCAGTGAGTCGTATGACTTGGTAAGCAAACCACATGAATTTCATTTTCAGCCAAAAAGTCCAAAAGTTCCACGTCATTACAATGGGAAGCATGACCATCTAAAATTAGTACTGCAGGCCCTGGTCCCTTACGAGGCAAAAAATGGTCTTTAGTCCATTATGAGAAGATACTGGTTTTCACATAGGCGGACTCTGGAGACATCACTACTACCGATCCAGGGGGCATGTTATCTTCTAACTCCTTTTTTTTGTTTTTGTCTTTAAATATTACGTAGGGAGGCAAAAAGCTACCTTCTGCATTACAGCAAGCGATGACGCTAACTGTTTCTCCTTTTTCTGAGCTTGTGACCGACTGAACATCTCTAGCTCCTTTTGTGGCTACGACTTTGGTAGGTTTATTGCATAATTGCAAGCCACTCTCGTCCATATTGAAAATGTTTGCCGGTTTATCAAACAAATTGAGCGTCGTAAATGTATCGTTCAACATTTGGAAGTATGGATCTACTTCTGCGGCAGACATACCAAGTGAACGAGCAATTGAACGACCTTGAGCTACTCTCATAGTTAGGGTTGGGTGTCGTTTTAAAAAAAGTTTAAACCAATCGTAGCCTGCTTTTTCTTGGTTAAATCTACATTTTAACCCATTCCTTTGCGAAAAGGTAAAAGCAAGGTGTCTTACGTCTCTTAAAGTTGGAGCATAGCCAATTTTTTCTAACCGTTTTATATAAGACACCAGTTTAAGTTCATTTTCAATACCTAAGGACGCGGTTGGCACAAGACTGCCCTTTTCAAGATTGTTATTCTTTACACGTCTCATCAAGGTTCGTAGAGGGATTCTATATTATTTAGCAATCGCATTTGCACTCAGGGTTGGCTGCTGACGTAAAGCATTTGCAGCTGCTCTAAGGTCTTCTTCAGTCCATTCGCCTCTAGTTGATTTTCTGACGTACGTTCGTGGCATTTTACCTAAAACAAACAAGATAAATTAAGAAACTATTCAATTAGACGTACTGAAAGGAAATCACTAACCAAATTAGACGCAAACCTGAGAAAAAACAAGAGTTACAAAGTTTACAGTGCAATTAAGATAAGGCATCTTACCCCACACGGATCTTGGCGTTTTACCCCAACCCTTAGGTATAAGATGCCAAACCCACAAATCAAAATAACAAATCAGATCAAATTCAAAATAGGACAGGAGTATTGTAATGAATGCCACAACCCTACATAATTTATATTAGCACAAACAAAAAACATTTAACACTGTATATCACATAATTAATTTCTATAGTAAAAAACTTACCGGCATAAAAAAACATAACATCACCTCAAGGAACAGTTGCATGCACTTAAGCGCTTCGAAAACTATGATGTTCTCTAATAATAAACACAATAACAACGTAGCCCGTGTATGTGGCGCGATCTATTGAGTATTGTCCAAAATACTTAGATTAGGCATCTTCCCCCTTTTGGCATCTTCCCCCCAATTACCCTATGTGTCACCATATGTTACTATTAAAGGTTTGTATAGTACACAACATACTTGTTTTTATTGATTTAAAATTTAATGAAAACAAGTATGTTGTCTACTATACAAAGCTTTATTGGTAACATGTGGTGACACATACACTTTTTTACTCTTTCTACATATAATTTAATATAACAATTTTTTCTTCTCCATAATTTAAATTAGCTGATGATGAACCTATTTAGGTTGGAAACATGTACTACCTACTCTAAATAATACCGCTCAACTGACAGATAGTTGTCGCTGTTCCACCTGATGCATAACTTTTAAGGTTGAGATTAAAATTGTGGAGATGACTGAGTTTTTCTGCATCGTATATCCACACCACTCCACTTTGAGATACTATGGACTTCTACCACAGGTTCATAATTGTAATATTTCTTTACTTTTTATTACTTTCAGTTCAGTAAAATAAAATAAATAAAAATAAATAGAACCAAAATAATTCATTTGCCACTACCTACGTGGACATTATGGAGATGAAATATTAGTGCTTATGATCTAATGTCGCAAATAAAAAAACATGAACTAAAAGCTACACCAGCATTTATGGCACACTCAAAAAAAAACTATTACATAATTTTGTACACATTTATTACAAATTTGCGTCCCAATCAAAAAATTTTTTACAGCCCCCGTTTTCCAGGAAATGGGCGTGGGCTAACTTTTAAGTAAAACTGCACCACGCATTCTGTATTTTTGAAATTTTGATGTTCAAAATGTTGCTAAAATTTCTTACACATTTATTACAAAAAATTGACGTATTGAAAATTCCAAAATTTTCACCCCCTAGGGGTTAAATACCCCTTATTTATAGAAAATTCCCAAATAAATTGGATTCCACGTGGTCAGTACCAGAATTGATCACAAGATTGTTTATAATTTTTGTTTAAACAATCGAAATATTCAAAATTACAGTATGGACGGCCCCTAAGGGGTGAAACAGCCCCAAAAGGGGTGAAACACCCCCAAAAGGGATGAAACACCACCAAACTTCTCAAAATTCCTATAACGTTATCCACAAAACTTAAAAAAAACTCATTAGAATGTAACGACGTGTTGAAAATTTCAGAATGATGATTTCCATGGGGTTGAACACCCCACACAACGCATAAACTTATTTCACTGCTTTGCAAAGTGAACGATTTCGGATTTTCGTATTATACCGTTGATGAAATGAATAACTATATTGACAGAGCATCAATAGACACCACATTTTTTTGAAAAATTGATCGTTGTTGCAAAAAATAACATACTGCTAGATACGTCAGAACATTAGTATACGTCCATAGCTAGCTTTTTCCACATGGTCGGAAAACTGGAGAACACAAAGAAAATGTTTGAGGAAAAACGCTCCCTGTTTGGTTTTTAATATACTGGACTCGGATGACGCACAGGTAGCTAGAGCTGCCTCCGTGGTAACGTTAATTGTTGCCGTTAAAGACATGTTTCTACTACATGTCTTTCATTGCGCATAGACTATATCAACTGAGGAAATTGACATATTCAAGAGTGGCATGTATTAATGAATAGTTTTGTAAAAATATTATAGGAAATCCAACGTGAACTATTTCTAATTGAGGATCATAATTCTTTACAGTATCCCACACGCTTCTACTGCGTATTTTTTGGTGCGCATGGATAATATCAACCATGGAAATTGACATTTTCAAGAGTGGGCTGTGTTAATAAATTTTTGTGTTGCAATATGATAGAAAATCCGACTTGATATGTATTTTGTTGATTATTAGAATTCTTTACATCAGGTCACACCCTTCCATGGCGTGTCTTTTAGTGCACATGGACTATATCAACCATGGAAATTGACATTTTCAAGAGTGGGCTGTGTTCATAAATTTTTGTGTTGTAATATGATAGAAAATCCGACTTGAACTGTATTTTATTGAGTATTAGAATTCTTTACATTAGCTCACACCCTTTCACGGCGTGTCTTTTGGTTCACTCGGACTATATCAATCATACTAATTGATGTTTTGAAGAGTGGGCTGTGTTAATAAATTTGTATGCTGTAAAATGATGGAAAATCCGACTAGAACTATATTTCTTTCAGTATTAGAATTCTTTACAGTATCCCACATGCTTCTACTACATGTATTTTATTGAGCATAGACTATATCAACTGAGGAAATTGACATGTTCAAGAGTGGGATGGTTTTGAAAATCGAAGGACTTTCTATAACACTTAAATATATTTTCTGAACGGTCATACTGTCTCCTATTTGCAGTTGAAATATTATCCATTATTTACGGGACACCCTGTATACAGCGTGTTTCAAAAGGTATGCAACAAATGGGTTTTTTTAATTGGAATTGGCCTCAAGGCAAACTGATTTTACACTTGTTTTACAACAAGGCATGTAGTCGCCTATCGATACTGATGGCAACTTTGCAATATATAATTCAATATCTATGCGGAGTGTCTTTGCAGATAAAGTGGTTCGCCTATTGGTAAGAAGATGATGTTTGCTCAGGTTTTCTGATTTAAACCACCAAGAATCATTTCAGTTCGAATTTTTGAACCACAAAAATTTAATAAAAAAATCAGTATCAGCACAATTCAAGTTTCTTGTTTTTAATTGATAAAATTTTGGGGTTGAGATATAGTTGTCTCAGGATCTTATACGAGATCTGACAAAGTGTGTTCGTCATCCAATCATAAACTAAGTTTCTCTGACCAAGAGATAGGGAAATAAATGCACACAATTACTACAAACTCTCAAATCATAAGCTTAGTTAGCATATCGTTTTGAATATTTTCGTATCCGAAAGCGTATCATACGATTCATATGTACCTACCTGCGCGTTCCTTACTGAGGGACAAGTTTTCTGTATTTGTATTTCAATTTGCAATCACTCAATCAGCATGGCTAACGCTCGGGTTCTCTTAATGAAATATGGATATGGATATATTTGAAGCCAATTGGTCCCTCATCATCGTCAAATTGTTAAATCGCCTCCCGGACTATAAGCACATCTGAGGAGCACTGGCTCATGTCGAGTTTTAACAGAGTTGTATTTATGAACCCTTGATCTGTATTAATTTCATGAATCTTTCTTCTTGTGTGTCTTTGTTTCATCATTGTTTGTTTATTCCATTATGACTTTTTGGCGTGCGTTGAAGGTGATCGGAATATTATTTCGAGACCATTTAATGATTCGCGTGTAAATGATGGTAATAATGAAAACAGACCTCTTTGGAGACCATTTGAGTTACAAAATGAATCGCTACTGAATAGACGATCCCGTATTAAGAATCGGCGACATACGCTTCCTCAACAAATTATCATTAATATGTATAATAAATTAGAAAGTGAAAATAATGAAAACAAAAGAGGTGTCGTCAAAAGCCTACTTTTCAAAATATCACTTTCCATGGTTGGTTTAATCCATGCGCACCAAAACACATGCAATATAAGCGTGTGAGATACTGTAAATGATTTTGCAACATGAAGATTTATTAATACTACCCAATCTTCAAAATGTCAATCAGCATTGTTGATATAGTCCGTGTGCACCAAAAGACACGACGTGAAAGGATGTGAGCTAATGAAGAATTCTAATACTCAATAAAATACAGTTCAAGTCGGATTTTCTATCATATTACAACACAAAATTGTATTAACACAGCCCACTCTTTGCGAACCAAAACACACGCGGTAGAAGCGTGTGAGATACTGTAAATAATTTTAATACTCCATGACATACAGTGCAAGTCAGATTTTCTATCATATTGCAACACACAAATTTATGAACACAGCCCACTCTTGAAAATGTCAATTTCCATGGTTGATATTATCCATGCGAACCAAAACACACGCAGAAGAAGCGTGTGAGATACTGTAATTAATTTTAATACTCCATGACATACAGTGCAAGTCAGATTTTCTATCATTTTGCAAGATAAAAATTTATTAACACAGCCTACTCTTCAAAATGTCAATTTCCATGGTTGATATTATTCATGCGAACCAAAACACACGCAGTAGAAGCGTGTGAGATACTGTAATTAATTTTAATACTCCATGTCATACAGTGCAAGTCAGATTTTCTATCATTTTGCAACATAAACATTTATTAACACAGCCTACTCTTCAAAATGTCAATTTCCATGGTTGATATTATCCATGCGAACCAAAACACACGCAGTAGAAGCGTGTGAGATACTGTAATTAATTTTAATACTCCACGACATACAGTGCAAGTCAGATTTTCTATCATTTTGCAACATAAAAATTTATTAACAGAGCCCACTCTTCAAAACTGTCAATTGCCATGATTGACATAGTCCGTGTGCACCAAAAGACACGCCATGGAAGGGTGTGAGCTGATGTAAAGAATTCTAATACTCAATAAAATACAGATCAAGTCGGATTTTCTATCATATTGAAACACAAAAATTTATTAACACAGCCCACTCTTCAAAATGTCAATTTCCATGGTTGATATTATCCATGCGAACCAGAACACTCGTAGTTGAAGCGAGTGAGATACTGTAAATAATTTTAATACTTCATGACATACAGTGCAAGTCAGATTTTCTATGATTTTGCAATATAAAAATTTATAAACACAGCCCACTCTTCAAAACATCAATAAGCATGGTTGATATAGTCCGAGTGCACCAAGAGACACGCCGTGAAAGGGTGTGAGCTAATGTAAAGAATTCTAATACTCAATAAAATACAGTTCAAGTCGTATTTTCTATCATATTACAACACAAAAATTTATTAACACAGCCCACTCTTCAAACTGTCAATTTCCATGGTTGATATAGTCCATGTGCACCAAAAGACACGCCATGGAAGGGTGTGACCTGATGTAGAGAATTCTAATAATCAACAAAATTCATATCAAGTCGGATTTTCTATCATATTGCAACACAAAAATCTATTAACACAGCCCACTATTCAAACTGTCAATTTCCATGGTTGATATAGTCCATATGCACCAAAAGACACGCCATGGAAGGGTGTGACCTGATGTAAAGAATTCTAATAATCAACAAAATACATATCAAGTCGGATTTTCTATCATATTGCAACACAAAAATTTATTAACACAGCCCACTCTTGAAAATGTCAATTTCCATGGTTGATATTATCCATGCGCACCAAGAAATACGCAGTAGAAGCGTGTGGGATACTGTAAAGAATTATGATCCTCAATTAAAAATAGTTCACGTTGGATTTCCTATAATATTGTTACAAAACTATTCATTAATACATGCCGCTCTTTTGATATAGTCTATGCGCAATGAAAGACATGTAGTAGAAGCATGTCTTTAACGGCAACAATTAACGTTACCACGGAGGCAGCTCTAGCTACCTGTGCGTCATCCGAGTCCAGTATATTAAAAACCAAACAGGGAGCGTTTTCCCTCAAACATTTTCTTTGTGTTCTCCAGTTTTCCGACCATGTGGAAAAAGCTAGCTATGGACGTATACTAATGTTCTGACGTATCTAGCAGTATATTATTTTTTGCAACAACGATCAATTTTTCAAAAAAATGTGGTGTCTATTGATGCTCTGTCAATAGAGGTTATTCATTTCATCAACGGTATAATACGAAAATCCGAAATCGTTCACTTTGCAAAGCAGTGAAATAAGTTTATGCGTTGTGTGGGGTGTTCAACCCCATGGAAATCATCATTCTGAAATTTTCAACACGTCGTTACATTCTAATGAGTTTTTTTTAAGTTTTGTGGATAACGTTATAGGAATTTTGAGAAGTTTGGTGGTGTTTCATCCCTTTTGGGGGTGTTTCACCCCTTTTGGGGGTGTTTCACCCCTTGGGGGCCGTCCATTCTGTAATTTTGAATATTTCTATTGTTTGAACAAAAATTATAAACAATCTTGTGATCAATTCTGGTACTGACCATGTGGAATCCAATTTATTTGGGAATTTTCTATAAATAAGGGGTATTTAACCCCTAGGGGGTGAAAATTTTGGAATTTTCAATACGTCAATGGTTTGTAATAAATGTGTAAGAAATTTTAGCAACATTTTGAACATCAAAATTTCAAAAATACAGAATGCGTGGTGCAGTTTTACTTAAAAGTTAGCCCACACCCATTTCCTGGAAAACGGGGGCTGTAAAAAATTTTTTGATTGAGACGCAAATTTGTAATAAATGTGTACAAAATTATGTAATAGTTTTTTTTGGAGTGTGCCATATATGCTGGTGTAGCTTTTAGTTCATTAAAAAAACGGACTTTGTGTAGGGGTATGTCACACAATTATTGAATTACAACATGTATTTGGTTAGGCTATTGTTTATCTATTTCAAGTTATCACATAGCTATAGACAATAATAGAAAAAAGAAGAAAATAAAATGAAGAAAGAGAAGAAAATGTATAGATAAAATGCATTTTTAGATGGGTAAATTCTTAAAAACCAAAATAATAAAAAATGTATTCTATTCGTTACCAGTTTGTACGAAGTTGATGTAGTTTCGAAGACTTCCGAGGGTTGTGCATAACAGTTTTTAACAATAACATACGGACACATTTATTCCGTTTAATTTTTCTTTGAATTATTAATTGAGTTTTTGTATTGATACTATCATAAGATCCATGCTTTGACTGTTTTCTTCAAGAAATGTAAGTAAATGGTTGTTTTGTTTTATATCATCGAAAATTTCATGATATAGAAATGAGATATCGTTGGGTTTTGGTGGATTCCATTGTCCGTCTATATTTTTTTGCTTTTTCCATTGACTCATTGACTATTGGGATTTTCCCAATCAAACCATAACAATAAACGTCAGGAGTGACAATTAGGTACCTCTGTTCTTGAAATGATCCTTTGGGTGTTTTCACTTTCCACACTCTGAAAATGAACCTGTGTAGATTTCCTTGAATTTACATATTTTTTATTTCATCACGTGGACGAATAAAACATCCAAAAGACCCGATCAATTAGTGAATTTTGTACATTTACGTTAATTTACAAATATATTTTTTTAATTTTCATTCTGTGGAATATTTAAACATCAATAAGTGAATTTCCTCCACAAAATCAAACTTTTAATCAATCAGTTGAGCATATCAGGTACGAGAGTACGCATTAATATTGCCAAGTCGTCCACAACTTGAAGTTTTTTTATTCTCTTCACAACCATATAAAATATTTGTGATTTGCATTAAAACACGGCCATAATGAAAATAAATAACTCAAAATCGTTTCTGCCTGAACTATAGGATTGGCAGGGACGTCGGAACAATAGAAAATATGCTTGATCAAAAGCTATCGGAACCCAAAAAAAGACAGACGAGGTATAATCCACTTGAAGAACCGCAATATTCAAAGGAAAAGGCGAGGCAGCCAAGCTTATTGTATACGAACTAAAAAACAAGGTCTTGGGCGAATAGTGCGAATTTTCATATCATTCCATGTGATTTTAATCACTTTTTCGTTACCAAAACTACCAGACGTAACTAGGAAAAATATGAACTCTACTAAAATAATAACTCATTTTATACTGCATCACGAACGCATTAGTTTTTCCACTTCTGACTGAAGCCGAAATTAATTACTCCCCATTCATTTGCTAAAACATATATTAAAACCATAAAATTAAACGTATTCCATCAAAGCCTTCAGCTTCAATGAAACTCAAATTAAATTATGGAAATGATCAATTTTCCGGATACAACATATGACAATTTAATGGCAAACATTATGAATCGGACTGAAATATTTTTGAATTATTACTGTATCCTGAATATGAATATCCACTACAGGGCCCTTTTTGATTAATTATCATAGATTGGCTGAATTTTCGTGAGCAGCTTCTTTTTAACTTTTCTCTCTGAGAAAATTCTCGCTACTGGAAGCTAACAAATTGTGGGGACGTAAAGCATCGATTGGGTGATATTTCAAATTTCATCAATAATAGTATTTTTTTTTTTGTAAAGTCTTGATACAATTTGATTATAAACACGAATAAACGTTTCTCCAACCTCATTGATGGTTTGACACTACGTATCCCACTATAACGAGGTGACAAAAAATGGTTCATAACCGGCTGATTTTCTTCTTGCGGCTCGATAAATGTACAAAATCAAATATCACGACATATCCTTTGAATTTGATGGAAGGGTTTTTTTTAGTATACGCCCGGAAAATGTCTGTTCTAAACTTGTTTCATTAGTAGTAACCTAATTATTTTCTTTTGGGGATGTCCTACAAAACAACCCGGTATGGATTCATAATATTTATGAAAAAAAAAACGTCCAAAAATTTAAATTATTATATACTTTTGTCTGTTTATAGTGATTTAAGAGCAAACATTACCTTGGTTTTTTAGATTTTTTCTCTTTAGCAAATGACTTAATATTTTTGTGTAAATTCCGGAACTTCAGTGATATTTGGTTGTGATAATTTTTAAGAAAAACAATTGAAATGACATGATGAATAAAAAAAATTGAGAGATTCCGGAATTCTTATGGGACCACACAAAAAATATGTCCTTCATGGAATCAATGGTTTTTGCAAGAAACGTATTCTACAATCGGGAAATTTATATCTGATTGTCGCTGTAATATACATCATCAATAGCATAATTAGATCGCAGCACTACCCACAATGCATTAAGCAAGCATAGAGTATCCCGATCCTGAAACCGGGAAAGTTCGATGCAAGGGTCGAGAGCTACCGCCCTATCTCACTACTTTGTGCGGTGGCCAAGGTGGTGGACCAAATCCTCAAAAGATTCAGAGATCTTGAAGAAGAGCTCGAACTCATCCCGGCAGAGCAATTCGGCTTTCGAAGGGGGCACTCAAAAGTCTCCCAGGTGGCAAGGATTGTCCACGAGGTAGGGGAGGGCTTCATTCAAGATCTCAGCACAGTCATGATACTGCTGGATATCCAGAAAGCTTTCGACACAGTCTGGATAGAAGCTCTCGTCATGAAAATGTTATGAGCAGGCATGCCTGGTCACTTGGTGAAGATAATGGACTGTTACCTAGTCGGCAGGACCTTCAAGGTTATAGTGAACGAAACAAGCTCCCAAATGAAGAAGGCCGAAGCAGGAGTGCCGCAGAGTTCTAGCCTGTCGCCACTTTTCTACTCGTTGTATACGCACGACTTTCCGATGTTCAGTAATACGAGCATGGCTGTATATGTAGATGACACTGCAATATAGCTCATGCACATTCCTGCATTGCAGCCGCGGCTCGATCAAAAGTGCATCTGCAAACGAAGGTAGTGCCGTACATGGAGAGTAATAAAAAAGTGGTTAATCAGGCCAAGACAGAGCTCATGATATTCACCAAAAGAAGGAAGCACGTATGCGCTGCTCTCCTGAGGATTTATGGCTCTGGGTAACCGGATTAAAAGGTCAGAATCTGTGCGGTACCTGGGGGTGCAGCTGGACAAAGGATTATCACTTGGGAAACATGTCAGCTTGGCAATCCAGCGAGTTGCGGGAGCAATAAGAAGGGCATATCCGTTGATAGCCAGGAGTTCCAAGCTGTCTATGGAAAACAAGGTGTTAATCTACGAGCAGATCATAAAGCCAACGATGGCATATGCTTGTCCAGCATTCTGCAGCCAAGACTCACTTGCTGAGATTGGAGAGGATGCAGAATAAAGTGCTCCGTATCGTCACGGATAGTGATAGATACATTCGGCTAGACGCATTGAGGGAGCTTGCCGATATACCATCCATCATAGAATTCATCACAACAATCTGATAAATTCTACAGTCACTTTATCCTGGAACTACTGTGACTAGAGATTCAACAGCAGTCAGAGCCCACCATAATATGCTAAAAAAGCATGGGGGCTCATTTACCAAGAATTGAATATTTTCCAGGAAAACCCAGAAGAGGAGTGAACCAATACTCATAAACCAATGAATGCTCAAACCCGGTTTTTTCGTTGTTTTTCCGGGCGTTGATGGAAAACTCAATAATGAAAGTTACTGTCCTGATATCCTGATGCCTCACATATAAGCACGTAAGAACCCCTACATAACTTAGAGGAGGTAGGGAGAGTTAAACACCCGTAGACTTGAACTTGCAGCATCTTAGGCCTACACAACATCGTAGGCCTACACAACATCGTAGGGTCCGCTCTAGGGCGGATGAGTGCTGGTTTTGCCCGCCCGCTGGCTTTCCAGAAGGGCAGGACGAAAAACCTATCACCGTATGAATGCAATTTCATTCCCTCCCAACCGCTCTGTGGCGTAGTTTAATTGTTATTTTATATATTTAGATGTTGTATTAATAAGTACAATAATAATATTTTATTGTAATTTGAATGAATAAATATTTTTGGATTTTGGATTTAGCGCTGTAATCGAGAACGGATAGGTGCTGTGTTGCCACTGTTCATCGAGTTCATTATCTTCACTCCCATTCTTGTTAGGTATGGAGTGAGAAAGATTCGATTTTTCAGCGTGACGCGCTGATGGTGGCTCTTAAGATTTTATATTTTTTATAGTGCTGATTTTGATTTATTGTTCACGAGATTTCATATCTTCAACAATAAAGTTCTTTGATTGATTGATGAACGTTCATCTTAACGTTCAGTACCTAAATTATCACTATTACATTAATAAAATAATGAACTATTATCAGTTAAAAATCAATAATTTTATTTCGTGAATACTATTGAATACATTTTTATATAATTATGATAGCATGCGCAGCTCTAAGTGCTACATAAAAATTATTACAAATCTTTGAGAAACCCCGTTGACCAAATTTTGTACGAAACATTTGCGGATACATGTTCAACTTTTTACCTTGAAATTACTCGAAGATTTAAATTGTTGTTATTGTTATAATTGTTATTTCCGTCAACCGATTGCACCCCTACGCGCAACCCTCGAAAGTCTTCCAGAGACTTGTGTGAGCTAGGGAAGACGCAGCCCTTACCTTTTAACGTGTGATGCCATGCACGAGACCGGTGAATCGGTGGATCGAACCCACGACCCCACGCTTGCGAGGCGTACGCTTTTACCAGCCGACCACCACGACCCTCTAAAGTTTGTACTTGTACTAAATAAACACCCTGTATAGTGAAAAGTCATTGACAAGTATAATTTGAAATTGTTATTCATATTTTTTAAACAATTTTCTATTCAGTCAATATTCAAATGATTGTGATATAATAATAATTAAAAGCATCAGTAACAACAGATAATAATTATCCAAAAATCTCCTACAATGGACTAGTTAAGTGATGTAGAAAATACTATATTTGACGATGGAATTAACATATGGATCAGAACTAGTAAATCAGTGTTTTTTTTTAAAATTTAATCTATCAATAAATGACTGAGATATAGATTATTTAAATTGACGTATTTCAGCGCGGAACGTCTTTGGTCTCCGACTCGTCTGTGACGTCACGCCACATGTCTGAGATCGCCACACCACAAATAATTACGTATTAGATCCTTTGCCGCGCCAAGGCACACTTTTCGGTCCAATTAAGTCACGCCTCATTAGTTGGCACCACTTCTTCCTAATGGTAGGGTCACCATCTCCAAGACTTTCAGTATATTTATGAAGAACACATTTACATTGAGAAAAGAAGCTGAGATCATTATGCATAATCAGGAAGCACTGTTCAGATTTTCGGCAACCTCAGTCCTTATACAGTAGCGAATATAACACTACCGAATCCATTATTCAACAATTTCTCAAAGAAATCCCAAAGATGAAACAGAAGCCCTGCGGCACAATAGAACAGGATATTCTTTTCACAAGCAGTACTAACCAAAGAAAATTGTATCTCTGGAAAATCTGCCGGCTTTACTTCGATCACAATGCCTAGACGGGGATTGAATAAATAACGTCCAAAGTTCCGCTAGTTTTCCGGCATCAGCGGTGGCGACGAAGCCGCGATTCATTTATTTAAAATGAACGCGGATCACGCAGTGGCTACGTTGCCGGAGAACGATTATTTAATGGCGCAATATATTTGAGAGGAAATTAGTATTTAAACGGGAAGAATAATAAAGTAGTTATACAAATTTCATCTCAGAAGAGAGAAGCGCAGATAAGAGCGTTGTTTGGTTAGGCCAGTAGATATAGACCTGATTTTTCCAATATTTAATAGTAATTAAAAAAGTTTTAAATTTCTGGTGGCTGAAGAGTACGTTCAAATGATATTAAGTCTGATTTTGCAACCCTTTTTTCTAAGGTGAAGATGTTGAAAACCAGGACTCATTAATTTATGCATTATTAGAGCGGACAATATTTGCAAAGGTTCTGAAAACTCTCGAAGTATTTACAAGTAGCAGTTTATATCGTCTGATAAATTTCAAACAAAACGAAAACGTTCAAAATAAATATGTTTTTAATCCAAATTTTTCGAAGAGAATTCAAATACAAAGTTTTCATAAATTTGCAACCTCGCCTGCAATACGGAAATGATGGTAAAATCCGAAGAAAATCATTTTCGTATTTGTACTCTAATACCAAAAAAAAAATCACAAGTTTTGCAAGCTTTCAAAAAGTTGAAAAATAGTACAATACGTTCTAATGGATTTGCAACAATTCAAACAATACGGAAATGCTTGTTTTACAACTCTGTTTTCACTTTGTTCTGCACTCTATAATGGGTTTTTGGCAACTCCGCCATTGCGTAATCAATTATTTTACAGTCTTCAGCTTGAAGTAGATTTTCTTTACATTATCATAAATATTATGATCATAATATCTTATGGAATATTTATGGTTATATAACATTTTTTAAGAAATAAACTATGATCGTATATAAAGCGTATAGTAATTTTACACTTGAAATGATAATAAAATCTTTGAAATACATAACCGAAATGTTAAAAAGAAAAGAATCATTTATTTAATTCACAGAACAACTTTGATGAAACAATGAAAGAAAGTATTTTTTCGTTATTAGTGAATTTGTATACATATTTATCTTAACAATTCTAGTAATTTGTATTACATTTGTATTGTATCATAGTATTATCAGATTTTCGGTACGGTACGGTAAGGAGTTATTATGTTGCTTCTCAACTGTAAACTGCAAAAAGTAGTTGGAAGTAGATTGAATATAATCTATGCAGTCCACTGGTACTGCACAAACATCAACATAATTTAAAAAAAACGGGATGCCTAAACTGTGATTTGGGTATACTAAAATCTGATAAATCGTCCATCACATATTGGGCTACAATTCCATGAATTTGTTTGTAATATGAATTATTAAATACAAAAAAGTGGTGTCAAAAATAAATTGTATGAGTTCTATGAAAACAATTTTTTTTAATTTAGTATGGTTACTTATATCTAACCAATGTTTATCAATTCTTAACTTTATTAAATTTAGTGGAATGTTACTAAAAAGTGAAACTACAGACTTATTATGACAAAACCTTCTGGCATTTGAATTTGTTGTAATTAATTAGAAAATTCGAGAAAGTCTTTAACATAATATTCATTTTAGGTATTGAGAAAACTGTCAATATTTCTCTGACAAACTCTGAAATTTTACTATTAGGAGCATCAAAGGAGGAAATTATTGATCTCAAACTCGAAGTAAATTTGTAAGTTTTTGGTAAGCCATAATACTTTGGTGTGATGGAATTATATATAGTGAATTCCTTTTTGTCAGAGAGACTAATGAGCTTTTTATCATAAATTTTCTTAATGACTACATTTGACTTTTGTTAGATGGTTGAAGTTGTATTGTTCAATTCAGTATAGTATGTGTCGTTATTCAACTGTCCTTATAATAAATCCAAATATTGTAATTTCGACATGATAACAGTGACATTAACTTTGCCAGATTTGGTAATGATCATTTCACGATGATCATTGATAAAATGTCTAGTTTTTTTATAAATGTATGAAAAATAACAATTAGATTTAAGTTTGTGAAGGAAATTAGTCATAATATTTGTGAATTGAATATATCTCTTTTGTTATCGTCCACATTATCTATCAAATTTTCTGTATCTGACAATAAGTGAATAATTTCAATTTCTTTCTTCTCTGGTTGTACACCAAATTTGTGCCAAGAGATAGAAATGCCAAGATATCACTGGATCAGTTAGATTCTTCACCCAATTATCTACTACTTTCAACTTATCTATTTTCTCATTCTTCAAATTGTTGAATTTATTGATATTACGCTTTCTTATGAGGAAAAATGTACGGTTGTATTTAACTTGTTGTTTATTTTTGAAATCGTCCCATAAGTGATTAGGGAGTTTTTTAGTGATTTCGTTGGATAAATTGGTTAGTAGCGTTTCTAACTGTTTAAGATTCTCATGCGTTACCTTGATCTCGAGGAACAGAATTTAATTTTCAAGTTTTTCATTGAAATCGAATATGAGTTGTCCAGTTCTTCTATTGTTAGTTTCTAACAAGTTTTATAGATTCTTCACATTTTTAATTATATGATTCGGAAGGGTACGGTGCGTTCTACATTTGAGTAGGAATATCTTCAAGTCTCTAGTTGTTTCTTGTCCACATGTGATTAACTGGTAGAACCCAATCCTCCATAGAGAGAAAAGTGTATCGACCGGCTTGTTATATAAGAAACTTGTTTCTATCGGGGATTTTAATTATATTCATGTTCAACGAATATCGAAGGAAATCTTAACATGCACAGTTTATCACTTTGGTATTTATTTTAAACATTTAGTGTCCCTATATTTATGTTGCAGCCCTCGAAAAAGCGAATAAACGTTCGTGAAAGCTCGGGTAGCAAAAGAGAGTAAATTCTTTTTTCTGACCGTATCCCTGATAGAAACAAGTTTCTTATAACAAGCCGGTCGATATACTTTTCTCTTCGCATTTATATCTACACATTGTATTAGACGTAAGAATAAAAATCATTTTCTTGTTATTGTATAAAAACAATCAATGTCTCCCGAATTCACTTCTGACAGTTGAGCAATTAGTATTTCAAAATATTGTAGAATATGCCTTCTGACGGGTCTTTATCTTCCACCTAGTCTTCTGGCAATTTTTTCTCTACTTATTTTATAACTTCGGAATATTCTGCAAATTTTCAGTCCTGCACCGTATGACTTAGTTAACGTAAAAAAATGCATATTTAACCCTCTACCCTCGAGTTATTCTTCCGGGGTGCCTTCTGGCGGCCCGTCTCACGCTACGTCGGTAACAACCGAACCTGTAAGTGATATAATTTACTTTGCACCGAGTCACCCGTACCCCTACGTAGCCAGCTCTCCGTCTATAGTACAAGTCAACACCAGGAACCAGGTGTCTGTCATCTTGTGGTTTGAAACTTGGATGTCTTAAGGTGCACCCACATGTTCATATGTCAAAGGGTTTTAAACTTGGCTAATATCGGTAATGCAGATCCCATACTTGGTGGCCGACCTGAAGTTAGCTACAGCTGGTGCCAAGAGCATAGCTGTCTGGTTTATATCTGGCCCTGGTGTGCTCTATTCTAGTCCGCGTTGTATGCCTTGGGCGGGGATCCTTTTTCTTGAATTAGAAAGCGACATATAATGTCACGAGCTGAACGCTACGTGATAGGGTGAGAGTCGAATGATTTGGTACGAGAGAGACTGGTGATGGATGACAGATGATAGAATGATAGTTAATTATGAATGACTGGAGATGGCAGATCGTCTACTATCGGTAATACGAGTTCTATGATTGTTAGATGGTTCGAAGTTAGCTACGTGGTACATGTCACCAGGAACCTGCTCTCCTCTGTCATATCGTGGTTTGAAACTTGGATGCACTCTGATACATGTATATATTTAAAAGGGTTTGAAACTTAGCTAAGGTCGGTAATGCAGATTCTATACTTGATGGCCGACGTGAAGTTAGCAACAGCACTGTCGGTGCATTTTCCACTGGGAAAATCTCGAAAAAGAGACGATTTTTCAAAAATTCAAAATTTTTATAAATCTGAATCTGGACAAACAATATTGCGGAATATATGTATTGTGTTGTGAATCGTTTATTATATTCACTTGTTATTATTATATTTACTTTTCATGTTTGACCTGTTGAGGTAGTTAGTATTTTACAATGGTGTTATGTTTTTCTAGTGTGATTATGAAAGAAAACTTCTTCAATGAATGATTGATTGATTGATTTATTTTATGGCGTAAAAAACCTTTTTAGCTTGGTCTAATGTGGAGCCAATAAACAATGAATTAGATTTAGAACAATTAGTTAAAACGTTAGTGCAAAAGATAAATTAATAAACGTTGCCATTTCATCGTACTTTCATAAGCATTATCTGCCAATTGCGGAAGAAAAATGTAATATAAACTTGAATCTTCCATTGTCCTGCGGAAAAAAAAACAAATGAGCCAAGACGGAACCTTGAGGCACCCCCGAGTTCAATGTCATATATTCCGATTTGATTCAATTTCAAGACAATTTTATTAAGGTGACCGTGATATTGAGTGTAATGTAGTAAAATCTGGTGAGATGATAATGAAAAGATTAGTTATTATTTAAATTTCTAGAACTAGTAAATATCCATTAAGTACATCATTTCGTTCATTTGTATAATCAATTCGCACGTTTTTTGGAATTTGAGCCACCTTCAGAATTAATTCATTTACAGTCACTCCACAAATGGATTTCCCTCTCTTTTATTGTACATTCCTATATTTCATCATTATCCTCGGGCTTTTATGGCGTTTTCCGAATCACGTGCTATTTCAGTTCGGAAGGGAATTTCACCGTAAACCAGCGTTAGAGTTAAAAAGCGTAATAATAAGCTCTGGAAGAAAAAGGCGGATCTTATCCGACGAATAAAATAGACCCTTCATCAGATTCTCTCAGGAAGTAGAGGACTCTCAAGTGTGAGGGTTCTTGCGGTGTTGTTGATTTTGCATACCCACTTAAATATTTGCATTTACCTGAAGGGGCCTTTTCTCACGTGGACTTTTCTGCAGTGCGAATCAAGCAACCATTGTTCTTGAAAAATACCCGCTGAAATAATTGGAAAACCAAAGAAAATGTGTAAGGGAAACGTCGCTTCAACGTCAAGTATAAGTGACGCTGCTCTTAATAGAATATCATGAGAGCAAGTAACCCTTTGTTTGGAAAATATTTCTTTTTTACGACCAGCTACTACGGTGACATGATATTTGTGAATTAAAAAAAAAGAATGGGTTCAAAGCAACACCGTGATGTTGCTTTGAACCCATGTTTGAATTTTAGATACAATGCCTTTTTATTATGCATTCTTGAGAAGTTGTCACATAAAAGTGTGAGAAATAAAATAATGAAATACAGATACATATTCAGTGTGTCTCACTTCTCATGGAAACACCTCCTATCTTCCGTAAGAATTGAGGTAAAATGATGAATCTCTCAGGACTGATGAAAATGCTCAAAATTCACATACCACATGAATGGGGTTGGCCTAAGTGAAATACACTGCTCGCCACTAGCGATGGAACCACCCATTTTTACGGTAGCGCATACTAGGGGCAAAATAGGCTCAAAATACCTTCAGATCAGGACTACCAAATAACTACATATACAATTTTTCCCTGAAAAAATTTCGGTCCTGAAAAATCCGAATCTGTCTCACTTCTCATGGAAACACCCGTGTATCTTCCGTAATAATTGAGATAGAATGATGAAATTCTCAGGACTAATGGAAATGCTCAAAATGCACCTACAACCTGAACGGAGTTGGTATAAGTGATTTACACTGCCCGCCACTCGCGATGGAACAACCCATTATCCCGGAAAGTTGTATTAGGGGGCCAATTGGCCCTAAATTCCTTCGGATTCGTGTTCGGGATCCCCAAATTAGTAATAAAACACCTGTTTCCTGAACAATTTTCAGCCCTGAAAAAATCGAATTTGTTTCGCTGCTCATGGAAACACCCCCGTATCTTCCGTAATTTTCTACGCAGAACCATAAAATTTCCAGGATCGATAGTAAATATGGGAGTTTCTCAGGGGTCCATTCTGGGACCAACATTATTTCTTATATATGTTAACGATCTCTTAGAACAAACGAGACAGATTTCTTTCTACTCGACTTGTTGCTTATGCTGATGACACAAATTATTTGATAATAAACAGTAATATCGATGACGCCATAAA
Organism: Chrysolina oricalcia; assembly: GCA_944452925.2. NCBI lineage: Eukaryota > Metazoa > Arthropoda > Insecta > Coleoptera > Chrysomelidae > Chrysolina > Chrysolina oricalcia. The sequence goes on from OX101819.2 coordinate 15,582,826, forward strand.
TCAAGCGCAAAATGTTTACGGCAATATTTGTGAATGGAGTATGAAAAATAGTCTCTGCCTCAACAGCGATAAAACTGTAATAGTAGTTTTCAAAAATACTAGGACTCAGATGGAAACTGTTGAAAACATTGTCTTAAACAACACTGATATTTCGTGCTCTGATTACACTAAGCTTTTAGGTCTTGCCCTGCAAAGTAATTTGAAATGGAACACTCACATTGATGCCTTGTCATCAAAATTAGCAAAAATGTGTTATGCACTCTGCATAACTTCTCAACAATGTAGCAAAGGTATTGTTAAAAGTCTTTATTTTGGCTGTTTCCATTCGGATCTGAAATATGGTATAATGGACTGGGGAAATTCTACAGAAGCCTATCGAATATTCACTTTACAGGAAAGAGCTATCCGTATTTTAAGTAAAATTGGACCAGTGGACACTTCAAAACCCTGTCAATTTTAACAATGATTTCGGTATATATCTATGAAGTTGTTTGTTACGTTTTCAAAAACAAAAATTACTTCGAATCCGAAATGGTGCAACATAATTATGGAACGAGAATGAAAAACAGATTGCTACCGTCTAAACATTCATCTACCCTATATCAAAGAGGTCTATATTATAATGGCTGTACATTGTTCAATGCCCTTCCTAAATCTGTAAAAGACCTGCAGAATATATGCATCTTCAAAAGAGAGGTGAAACTTCTTCTGTTGAATAAGTCCTACTACTCCTCAATAGAATTTTATAGTGATTTTTAATTATTTTATGAGTCAATTATTTCTTTTTATTATGTTAACCTGTCTGTCATTATTTATTTTTGTGTTTTCATATCTACATCTTATTTATAGAGTGACATTGTCACATCAGTCAACTATATAGTATCACCACTGAAATTTTGTGACTGAAAATAAATGAAATGAAATGAAATGAGATAGGTACGAGGACTTATATCCCGAAAGAATGCAACCGAATATAAAAAACGTTCCGGCGTTTCTCTACAACTCTTCTCTAACATAATTCATTCAATAAACCTAGATTTCCATATGTTCGAAGAAACAACCTATCAATGATATCAACGGCCAGGGCCGAGGACTATTGCGACTGAATGTAATTTATCAAAAAAGTGCTCTAAATGAAACAATCAAGAGACTACAAATACCAAGCGGTACAAAAACTGTATCGTAATGATCCTGAAAGAAGATTGCAATTTTGTTCCAAGAGAAGGTAAGAAGAAATAACAACTTTGCACAAAATATCATTTGAGGAGACGAAACAACATTTACGAATTCTAGTATTTTCAATCGAAGATACAAACATTTTTATGCCACGGAAAATCCTCGCTTAACCCAAAATACATCAATTTCTTTGAATATGTGGCGTGGTTTGTTAGATAATAAATTACTGGGACCGTATTTTATTGATGGAACTGGTTTAAACAAGATGGATTTCGTCCACACAACTCAAGAATGGCCACATATTATTTAGATCAGTCTTTTCTCAATTCATGGATTGGAACAAGAGGTCCAGTGGCGTGGCCTGCCAGATCTCAGGATCTGAATCCATTAGATTTTTATTTGTGGGGGCATCTCAAAAATGTATTGATGCGTATAAAAAAGAATATGACAGTTCATCAAATGGATGGAAAAGCTAACGAGATATAAATGAACGAGTTGTGCTACCTTGCATTTGTTATTAATGTTTTATTTGACGTTACAAGGTACTTTTTTCAAATTAATAATCAAGAAATAGTCATTCAGACTTCACGTTTCTCGAGTTGTAGGTTGTAGATGTTGCCAAGGTAACTTAAAAAAACGAGCGTTTTTGAAAGTTCGATTAAACACGCTGAGGTGTGCTTGAAATATGTAAAATGGAGACACCAATAAAAAAAAATACTGTTTTTTTGTTGCTGTATAGTATACTCTCTGTACAACTAGAGTGGATTGTCCATATCGCGCACGGACGATTGAGAACTCGCTTTTCAAATGACAACTATGGCATTCTTTGATTGAAATATTCGAATTACTGAATAATCATTGATTCTTATTAATTTTTTCCTAATTAGTCACTTTATGCTAGAAGAATTGTACACTTTATAGAAATGAACACTGAATATAAATTCACTACAGATCCAAACCAATAAAGCTTTGGATAAGGATCTTATTACTTGAATGTTGATTCAACTTTACTGAAGATGACGGAAACAACTGTAATTTTTATTGAAATTTTCATTACGGTCCATATTACCCGAAACCCGTCTTCAAATGGCATTGTATGATACACCTCTGGATTCAGAATGAAAAGTGAATTCTAACAGTGTCATGAAATATCCAGATCCGTATTAAAAAAAAAAATAGTAGAGGGTGGTCCTGAGAATCCGAAACGTTGGATACAAAATTTACCCTCGAATAAAAAAACTCAGAAATATTTTTTGATACGAGGATGTATTGATATCCAGTTCCCTGCATAAACAAAATATTGCGTTACCATAGCAACGAAACAATAACTTATTAGAAGTGTCAGTGTAAAGTTTGACGTCAAAAAAGTAAACCAGAGTTACGCAATGAATTAAAAGAAAAAATATGTCCACCGAAATTTTGAAAATCGAAAAATTGGAGTATCGAGCAATAATCAAGTACCTGTATTTAAAAGGGTTATGAGGTAAGCAGATTTACGAAGGTATGATTAATACCCTTGGTGATCAATGTCCTTCGTATGTGACAAGCTTCAAAAGAGGTAAATTTTCCATTGAAGATGATGACCGATGACATGATTTTAGCAGACCGTCGAATTGGGCTAAAACGGATATCTGAAGCACGGAATATTTCATACGAACGCGTTCATCATGTAGTTCACGTCAATTTTGACATGAGAAAAATTGCTGCAAAATGGATCCCCAAATGTTTGAATGTTGACCAAAAGCGTGCAAGGGTAGTAGCATCGCGTTCGATCTGTGCTCGATTTAAAAACGATGTAGACTTCTTAAACCGAATTGTTACTATGGATGAGACTTGGGTACATTTCTACGATCCAGAAACAAAGCAACAATCGATGGAATGGCGACACTCCGGTTCTCCAAGACCTAAGAAGTTTCGTGTTCAAAAATCTGCTGGAAAAGTTATTGCTTCAGTTTTTTTGGGATTGCCATGGAGTAATCATGATTGATATTTTGGATAAGGGTAGAACAATAAGTGGAGATTACTATTCGACATTACTGACTACTCTACTGGAAAAAATTAAAGAGAAAAGACGCGGAAAGCTATCCAAAGGTGTTTTGTTTTTGCAGGACAACGCCCCTGCACACAAATCTCATGTTGCCATGCAAAAAATTCGTGATTTAGGGTTTGAATTACTAGAACACCCCCCTTATTCACCAGATTTGGCTCCGTCCGATTATCATCTCTTTCCTCAACTGAAAAAAAGTTTAAAAGGTCGTAAATTTTCTTCCAACGAGAAGGTAATAAAAGCTGTGGAGGTCTGGTTTGCAGAGCAAGAAGAAACAATTTTTTCGAAAGGTCTAGAGACGTTGCAGGTTCGCTGTAATAAATGTATCCAATTAAGAGGAGAAAATGTTGAGTAATAAAATATTTTGACATTGAAATTTTGTTTGATTCTATAGTGGGCTAAGAATTTTTCAATATATCCTTGTATTTCTGAAAATAAATGAAGTGTAACCAAAAAACAGAAATGATCGAATTTACTGCTTTCGTCATATCTCAAGAATTGGCACTGATATTTAAGATTAGTTTCCACCTATAGATTATGCATCCAGCTGTGCAACATTTTTTCCATTTGCAGATCTAACGGCAAAAAATGCGACAATTACCTATAAAATTAATAAAATATATAATCTGGACCTGCTTCCATATGTGAAAAAAAGATTAAAAGTAGATTTTCAGGATATTTGGAATTTAACTGCTACCATAAAAGGATTCAGATATAGAGAAATTCAACAAGACATTCAAAAGAAACCTTGGTTTTGTGTGGGACCAGCTTTTCCTAGAAAAACCTTCACAGCCTTAATCAGGTTGAGAACGGGACACTGTTGTACTGCGGAACACCTCTGTAGAATTAATGTAAAAGAAGATAACCTATGTGAATGTGGAGAATTAGGTAACGTTAACCATTTATTTTTTTAATGTGATCGCAACAGAATCAATATCGATGGGCTGTATTCAAGACTCATCAAATTAGGTATGTCTCCTCCTTTAAATTATCAAATGATTTTAGGTGATCTCTCCTTTGAAAAAATCAAATTTTTGAAAAAATTTCTAGAAGACAGCAAAATTAATATTTAACAGAGATTTTATTTACATTCACATAATAGAAATTATACTGACTTCCTTACCCAGTTCTTTAAGAGCTCATACTAACATTCTAAGTGCCGGTCTTTTCACCTATAGATAAGTTCCAGATAACTCTATCTATCAGATAAGGATATGTAAACCTGTGAAGTTTATCCGATAGATAGTTATCAGAGACTTTATTGTGAGGTGAAAAGACCGGCCCTAAGTCGTACTAACACATATTAATAATCCCAATCTATCCTCTCCTTATAAGAATGTACGCCTACCCGATCTGGTGAAATTGACACCGCAAGGAGTCAGAAAACCAAGAAAATAAAGGAAGAAGAAGAAGAACCGACCTTCTTACTGGTATGGTTTGGAAGTTACCCATACAATCCCATTAAAAAAGTGTCCACCCTGTATATTATATAAGATTTCACTTGCCCTAATTACATGTTCGCTTAGGAATAATGACTTTTTTTTCTCCGGATGTTTCCATCTATACGAGATTATGATAATAGAGTGTAGATTATTTTCAAAGGCTAGTAGACTGCCGCTATAATTATTATTTGCAGTGGCACACTGATATATGGAGGCGCATTCACTTTTTGGTTGTAAGTAGACCCGGAAACGTACAGCATCATCCCTGATCATCGGTACGCCTATTAGACGTCAGAATTGGCATCTAGACAACCCACATCACACTTGGTTTCTAGCAAGGCAAATGGTCGTATATTGATACCGATGCATCTCCTGTACTGGGTTTCGAACCAAACTCGAATACTAGCTGAAATTTAAGCAACCAACAACTAGACCGATAGCCTATTCGGCCAACTGCCACCTGCTCGTCATATTGATCCTTAGAAGATAAAGTTCAGTTCCGCCACTGCCTTCAAAATGAGATTTCGCAAGTAAATCATTTTCCTAGAACGGATATTGGAGAGACAGTTAGTACACGTTCTCAAATAAAATATTCTCATAGGCGAGTGACTATGCATACCAAGCTGGAGAAAGGGTTGGAAAGACACTTTCATGGCGGCATAAAATTCATCTCGGAGGAATTGATGGAACATTTAGTTGACGTGGAGAAGGCAAGGTGGGAGAGGAATTTAATTAACTGAAAATAATTCGAAAAGGGCGAAGTAACAGCTAAGAAGATGTCTCTTTTATGAAGCACTCGTGTTGAGAATCGCCGTCTTAAATGGTGTCAAATTCTTCTGCTGGTTATCACTAAGTGGTAAAATGGAATTTTACGAAACGGTTGGTTGTAATTCAGTGAATTAATTAATAAGATATTTAGTTCATTACTGATTAACGCTTGACTGCGGTACTCGCCGCGGGGCATATGTAAGGTAATTTGATTTGTGACGAAAGCTAATTATACAGAGTGTTTCACGATGAGCGTTCGTTAGGAATATATGGAGAACCGTTCAAAATAGAAACTTGAAATTTTGTGGAAGTTAGTTTCATAATATTGCATCCTCAACTAAAATATTTTCAACTTCAGGTCTCTTTCCGTTATATAGGAAGTAGTGGGCCGTATTTCAAATGGAACACCCTGCATTTCTTACATTTTTAAATTCATTAGCACAATGCCTATATCCAAAGGAATTCGCACCATTTCAATCCGTCTTGCTTGTTAATATATCCAAATACATGCAATTCCGGATAACTCGGTGATAAACGCGATCATTTATGATACACTAAATATACAGGGTGTACCAAAAATAGTGGCCTTTGCTGATGATTTATTTTAAGTTGTTAGTCTTCAGATTCATATTATTGACGCATTTCCATAAACACATTAGTTGAAACAAATCTTCTGATAAATATTTTGAACAATTTAACGTAGAATACTTTAAATAATATGTATGAATCTATATTTACCACAAGTAATACAACAACTTTAGTTATTAAGGTAACGAAATATACTCATATTTTATTTCAAAACATACGCCAACGTGATACACTTGGTATAGGTATACCAAGTGTATCACATTGGCGTAACAACAACCAATTTCATTATTCCTGAGAGTATTTCAGGTGCTTCATTTTCAGATTCTGGATAAATGTATATGGAAATTCAGAATGAACCATAACCGCCCTCATACCAATTACTAGCAAAAATGCCAAATCGCAAAACATACTCATTAATCGGATTCGCACTTCTATGGGTAATTTTTTTATATTGTTGAACTTATGATACTGATCAAACTATTGCACATACTCTATGAATTCAATAGTGTAATTTCATCTCCCTTTACATGGAAAGAAATTGTTTAACCACATATGCACTGCTACATAATAATTTCCATGCTGTAGAAATTTTAAGAAAAGTCCAACAAAAAACGAGAAACAACTGTTTGTGGTCCAATAATTGAAAATAATAAGGACACTGCACGAAAATATCTTAATTTTTTGTTGATCATTTCATCATTCGTTTAAATTTTCTGATACCACATCACGAACTGTTTTTCCTTTCAAAGAATTTCACAGTTTAGATCTTAAAGTATGAAAAATCATACATGTGGAATTGTTTGTTAGTTTTTACAAATCTCTTCTACATAATATATGTCCATCCTACTAAAGTATGTAATGGTTCATTCTGAAATTCCATATACATTTATCCAGGTTCCGAAAATGAAGCATCTGAAATTCTCATTGGAATAATTAATTTAGTTGCTATGGTTCACTATGTATGGGTACAAAGCGTCTTTTGTTATAAAATATGGGTATAACTTTTTCCAGAAAACGCGAAAAAATAAAAAAAACAGATTTTCGAAAACACAATTTTTTTAAATTTTTGTCTAAACTCATATTTATTTATTAAAATCATTGAAATTACCAATTGAAACCATTCGAGAATATTGATTTCATGTTACCCTAACAGGAACGAAGAATAAATAACAAGGACATAAATAAGGATTTGATTTTGATAGAAGGGCGAAAGGAGGTGAACTTTTGGGGGTAAAAATGGTTTTTCCAAAATCGTTCTAGAATGCCCACTTTCTCGGAGCAACTTCAGGCCTCAAAATACGCTAATCTAGTATTTTAGTCCGTTGCTAAGCAATGAACTTTCCCGGACCGTTTTCGGACCTAAACGGTACGGGAAAGTACTTTTTCTGAAATCGTTCAAGAATGCCCACTTTCTCGGAGCAACTTCAGGCCTCAAAATACGCTAATCTAGTATTTTAGTCCGTTGCTAAGCAACGAACTTTCCCGGACCGTTTTCGGACCTAAACGGTACGGGAAAGTATTTTCCCGTATCGAAAACGATACAGGGAAAATTTTTGCAGGCTTGTTTACAATTTAAACAGTTATAGAATTCACGCAAACAATATGTAGAATTCCTTAGTTTTTGATAATGCTGATTGCGATTTCAGGAAAAATAGTATGTGTACCTCGTAGTAAAAGCACATTCCCAGACTTCAATGCTTGTTGGCCACGGCTTAACGCCTCGGCCAACAATTTACATTGTCGTCCAGGAATGTATTGCTTTTGCCACTAGATACACAATATACTATTTTCTGAAATCGTTCAAGAATGCCCACTTTCTCGGAGCAACTTCAGGCCTCAAAATACGCTAATCTAGTATTTTAGTCCGTTGCTAAGCAACGAACTTTCCCGGACCGTTTTCGGACCTAAACGGTACGAGAAAGCACTTTCCCGTATCGAAAACGATACGGGAAAATTTTTGCCGGCTTGTTTACATTTTAGACAGCTATTGAATTCACGCAAACAATATGTAGAATTCCTTAGTTTTTGATAATGCTGATTGAGATTTCAGAAAAAATAGAATGTGTACCTCGTAGTAAAAGCACATTCCCAGACTTCATTGTCGTCCGGGAATGTATTGCTTTTACTACTAGATACACAATATACTATTCCCGTATCGAAAACGATACGGGAAAATTTTTGCCGGCTTGTTTACATTTTAGACAGTTATTGAATTCACGCAAACAATATGTAGAATTCCTTAGTTTTTGATAATGCTGTTTGCGATTTCAGAAAAAATAGTATGTGTACCTCGTAGTAAAAGCACATTCCCAGATTTCAATGCTTGTTGGCCTCGGCTTAACGCCTCGGCCAACAATTTACATTGTCGTCCGGGAATGTATTGCCTTTACTACTGGATACACAATATACTATTCTCACGATTTGCAGCTAAAATTAATTTCCCACAAAACAAAGAAATAAGTTGTTGACAATGAAAATATCTACAACTTTGGAATTGAAGATTTTCCTGGAAAATCGGAAAAACGGTTTTAATTTTTGTTTGTGTGAAAATTGTATATTTGTCGCAAAATCTAGAGGAAATATACTATTTCATGTTCTGAATTAGAAGTTTTTTTGCAGCGAAATTTTATTTTTCACGAACCTCTTTGAAGTACTCAGAAAAGGGGCGCTCCTAGTTAGGCTGGTGCCAGAACGAATTTTAAACGCCTAAAATAAGAAAAAAAGTAACAGGCAAGAACCCGAATGTTTTAGAGGTTCCAACTTTGAGGAAAAAATATTTAAACACGAAAACACTCAAAATAGTGAAATTGTGATGCAGTTTAGGGGTTGAAAATGTGGTTTTGCGATTTGCGGCGAAACCTCTTAGTGAAAAATGTTGAATAAAAAAGTTGCAGATAATAAAATAATCGAAAACTTTTACATTTTACACTTTTCAATATAACATGAAATTTACCGTCAAAATGGCGAAAAAAATAATTCTCGAGTTTAAACGATTTAATTAACATGTAAAGTAGGAAAATGTCTTTTTTGGTGTCGAATGAACATGATTTTTTCGCAATTCAGAAGACGACTATTTGTCGAGTTCGAAAAAATACCCTTACCTCCCACGAACAACTGTCTTCGTGTTTTTTTTTTTTGTATTTCGAAGGTCTATAGTGATCAATTCAATTGTTAAATTGTCTAGTTTTTCATGGTCTACGTAACTTGGTGGTTTATTGATTGATAAACCGCTTAAAATTGAGGAAAAATGTCTCTATGAATCATGACTTTAGACAATGGTTTTCGGCATTCTTCATTATTTTTATAACAAGTACTTTATATCCAATTGAGTATTTATAATAAAATATTTGAATACATGATTACACTACGAAATGAATTTGTTAATATCATTTCTATTCTTTTTTACAACTATTGAAATTCATTGAAAATATTGAGTAAATCATGATTCAGAGATACATTTTTTCTCAATTTTAAGCGGCTTAACGATTAATAAACCACCAAGATAGATGGACCATTTGAAAGTAAATATTTCAAAAATTAAAATGATCACTTACAGACCTTCAAAATACAAAAAAACACCAAGACAATTGTTCGTGGAATATTAGGGTATTTTATTCGAAAAATGAACATAACTCGAAAACTAGTAGTCTTTCGACACCAAAAAAGACATTCTTACAAATTTTCATGTAAATAAAATCATTTGTACGCGAGAAAAAATTGAATACTGAAAAATCGTTTTTTAGCATTTTGATGCTCAATTTGAGGTTATGTCGAAAAGTGTTAAATACGAAAGTTTTCGATTTTTTCATTATCTACAACTTTAACATCGAACAATTTCCGAAGAGTCCACAAATCGCAAAAAACGTTTTCATTTCAACCCCCTAATTGAAGTGTTTTTGTGTTTAAATAAATTTTTTTAAGTTGGAACCTCAACAACATTTTCAACCTAGTCCTTGCCTGTTACTCTTTTTATTTTTCACAAAAATTATAGGCACCAGTCTACAGTGTGGTCCACTAAGTGTGCAACAAATGGGAAACTTGTTTATTATCGATTTCTCAGAAAATTTTATTCTTGACAAACGTTGGTATGCATGTTCCAAAACTATACCAAATGTACCTGAAATGGTTTTATGGCAAACACCATACAGAATAGGCCAACAAATATAAAGTTCGTTCAAGAGTAAAGTACCCTTATTTAAAAATATATAGAAATATGTTGAAGAGAAAAGTTGCTTAGAATTAGAAGTTATGTTCAGATACGAAGTCATGGCCTGCTATTCGAATTTTTTTTTCGTTTGAAAATATTGAATTACCCCTGTATGATACATATTTTTACTATTTTGATTTAATATGTATGTGAAGTAGCCACAATCAAATCAGTTTGGGGTATTATTTATCAAATTAAAGTGTATTTGTAAAATATACTTGGATTTGTATTTTTTTAGGTGATCGTCAACTTCATGTTTGTTGCAACGATATTTAACAGAACTCTAGAATAAAACAAATATTCTTTTTAACGAGGCATATACTTTACTAAGTATATGTTCACATGAATAAACTGTCAATAAAAGTTTAAAATTTCTGTTCTTCTGACAGGAATGCGTCAACTAGAACAGATATTAAAAAACACTCCAAAATCTATCGCGGATAGCCATGAACAAAAAACACATACGCCCGAAAACAATACTGTAGTTTGATAGTGTGGCGTCTTGAAACTTGCCTGTCAAACGTTTTCATATTTGTCCTTAATTAAAAATGCCTCGCCCGTTAACTGAAAAGGCAGAATTAGTTTTAATCTGTGGTGATGGTTATAAAACAATGCGCGAAGCTGCAAATATTTTCAACGAGCGGCATCCAGACAAACAAATTTGCTATTCAAGTGGAAGTAGAATTTTAAAGAATTTCAAACAGACCGGCTCACTAGAATATAAACATAATATGGAGCGTACGAAACCTGTATGCACAGAAGAAAACCAGCTTGACGTACTTCAAGCAGTAGTAGTAAATCCTAGAAGGTCCACCCAAGAAATTAGTGATTATACCGGCATAAAAAACCCTCTGTGAAGCGAATTCTCAAGAAACATAAGTATCATGCTTACAAACCTACATTCATTTGTACATTGCAAGAGACTATGATTTGAGATATGATTTTTCCATGTGGATTCAGGGTGAAATAGAAGAGATTTCATCGATTTTCATCGATGTATTCTGTTTGGAGATGAATCGACTTTTACAACAAATGGGGTTCTATCATCACAAAATTGCAGATGGTGGTCAGATGTTAATCCAAATTTTATTATTGACAACAAAAATCAATACTATCAGAAAACAAACGTTTGGTGTGGTATATTAAATGATACATTTCTAGGTCCATTTTTTTTTCGAGAGAATTTGAATGGTGACAGGTACTTGAACTTTTTGTAAACTGAAATAGGAGAGTTTTTGGATGATATGGTATTAGAAGAACGGCAAAAAGTATGGTTCCAACATGGATGTCCTGCCCATTCTACTAGAAATGGTTCTCAGTGGCTGAATAGGACATTTCGTAATAAATGGTTAGGACGAAATACCGATCCTCGATGGCCTCCTCGTTCTCCAGACCTTACACCTCTGGATTATTTCTTATGGGGATACTTAAAATAAAAAGTCTACAGAGATCGCCCCTTTAATAATGTTGCTGAGCTTGAAACTTCAATACGAGTTCATTGCAGAAATATTCCCGCTAATGTGTTGCGATCTACAGTAAACGAATTTTATGAGCGAACAATTAGATGCATCGAAAGAGAAGGTGGACATACAGAGACGCTTCGATAATTTTTATTGTTAGCACCTGTTCAGTTACCTACTGTAAGTTTCTGTACTATCGCTTATTGGTTCTTTTTTGTTCATGGCTATCCGCGATAGATTTTGACAGTTTATTCATATGAACATTTACTTAGTAAAGTATTTGCCTCGTTAAAAAGATTATTTGTTTTATTCTAGAGTTCTGTTAAATAATGTTGCAACAAACATGAAGTTGACGGTCACTTAAACAAATACAAATCCAAGTAAATTTTACAAATACACTTTAATTTGATAAAAAATACTCCAACCTGATTTGATTGTGGCTACTTCACATACATATTAAATCAAAATAGTAAAAATGTTTATCATACGGGGGTAATTCAATATTTTCCAAACGAAGAAAAAAAATTCGAATAGCAGTCCATGACTTCGTATTTGAACATAACTTTTAATTCCAAGCAACTTTTCCCTTCAACACATTTCAATTTTTTTTAAAATAAGGGTACTTTACTCTTTAACGAACTTTATATTTTTTGGCCTATCCTGTATGGTGTTTGTCATAAAGCCATTTCAGTTACACTTGGTATAGTTTTGGAACATGCATCAACTTTTGCCAAGAATAAAATTTTCTGAGAAATCGATAATAAACAAGTTCCCATTTGTTCCACACTTAGTGGACCACACTGTATAAGCATTTTTCTCATGTCCATCTGACGTCTCCTACATCTCGTCTTATCATGTCCAGCGGAGTGGAGGTGAGAGCAGTTCAAACTGTCTGCTAAAAATATTCTGTTATTATTGGCGTATTAGGATACACCTTGTTTTTTATATAACCACAAATGAAAAAATCCATTGGGGTTGAATCGGGCGCTGGCGGTGGCCCAAATTGACGACTTTCGGTTTGCATGTTTTAGTTCTGTTAGAGAACTGCAGTTTCTTGAATTTAGGCAGTAATTTTATGTTCGGTGATGAACTGTTCAAGATATTATTGGTTAACCAATACACTGGTGTGTGAAAATGAATTTTTCATGTATGATTGGAAGAGAAAATTGGATCGAAGTCGAAATAGAAATTAATTATCTATCACTGCAAATTCTTTAGCGATCATAATCAGCCCAGGCATGAATGTATTAAATAGTTCTCGTATAAGAAAATATTAGTTCATAAAATGTTTACTTACGGTTAGGTAGAACTCGTCATTTTCACTCACCTGTAACAAAAATTGAATTTAATGAATTGGTTATATACAGATTTTTCGAAAAAATACTCAAACAGTTTTTTATATACACGCACAATCTAGTCAATCGAGTGAGCTCTAATTTAGCATAAAGGTAGTTTTTAAGCCCAGAAACATTGATCCCGACGTTTTCAATTTACCGACCACTATTTGCAGAATCCGTTCGTAATTATTTTTACGGTTATTTTTTTATTATTATGCAAGTAATTTCTTCTACAAAATTCCATAAATTGCAGGTCTTTCAGAAGAACTGAAAAATCTATTTACTGAAGTTCTTTTGAACATAGATATCAAAAATGAAAATATTCTAAAGAACACTATATCAAATTAAAGCATAATACACATAAAGATCGACAAAGTAGAGTTATTCATGAAATTGCGGATTGCAATGAAGTGTACATGGAACAGACAAAACAATATCTAAAAACGAGGATAAACGAACATGAACATTTGTTCTTGCAGGACACTCGAACAAAACTATATTCACACATTTTAATTTGAGAAAACTGAAATTATTGGTAGGCAACGAAATTACAGGAAAAGAATTAATCAAGAAATGATCAGCATGAAACCCTAAAAGAACTACATCAGGAAAAAACTTGATTCTTAACCCGTAACGGCTACTACTCAAAATACGCAACGTAAATACTACTAGAGGGTCCCAGGGACCCAATAATTAAAAAATTCATGACAATAATGTTTTTTGTCAAAAACTTTATTTCTTACATTTATTTAACCAAGCTATGCTTCTATTATAACATAATAATAAAAAATAATAATTAAATGCATTTTGGGCACATTGTGGCCGCACATTTTAAACATATGGGAATTTTACACCTAGCGCAGTAATAAGTTGTTTTTTGGTCTTTTTCTGGCGGGCAAACGCGGTATCTGGGTCTTTTCGACCTGCAAGGGTTTTCCGAAGGTACAGGTGGTTCCTCCATGACAATTCCTAAAATATCAGCGGCCATCGAACGAAGTTTGCGAGGTACATGCATGTTGTATATTCTAGCCGTCATGTACGGAGTATATAATTCACGTCCTAGCTCTTTGAGGAAATTGTACCTGGAAATTTCATTTCCCTGTTGGGCGAACTGGTATATGATCCTGCTATTTACTCCAGCAATATTTAGTATGGCGTGGAATAATGACATTGGCCATCTGCGAGTTCTTCTTGACGTCGAATAATTAGCACATTTTTCGTCAAGTGCGTCAACACCTGCTTTAGTGCCATTGTAGTATAAATTTATTTCGGTTTTTGTGCTAACATCATCTACGGAATTATCGTGATGCATACTAGATACTAGGATAACTGCTTTTCCTCGTTTTGGAACATGAGAAACAATAGTGGTTTGAGCTGAAAACCCAAATAATGAAGATTGTACATCTCGGTTTCTATTTGGTTGGAACTCTGGAGGGATCTGTCTCTTATTTTTTCGCATCGTGCCCACATATGTTAGACCACTTTCTTTTAGTTCATCAATCAACTCAATAGAAGAATACCAGTTGTCTCCCGTAATGTTACGATTACTATTTGCAACGGGTGCAATCAAACGTAACACTACTTGCGTGGGATGCGACCATTTTCTTTGTACACTCGTAGGTTTTGGATCTTTACCAGTATAAACTTCAGCATTTACCATATAGTGGGTTTTACTGTCAGCTAATACTTGCACTTTTATCCCGTATTTAGCGGGTTTGTTGGGGATGTACATGCGAAATGAACATCTCCCTCTAAACGGAACTAGCATCTCGTCTATGGTGAGATTAGATCCCGAAGCATAACTTTCTTTGGAATTGGTTACGAACTATTCAAATAGATCGGAGATTGCAGCTAACTTGTTGCTTTTTACCCTATCAGGTCTAGTTGTAGCATCATCAAAACGAAGACAGTCCAGTAAAAATGAAAACCGTGCCAATGACATAGTGGATCGAAATAGTGGCTTCCGGTTCCATCAGTAGCCCACATAGATTTTAGATCTTCATTACCTGACTGAACAGTCCTTGCATGTATAGAAGCCCTATAAAAGCTCTTATTTCCAATTCGTCTGTGTTTTGTACAAACGTATTCAAAAATGTCTTTCTGCTGTTTCTGCATGTTTTAAATTTACTGTAATGAACTTTCATTTCGTCGATTTTTAAATTAGTGTTTTCAACAATAATTTGAATCATATTGTCGGTAAAGAGTAACTTCCAAGCTTCCAACGGAGTTGTCAAACGATTTTCACGAGCTGGGCGTTTCAGACCAGGTAACACATTTTTTATAATATTGTGCTGTAAAGTTTTTTTACGAGAAGGAGCTTCTTTGGACCATTTAGTTCTATCCTTTCCGTACCACGCTTTTTGAGGTGGTAAAGCGTTTGAAGTCGAAGCGGTGTTACTATCAGTGGAAGAATCTGTTAGATGTTCTTCTTGGTTATCATCTTCAGTTGAATCAGACATTTTATTTTGAGAAAACTGAAATTATTGGTAGGCAACGAAATTACAGGAAAAGAACTAATCAAGAAATGATCATCATGAAACCCTGAAAGAACTACATCAGGAAAAAACTTGATTCTTAATCCGTAACGGCTACTACTCAAAATACGCAACGTAAATACTACTAGAGGGTCCCAGGGACCCAATAATTAAAAAATTCATGACAATAATGATTTTTGTCAAAAACTTTATTTCTTACATTTATTTAACCAAGCTATGCTTCTATTATAACATAATAATAAAAAATAATAATTAAATGCATTTTGGGCACATTGTGGCCGCACATTTTAAACATATGGGAATTTTACACCTAGCGCAGTAATAAGTTGTTTTTCGGTCTTTTTCTGGCGGGCAAACGCGGTATCTGGGTCTCTTCGACCTGCAAGGGTTTTCCGAAGGTACAGGTGGTTCCTCCATGACAATTCCTAAAATATCAGCGGCCATCGAACGAAGTTTGCGAGGTACATGCATGTTGTATATTCTAGCCGTTATGTACGGAGTATATAATTCACGTCCTAGCTCTTTGAGGAAATTGTACCTGGAAATTTCATTTCCTTGTTGGGCGAACTGGTATATGATCCTGCTATTTACTCCAGCAATATTTAGTATGGCGTGGAATAATGATATTGGCCATCTGCGAGTCCTTCTTGACGTCGAATAATTAGCACATTTTTCGTCAAGTGCGTCAACACCTGCTTTAGTGCCATTGTAGTATAAATTTATTTCGGTTTTTGTGCTAACATCATCTACGGAATTATCGTGATGCATACTAGAGACAAGGATAACTGCTTTTCCTCGTTTTGGAACATGAGAAACAATAGTGGTTTGAGCTGAAAACCCAAATAATGAAGATTGTACATCTCGGTTTCTATTTGGTTGGAACTCTGGAGGGATCTGTCTCTTATTTTTTCGCATCGTGCCCACATATGTTAGACCACTTTCTTTTAGTTCATCAATCAACTCAATAGAAGAATACCAGTTGTTTCCCGTAATGTTACGATTACTATTTGCAACGGGTGCAATCAAACGTAACACTACTTGCGTGGGATGCGACCATTTTCTTTGTACACTCGTAGGTTTTGGATCTTTACCAGTATAAACTTCAGCATTTACCATATAGTGGGTTTTACTGTCAGCTAATACTTGCACTTTTATCCCGTATTTAGCGGGTTTGTTGGGGATGTACATGCGAAATGAACATCTCCCTCTAAACGGAACTAGCATCTCGTCTATGGTGAGATTAGATCCCGAAGCATAACTTTCTTTGGAATTGGTTACGAACTATTCAAATAGATCGGAGATTGCAGCTAACTTGTTGCTTTTTACCCTTTCAGGTCTAGTTTTAGCATCATCAAAACGAAGACAGTCCAATAAAAATGAATACCGTGCCAATGACATAGTGGATCGAAATAGTGGCCTTCCGGTTCCATCAGTAGCTCACATAGATTTCAGATCTTCATGACCTGACTTGAACAGTCCTTGCATGTATAGAAGCCCTATAAAAGCTCTTATTTCCAATTCGTCTGTGTTTTGTACAAACGTATTCAAAAATGTCTTTCTGCTGTTTCTGCATGTTTTAAATTTACTGTAATGAACTTTCATTTCGTCGATTTTTAAATTAGTGTTTTCAACAATAATTTGAATCATATTGTCGGTAAAGAGTAACTTCCAAGCTTCCAACGGAGTTGTCAAACGATTTGCACGAGCTGGGCCTTTCAGACTAGGTAACACATTTTTTATAATATTGTGCTGTAAAGTTTTTTTACGAGAAGGAGCTTCTTTGGACCATTTAGTTCTATCCTTTCCGTACCACGCTTTTTGAGGTGGTAAAGCGTTTGAAGTCGAAGCGGTGTTCCTATCAGTGGAAGAATCTGTTAGATGTTCTTCTTGGTTATCATCTTCAGTTGAATCAGCCTCAACTTCGCTTTCTGAATCATGGTCACTAAAAATTTCGTTATCTTCTTCTTCCTTATCACTTTCGTCGCCGCCACTCAATATTTGACCAAAAGCCCTGCCTTTTTCTTCTTCCGGTATAGGTACGTCTTCAACGTTCTGCGCATTGTTATCATTGTCCATATCTGTCCAAAAAGCGTCATCGTCTAATAATTCCGCCAACTGGCGATCCGAAAGTATCTCATTGGTTGAGACGTTCATAACTATAAAAATTAGCAAGTATGAGTATCTTACAATATAATATTGCTTCATTATAACCATACTCAAGAAACTAGTTAGCAATATACATAAATTTACATGCCCACTTACCTAAATTATGCAAGTTTACAAACTAACACTTATGCTACTATCGGGTCCCACGGACCCAAATATCGTATTGCTTTGAAAGTAAACAATATAGACAACCACTCACAACAGCATTCGACAAAGAACTACTTGACTGGAGAATAACTGGAAGCACGATTTCCCCACTCTAATATGTCTGGGCTATTTTCAAGAATTTAGATGTCGCTGAGTCCTTAGGGCCCGATAGTAGTACTTACGGGTTCATATTTACCGAATTTTTACTGGTATCTAATGAACAGATTGAAAGTAACACAATAGTTGGTACATAACTACTACTACAACTATTTTGAGCAGGTAATAAGTGAAATGCGAAAGTATAATAGTGTTGTTTATAATTTGGTCCATTAATATCTTGAACATCTGAATAGATGATTTACTTTGAAAGATATTGTTTTGATTGAATAGTCTGCATGTTGTTTGAGAGTTAGTCTATGATGAATTATAATACCAAGATATTTCACCAGCTCGTTTATTTCATTACCAATTTTTATTTTCATATTCTTTATCAGAAAATTATTACAATTTCTTTCATTAGCAATGAGCACGAATTTAGTTTTATTACTGGTAATTTTCAGAAAGTTTCCACAGCACCATTCTTCATATTTAGTATATCGAATTGTTAAGAGCTTGAACCAAAAACACTGGGTCTGATGTAGAGAAATAAGTTGAAGTGTAATCAGCAAACAAATGAATTTTACAATTTCCTGCTGCTTCAACAATACTAGTCCAAGCTGTAGATAAAAATAAGAGGACCTTTTCACACAAAATAAAAGACGCAAACGGCCTATGCTAGTTTTTATAAGATACGAGGATGTATTGATTGTTAGCCTAGACCAGTTCCCTACATAAACAAAATATTGCGTGACCATAGCAACGAACAATAACTTATTTAGAAGTGGCAGTGTAAAGTTTGACGTCAAAAAAGTAAACCACAGTTACGCAATAAATTAAAAGAAAATATATGTCCACCGAAATTGTGAAAATCGAAAAATTGGAGTATCGGGCCATCAGCAAGTACCTGTATTTAAAAGGGTTAGGAGGTAAGCAGATTTACGAAGATATGCTTAATAGCCTTGGTGATTAATGTCCTTCGTATGCGACCGTGAAAAATTGGACTGCAAGCTTCAAAAGAGGTAAATTTTCCATTGAAGATGATGACCGATCGGGAAGGCCAGTTTCTGTGTCAGTCCCCGAAAATATCGATGCAGTTCATGACATGATTTTAACAGACCGTCGAATTGGGCTAAAAGGTATATCTGAAGCACTGAATAGTTCATACGAACGCGTTCATCATATAGTTCACGTCAATTTGGACATGAGAAAAATTGCTGCAAAATTGATCCCCAAATGTTTGAATGTTGTCCAAAACCGTGCAAGGGTAGTAGCATCGCGTTCGATCTGTGCTCGATTTGAAAACGATGTAGACTTTTTAAACCGAATTGTTACTATGGATGAGACTTGGGTACACTTCTACGATCCAGAAACAAAGCAACAATCGATGGAATGGCGACACTCCGGTTCTCCAAGACCTAAGAAGTTTCGTGTCCAAAAATCTGCTTCAGTTTTTTGGGATTGCCATGGAGTAATCATAATTGATTTTTTGGATAAGGGTAAAACAATAACTGGAGATTACTATTCGAAATTACGCACTGACCACTCTACGGGAAAAAAATTAAAGAGAAAAGACGCGGAAAGCTATCCATAGGTGTTTTGTTTTTGCAGGACAACGTCCCTGCACACAAATCTCATGTTGCCATGCAAAAAATTCGTGATTTGAATTACCAGAACACCTCCCTTATTCACCAGATTTGGCTCCGTCCGACTATCATCTCTTTCCTCAACTGAAAAAAAGTTTAAAAGGTCGTATATTTTCTTCCAACGAGGAGGTAATAAAAGCTGTGGAGGTCTGGTTTGAAGAGCAAGAAGAATTTTTTTTTTGAAAGGTCTACAGACGCTGCAGGTTCGCTGTAATAAATGTATCCAATTAAGAGGAGAATATGTTGAGTAATAAAATATTTTGACATTTAAATATTATTTGGTTCTATAATAGGCTAAGAATTTTTTTATATATCCTCGTAGTTCGTAAATGGAAATCTAGGTTTTCGTTTTGTGGAATTTTTTGAACAAGAATTAAATTGTGAAAAAAATTACAACTTTTTTGTTTTTTGCGAATATCTCAAAAAGTATTCAAAGAATCGTTGTACAGTCAGTTGTACTTTTGTAGAACATTACAAAACCTACAAAATTGTTTTTAATACAACCAGATCGGTGCAATTTTCGCTGAGAAAATACGGGAAAACCTCGAAATAGAGACCATTTTTCAAAAATTCAAAATTTTTATAAATCTGAAGCTGGACAAACTGATAGATAATAACATGTGGTTCAACTGTGCGTAGGATGGTTTCTGTCCGATGTGTAGTTTTTGCACAATCGCATTATAAACAATTCAAGGACAAATCTTTCTAAATGCGTCGATTTAAGGAAAATCCATTCAAATTTTGTAAACTGCATTTGGATGTAGAGATCAATATCTACAATTTGTATATTTTGGATTTTCACCTGTGAGGTGGGAAATGTGTTGAAAATGACACTGGAAGTTACTCTAAATGCTTCAAAGTGCACCCGAAGTCACCCGATCTCAACTCGAGTTAACTTCAGGGCGACTTCGGGTGACTTCGGACGCACTTTGAAGCGTTTTGATCAACTTTCAGTGACATTTTCAACACATTTACCACCTCTCAGGTGAAAATCCAAAATATACAAATTGTAGATATTGATCTCTACTTCCAGATACCGTTTACAGAATTTGAATACGACGATTTACCTTAATTTGGAGCATCTTGCAAGATGTTTGCATTTGCAAGATTATTATCTATCAGTTTCCGCAATACTGTTTGTCCATCTTCTGATTTATAAAAATTATAAATTTTTGAAAAGTGGTTTATTTTTCGAGGTTTTCCCGGATTTTCTTAGTGGAAAATGCACCGATCCGGTAGTATGAAAATCTACTTTGTATGTTTTCTAAATCTCTACAAAAGTTCTATTGACTGTGAAACGATTCCTTGAATAATCTTTTAGATATTTCCAAGAAACCAAAAAAGTTGTAATTCTTATCACTACTGCTTGTTTAAAAAATTCCATCAAGCGATTTTGTTGGGGCGAAAACTGGGGTTTTCATTAACGAACTATCGTATGAAAATTAGCATAGGGCGTCTTTTATTTTGTGGGGGAACAAACTTCTATAGCTTTGTCTATACCATCAATATATACTTGAAGCAATAAAGGCACAAATATAGAAAAAGCAAAGCTCCCAAGACGCTGCCCTGCGGTGCTTCCATTACCACATTTTTTTCTCTGAATATGCCATTCATTTTTGATTCTTGAAACATATTATTTAAATATGAATCAAACCAACCTTATGCAAGTAAAAGAAGCATATATCAAGAAAATATTCCTCTCACAAATTGTTTCACATTCCAACTTATTTCTCTAAAAACAAATACTCTAACAAATGTGAGAGATTCAAGATATAAACTCCGAATGAAAGAAATCAAATTTTCGTTTCTTTCAATTTATTGAACTCAATTCATTTATTAAGAAACACCTGAACTTGACTCATGCGCAAAATCTGAAGTTTCTCTCTTCCACCAATTTCCAACGGAGCCCTCGGCTGTTTGTTTACCGCTCGCCAGCAAAATCGCAATATCCTGGATGATCCTTCATAACTGCCAACCTCTAAATAAGTAATATGACCGACATCTAATCCAATATTTGATCAAAACGCCTATATGGAGGAGCAGCTTCTTCCTGATGGATAAACGATTATCCACTCGGTCTCTGACCGTTCAAGAGGTTCGGGTAAGTTCAAAATAAACGATCGGTTCGTGAAGGGAAAATCAACAAAGGCGATGAATGGTTTAGGTTTTTGTGGTTTACGTTATCTCTGCCATTATGTCATGTGCGTACTCCATCGACTTTAAAACTTATGCCTCTTCCTCTTGATTCTTGGGTATCTGCGTTAAAACTGGCTCTAGTATATCTGAAGAATACAATATCCAGTAGTGAACTATTCTTCAACTGATTTCTGAAATATGGTTTGAAAATATTTTCCAAGTATTTTGAAATGATTTCAGGCCTGACGCCGAAAGGCACAAGAAGGTTGCCGTAGGAATACACGGTTGCAAATGAATTGCCACATCTATCGTGGGAGTTCATACCTCTCAACTCATTTAGACTAAACAATATCAAAATTATCAGAATGGTTACTTTGTCTGGAGACACAGACAGTAAAACGGTATTTGCTGCTTAAATATACGTGTTTTCTCGAATTTAACGGACATGGCTTTTGCCGATTTTCAACGTATTTTGCTGAATTATCTCGATCAGTTGATGGAAATGAATTTTGAGGATTCACTGATGAGAGTCTTGGTACCACCCCCTGAGGGGGTGCACTAATCGAGTGTAATGAAAACCTGGACCAACGGAATGTTTATCGCTGTGTATAATTTCAATATGTATTTCGAACATTTTTCTTCGTAAATTAATAATAAATGACAGTAATAGTTTCATTATAATTTTTGGACTTATTTAAGTTTAAATAGATGTTTTGAAAGTGTGTCTAGATCTAACATAACAAGAACGAATTTGCCAGTCGTGATTCCAATCATGAGAGGGTACTGTACTGACAAAGACATTTGGAATTTCATGTTTATGAGTTGCCTGCTTTTAGAAACAGTCATATTACAGTAGAGCAAGCTTTGCTTTCTTTATGTGAGAGTGTCCATTTCATTTGATAAACTCATTGGCAAATAAGGAGTTTACGAACTTTTTTGATCAAATCTTATTAATCTAATTTCATTCATTAAATCTGTTGACTTAATCCAGGGAAACACAGGTATTTTAGCCACAAGACCGTATCCTAGTGCAAACAGCCGGATTAAAGCCTTTTTGGATGTTTGAGAGACAATGAAGTATTTAAAGAGAAACATTCTCAATTGAAAATTGAATCAATACACGACTCTTCTGGAAATTGAAAAACCCTAAGATAAAATTGAAGTTACTTTTTTGTAATATCTAACAGAAAACAACTACTTCCCCAGCAAAAGCCACGCTGGACATTGAACTACATCTGATAAATATTGAGAAAGACCCTATATAACTTGAGAGAAAAAATCTGAAAGTGAAAATTTGCATTTTCATTCAGATAGTTGATTATTTATTGAATGTCCAGTTTCCTTTGGAGATTCTTATCTATGAATGAGATAAGGGAGAATGTTATTCAGAAGTATCACTCACAGAAAATCGCTCATTCAATTGATGCGTGAATAATTGCATATCTTTCGCTAGGCCTCCAATACATTTTGGTCGATAAAAATCTATTTCACTCTTCTAAGATTATCAGGGAGGTCGGAAGAATTGATGCTAAATCTATCGTACTGATATAAGCAAATAAATTGATTGATTGATTGATTGAAGAAACCAGTCGTAGATGCCCTGTTGACACTACTAGTAGCCTGCTCATGCCAGAAGGGCTACAAGACGAAGAGCGGTTGCTGACGAGTCGGCCTGTTTTATTCCAAACTATGTGGAAGCTACGAAGAAAACTGTTCCAACGCCGACCCAACCTTCATGGAGGACGAAGATCCCTTGGCTGATGAAGGGAGGCAGATACGCTTAGAAGGTGAATGTTACAAATAACTTCATCGCACGCTACAAATTATGAATCATTAAACATTAGATATCGAATTATCATCTTGGTGTGTATGTTTCTAATAAATATATATTTTACTGTTTTCAGAAGAGGAACCAAGCGGTTGCAGCCAGAAAGACAACTCAGATCATCTATCCGAATTGCAGCCAACTGCAGTGCAACTTCGATAGTTCGAACAGTCGCTAGCCCGGCGCTCCAGTAATCCGGGCACTGCTATTATTCGGGCATTCTGAAGATTTTACCTCTATAATTCAGGCGCAAAAATAATAGGAATTTTCCTGTCTAAAAAAGCAGAAACGTTTTCGATCCGTTTGAAAACAGTCTCCATTTGTTTGGTTTTTAAGCATGCAGGAGGTAATGGCTCCAAGAAAACGACCATCTAAGACACAGCCGTATGCATAGTCAATCGCCAGCGACTCGCCAGAGTTTCGTCGCTCGCTACACAAGGATTATAATGCACAGTCGAACTCCAAAAAAATTACAACTACGCGATAAGTCACATTTTGGCGAAACGCTGGCGATGTCACTTTTTTGGAGCTCGACTGTGCGCTTGTGTAGCGAGCGGCGAAACTCTGGCGAGTCGCTGGCGATTGACTATGCATACGGCTGTTACTCTCGCGGAGAAATCTAAAATATTAGATTACATTGATGTGGGAAAGAGTCCACGTAAAATTGCAGAGATATTTTCTGTTCCAAAATCTAGAGTGTTTGACATAAAGAAAAACAAGGATAAAATAGGGACTTTTATATCAAAATCATTTCAATGGACAGGCAGGAATATCAATATGAACATAATGTTCTACGAGTTCAATTTATTCGATTTATTTTTGTAGGCAAAAGGAAAGTTACCAGAAAAGCAGAGCATCTTGAACTTGATTGTTTGATTGTATAATTGGTTTCTACAACAACGCAATCCGCATGTACCTATTTCATCAGAAATTTTAAGAAAAGTTTTATGAACAAATAACAGGGGAAACGGATTTTTTAGCAAGTTCTGGATGGCTAGATAAATTCAAGCTGAGGCACGGAATTCGTTTTTTGACGGTCTGCGTGGCGAAAAACTTTCTAGTGATGTTGCCGCCGTAGAACCGTTTCAGAAAAAAATTAGATCTGTTGTTGAAGAGATGGGATTAAGCAAGTATACAATGCTGATGAGTCGGCAATTTTTTGGAGTACTCTGCCAGATACTACATGGGTTCATCAAGATGAAAAATCGGTACTAGGTCGAATATCGAAAGACCGTGTAACATTTATGCCGTGCTACAATGCGGCGGGATCACATAAGTTGCCACTGCTAGTTTTGGGGAAAGCAGCGAATCCACGAGCAATTAAAAATGAAAGTTTTCTACCAATTGTATACATAGCGTCTACCAAAGGATGGATGACAAGACGACTATTTATGGAATGGTTTAAAAAATCTTTCATATCTAAGGTCAAGAAATTTTTAACTAAGGTTAACAAGCCCCTCAAAGCTCTGTTGTTGGTTGACAATAATAATAATAATAATAATAATAATAATAATAATAATAATAATAATAATAATAATAATAATAATAATAATAATAATAATAATAATAATAATAATAATAATAATAATAATAATAATAATAATAATAATAATAATAATAATAATAATAATAATAATAATAATAATAATAATAATAATAATAATAATAATAATAATAATAATAATAATAATAATAATAATAATAATAATAATAATAATAATAATAATAATAATAATAATAATAATAATAATAATAATAATAATAATAATAATAATAATAATAATAATAATAATAATAATAATAATAATAATAATAATAATAATAATAATAATAATAATAATAATAATAATAATAATAATAATAATTATTATTATTATTATTATAAGCAGGGAGGCCAACCAACATCTCAGGCCCTGGTGAGTTGCGACACCACTTTCCCGAGCAAAAGGTGCTAAACCGGACCGGCAGCTCAGGTGCACCCGGGAGGGGAAGAGCTTTCCCTCTGATGTCGGCCGTGGGTATACTAGGCTAACCCCCCGGTATACCTAGAAACTCGGGTTCCAAACAGACGAGGAAGAGGCCCCCACAACCGACCCCCTCGGATAAGGGGTCAAAGGCAAGGTGGAGGGGCCGTAAACGAGGATTTGCCTGCTTATGACGACCGCAACGAACAAGGACGCTTTGAGTGGACTAATGAATTGAGGGATGACCTTCTGCGTTTTTACGAGAGTAGTGAGCCCGCCCGAAGGGGATACATGGCGAGAATGCATGCGCTGTGGTGCGAAAATCACCCAGAGCATGCCGCTTTCACCGCACAAAATCTCAGGGATTATGTATCTCATCTTCGGGCTCGAGGCTATATCAGGGCCCCTCCTCAGCCGGCTAACGAACTGGTAGAAGTGGCAGTTCCACCACGAGTTGGTCTGGCACAGGAGGAACCTTTGATTGCACCGCCAATGGAAAATTTCAGAACACGTAGGGTGCTTCACGTACCAAAGTACCTGAAGCCAGAACAACTAGCCCAAGTGGATGCAGAGGTTCGGGATGTCCTAATGGAAGAGGCTGATATCTGGCAAATTAACAGCGCTGTGTACAGAGCCGCTCAGTCGCTGACCCAAACGGAGAGAAGGAATCCCTTCTTGTCGGTTGGAAGGCACGAGCGACGAGTACAGAAGATGGAAGCCATGATCAAGTCGGCGAGACAACACGCGTCTCGTATCCAATGTGTGATGGACTATATGGCAGCCAACAGGCTTTTCACGCCAGCAGTGCGCCGAATAGCGGCAAAATTAAGAAGAGCCCATCACACACTGAATCAAGGAGTGCTGTTGACTACCAAACAGCACTGCCTTGACAGGATACGAATGCTAGTGGCTGCAAAGAAGTCACTAGTGAGGCGATTGAGAAGCATCGCGGAAAACTCAAAATTCCGCGATAATCCTTCTCAATTGTTCCAAAAGCCTCCGCGTGTTGTAGAAAATCCGCCGACCGCTGATCAGGTAGAAACCTTCTGGAAGGATATTTATGAACATCCGCAACCACTGAATGTAGACACTCCAGCCCTAGCGCAGTTTGAAGGATTCTGCGGAAGGCTTCAACAGCCAGAGCTCAATGAACTGCGCGACCCGATAACCCCGGAAGAAGTTCGACGAGCCCTTGAGGGCTCGAAGAACTCAGCTGCACCAGGTCCGGATGGACTAGGGAACTACTGGTGGAAAAAATTTCCCAGCACCCACCAACATTTGGCCAGAGTTTTCAACTCATGGTTGAATGGTGAGCAGCAGATTCCCGGTTGGTTTGTCGAGGGGCGAACCGTGCTGATCCCAAAAACGGGAGATTTGTCGGAACCGAAGAACTACAGGCCGATAACATGCCTGAACGCATGTTATAAGATGTTCACCCGCATTTTGTACATGCGAATACTCACCGCAGTTGAACACGTGTACGAACGGATATATGAGCAAAGAGGGTCAAAGAAAGGGGTCGCTGGATGCAAGGAGAATCTGCTCATCGATAGATGTATTACGCAGGATTCCACGCAGTATAAGCGTAACCTTTCGATGGCCTGGATCGACTATCGCAAGGCATTTGACACGACATCGCATGAGCTAATCATGCACGTTCTTCGATGTCTTGCGATACCCGATCAAATAGTGAGATGCATTGAACAACTGATGCCACTCTGGAGGACTCGCTTCACTATAACATCAGGTCAAGCTAGAGTCCAAACAGATCAGGTTATCTTCAGAAGGGGAGTGTTTCAGGGAGATTCTCTCAGCCCCCTTCTTTTTTGCATCTCACTATTGCAATTGTCCGTTGCCCTCAGAAAAACACGTGGATACTACTGCGGCACCCCCAGCAACCGGAGGCATAAGGTGACTCATCTATTCTACATGGATGATCTTAAGCTTTATGCCTCAGGTGAAAAGGACCTACGTCAGTCTTTGAGGGTGGTGGAGGAGTATACGCAGGCCATCGGCATGGAGTTTGGGATCGACAATTGTGCAACGGTTCATCTCAAAAGAGGACGATGCGACGATTACGGAGAAGACGTCCAGCTCATAGACGGAAGCATTCTACGTCATCTGGGTGCCGGAGAGACGTATACCTACTTGGGAGTGGAACAACACCACTCTCAAGAAGTTATAACTGTCAAAAACTCTCTCCGCGGCAAGTATCAGCACAAACTCCGACAGATCTGGTCATCAGAACTGTCGGGAAAGAACAAAGTTGCTGCCACAAATATGCTTGCCGTTCCGATCTTACTCTACTCCTTCGGAGTAATGAAGTGGACTCAGGAGGAGCTGCGACAACTCGACGTAAAGACTCGCAAGATGATGCACCTATACAGGAGCTTGCATCCCAAATCGTCCGTTCCTCGGTTATATCTCCACCGACAACAAGGAGGACGAGGACTTTTGAGTTTGGAGTGTCTTCACAACAGAATGGTATTGGATGGAGCATGTAAAGTAATCAGGAGTTTGGACCCCCTTCTCTGCATGGTCCGTGACCATGAAAACGCAGGGATTGGAGCGTTCCTCTTTAAGGCAGCAGCTCGTGCGGCTGATGAACTCGGTCTCAGTTTCGACACCAAACGGCGTGATCCGAACTCTGTCACAGAGTTGGCACCCGTTCGGCAAAAAGCCCATGTAAAGGCCGCAGAAAATGCAGCTCTTCTGCAGCTGCATAGGGATAAGCCTTTGCATGGGGTCTTCTTCAGAAACGTTGAAGACCTTGGCTTATCCAAGAACTTGACCTACGCCTTCCTTAGGTCAAGTGGGCTGAAGTCGGAGACCGAGGGATTTATAATGGCCTGCCAAGATGGTGTCTTCAACATCTTGGTCTACCGAAGCCACGTGATGGGTATAGAGGTCCCTGATATTAGATGCAGGGCCTGCCGTCAGGCGCCTGAGACCATTATGCATTTGCTGTCAGCATGTCCAGCATATGCGGTCTCAGCCTATATCCACAGACATAACGCGGCTCTACGAGTGTTATATTACCACCTACGACACTCGTACGGTATAGACGAGACACCAGTGTTGCCTTACGCTCCGGGGGATATTGAGTCCGTGGTGGAGAATGAGAAGTGCCGAATCTACTGGAACTACTCATTTCCCACCCTCAGGCAAATACAGGCCAATAAGCCTGATGTAGTACTCCTCGACCATGGAAGTAAGACGATATTCGTCATTGAGTTTTCGGCTCCTGGCGAAACGAATATCGTCCGAAAGGAGGAAGAGAAACGGACGAAATATCGAGATTTACTCTTCGAACTCCGCAGGCTCTATCCAGACCATTCTGTAAAAATGGTTGTTCTGATAATAGGGTCCCTTGGCGGTGTGATGGATTCATTACTCTCGAACTTAAAAATCATACCGGCATGTAGAAAGATGTCAGAAATCATAGCCGGAAGAATGCAGAAGGCTGTCATCCTCGGTTCATTACGTCTGCTCAGGGCACACGATTCCCGGACCCAATAGCTGCTTACCCCATAGTTTGGGGAGTGGTTATTGGGGTAATGATGTTGCCAGCGCGCCCTCCGAATGTATCGGAGCATCGGAGACAGGGTCCGACTGGAGAATTTTAATTCAAAAGAGATAATAATAATAATAATAATAATAATAATAATAATAATAATAATAATAATAATAATAATAATAATAATAATAATAATAATAATAATAATAATAATAATAATAATAATAATAATAATAATAATAATAATAATAATAATAATAATAATAATAATAATAATAATAATAATAATAATAATAATAATAATAATAATAATAATAATAATAATAATAGTAAAGTCATCAGGAGTTCAGATCCCCTTCTCTGCATGGTCCGCGACCATGAAAAAGCAGGGATTGGAGCATTTCTCTTTAAGGCAGCAACCCGTGCAGCCGATGAACTTGGTCTCGTATTCGACACTGAACGGGCTAACCCAAACTCTGTCACCGAGTTGGGACCCGTTCAGCTAAAAGCTCACATTAAAGCTGCGGAGACAGAGGTCCTCCTACAGCTGCATATGGATAAGCCAATGCATGGTGTTTTCTTCAACAACATCGAAGACCTTGGCTTATCCAAAAGCTTGACCTTTGCCTTCCTCAGTTCGAGTGAGCTAAAGTCGGAGACCGAGGGATTCATAATGGCCTGCCAGGATGGTGTCTTCAACACCCTCGTCTACCGTAGTCGCGTGATAGGTATAGACGTCCCTGACACCCGATGCAGGGAATGTCGTGGGGCACCTGAGACCGTAATGCATTTGCTATCAGCATGTCCACCTTATGCGGTCTCAGCCTATATCCACAGGCATAACGCGGCGCTACGAGTGTTGTACTACCATCTAAGACACTCGTACGGTATAGACGAGACACCGGTGTTGCCTTATGTTCCGGGGGATATTGAGTCCGTGGTGGAGAATGAGAGGTGCCGAATCTATTGGAACTACACATTCCCCACCCTCAGGCAAATACAAGCCAATAAGCCTGATGTTGTCCTCCTCGACCGTCAAAGTAAAACGATATTCGTCGTGGAGTTTTCCGCTCCAGGCGAGATGAATATCGTTCGGAAAGAGGAGGAAAAAACGGACTAAATATCGAGATCTTCTCTTTGAAGTCCGCAGGTTGTATCCGGATCATTCTGTCAAAATGGTGGTTCTGATTATAGGAGTCCTTGGTGGAATGATGGACACACTGCTCTCTAATTTGAAGTTGATACCGGCCTGCCGTAATATGGCACAAATCCTAGCCGCTCGAATGCAGAAGGCCGTCATCCTTGGTTCCCTTCGTCTGCTCAGAACACATGACTCTCGGACCCAATAATCACTCACCCTACGGACGTAGGGAGTGGTTATTGAGGTAAACGACACCAGCGCGTCCTCCGGATGGGTCGGAGCACCGGAGACAGGACCTGACTGGTACACTCTTAAAGGAAAAAAAAAAAAAAAAATAATAATAATAATAATAATAATAATGATAATAATAATAATAATAATAATAATAATAGTAATAATGTTTATTCTGCAAATATATCCACATAGAAGCCATTTTTATAGTGTAATAGTTTCTTACAAACAAACATAGAGAATCCCACTAAAACCGAAATTGTGCGTGGGTGTATTTTTGTTGCTGAAACGTTAAAAAAATACAAATAAATGAATAATAAATATAGAATATAACTAATTAAGATACAAATCTATATATCTAATCATTCCGATAAATTATCCTCAAGCCTAAATAAAAGTGAGTATACAAACGTTCTTAAAATAACTTGATACATATTTGACATGTTGTCAAGAACTTGGTAAAAATTTAAAAGGGAGTTAAAATGTTGGCAAAAGCGAAGTATGATATTCTATTTATGTTATTCGTTATTTTTTGTTATAATATTATGAACAATGTCTCTATCCAAGTTAAGCACATACTTTTTGAAATTTCTCTTTATTAGATTTATATTGTTTATTTCATGTATGTAGGTCTTGTATATTTCAGGTAAGTAGTTGAATACTTTACTACTGAGATAATTATATGTATGTTGTCCAATGTTTTTTCTTGTTATAGTGACTTGTACGTTGCCCTTAGCTTTATTTCTGGTGTTGTAATTATGCTCAATATTTCGTAGGATGTTTTTATTTTTGTAAATGAACAATACGATATTATACATATAAAGTTGTCGGATATCAAGTACTAGTGAATCTCTAAAGATGTAGTCTGACGGATAGTCCTTTTTTTGTAGTAAATTATTTTTATTAAGTATTTTTTTTTTTGTAATACTTTTATTTTTTTTAAGTGAGCGTCGTGTAAGCCACCCCAACTGAGGATAGCATATTGCAGCCGAGATTGTACTAAGGCATAATATATTGTTTTAAGGTGAGTCGTATCTAGAATAGATCTCAAATATTTGAATTTGAATAACATATACCTCAGTGTTTTCGAAACATGATTTACATGTATATCCCATCTTAGATGAGAATCTATCGTGACTCATAGATACTTGATATGGTTTGCCCTGGTTATTTTCACGATTTTTCCGTGGTTTTTAATTATCAATTCGTCGAAGTTTGGCAGACTGTTTTCATAGCTTGCGAATGGTAAGAAGTGCGTTTTCTCAAAGTTAATAGTTAGTGATTTGTGATCAAACCAACCTTTAAGTATGGTAATTTGATTTTCCACTTTTGTTTTTAGGCTCTTCCAGTCTTCGGCTGTGAAGAGTATGGTCGTGTCATCAGCGAAGCTGAAGATAGATCCGTCGCACCTCTGGGTAAGTAGATTGTTTATATATAAGGAAAATAACAGAGAACCAATTACAGTGCACCATCACATCTACCTGAAGAAGAAGTCAACACAGATTCAAATTTCAGGATTATGTTTTTGCCACCAAATTGTACTGCTGTTCTTCAGCCAATGGATCAGAATTTAATTCAGAATATTAGGGTGTCATATAGGAAACGCCTTCTCAATCACCTCATTTTACATGAAGGTGAAGAGATACTAGCCCTTTTGAAGCAGTACGATTTAAAAGATGCGGTGACCAATCTTGATCAATCTTGGCTAACCATGACTTCAAAAAATATTAGATAAAGCTGGTCATCTTTGTGGCCTGAGATTATAGAACCTGGAAAATCAGATGACGAGAATATTTCACTTGCAGAGCTTCAAAAGAAACTTCGTCCAATAAGCCAGGAAGATTTGAAAAAATCACCTAATCCTTAAGAGTCATTGATCCAGGAAATACCTTAAACAGTGAGAACATTACTAAATGGGCCGTGGGGAAAGAACAGTTTGTTATTGATCTAAGTGAAGAAGAGCTTATCCAAGATGCATCAGGGGCAACATTCAAAATATAGAATATTTTGAACCAGAAGATGATGTAATTATAGAAAAGGTGAAACATGCAGATGCTGTCGATGCATTTTCACTAACCATCACGTGGGCTGAGGAGAACAATCTTCCTATTGAAGATGTATTACTTCTGAAGATGCTCAAAGAAACATCAACAGCAATAAGGGTCCAAACTAAAATACTCATATTTTAAAAAAAGTACATAAAATACTAAGCTGTTTAATTATAATGACTACGTATAATGTAAGCTACATATTTTATAAGAGAACTTTTTCTTTATTTAGTATTTTATAATAAAGTGCAATTGTAAATATATTTCAAAATCACTCCAGCAATCCGGACGTCTCTATTGTCCGGAACGATATCTGCTCGGACTATCGAAGATATACTGTATATCCGAGGACCCCCAGACTGGTCCAACAGACATCAAGAGAAGAGAGACGATGATGTTGATGAGAAGGAGAAAAAGAGAGAAGTTGAGTAAGATTTGGTGGATGGGGATAGTGTAAAGAGAAAAGTGGACTGAAGTGTGGAGTGGAGTGTTAAAGTCCATTAAACTGTATATAGCAACATTCAGTTCTCTTCACCATTAGCAGATGTAGGTGAAATGGGAGTTTTTCGGTTTTTCAAAAACTGGAGGGCTTTCCATGTACCTCACAGTCAATTGCTGAAGCGTTAAATGTAACATAGGGTGCTCTAGAGGCAGTTTAGAACATCATGGGAATTAATTCTTATATTTCAATTGTAGTAAATTTGATTTAATTCAATTATCACCGTTCATGAGCAATAAGCGAAAACCCCGAAAAACCGCAAAAACTGCGGTTTTTCTCGATCACTGAAGTTAGCACACTTCAGACGAGGAGGTAGAGTTGAAAATCGTATTCAGCGATCAAAAGTAGGTACATATAAAATCGTTTAGAAAAAAAAAAATACTGGAATATTTTTCTGGGAAAAACCTCACCTGTTTGTACATAGAGGTTATTCCTTCAAAGGCATCCAAAAACTGAACAAATTCATTGGCCTATTCTCGATAAATAACTTTTAAACCCTTGATGATTGTAGTGAATGCTAGCAGTATAATTAAGAATCGCCATTACTAAACTCATCGTCCTTTTATATCAAATTCTTTTCATTATACGGATAATATTGAAAAACTTCGAATGCTTTAATTAGTTTTCATTGTTTTCGGCCGAAATATTTGCATATCTGTGAATATTAATTATTTCAGACTGTCTATTGTAGTGGAAGTGTTAGGGTATATTGTTACTTTAATTGAACCAAACTTTAATGAAAATATCCTTTGTTTTCTAAATTAATTTTCTACAGCAAATTGTTAACACTGCTTCATGGTGCCACAGATGAATGACATTTCTAAGGGTCCGGTTGTAATTAGGAACAACTTGAAATATACTGTATGGAACCTTTAGGCCGGGCGCATATTAAGACGCAGGTGACATATTGAGCCCTGCTTATTTGGCGTGTCATTATGTCTACTGTTTTCCATATATTGCAACATTTCTATAGTCTGTAGTCACAAAACTCAATAAACCAAAATAATTCCATGTAACAACGTAAAGATCCTTAGCACCAGCACTTTTTCTTGCTCTTTCCAATTTCTGTCAAGTATATAAACCTCAGTGAGTGGAGTTTCTTCTCAACTTCTTTAATGCATTCCGTAACATCAGCAATCCGTTGCAGAGCATCGTTTCCAATGTTAGAGTTCTTATGGCTCGAATTTTTTGAATTCCACAGCACTGTTTTTACTTTCAGAACACTCCATCGTCAATCATAAAATAATCACTAGCACGGACAATACCCTGCAAATACCATAACCATGCAAATACCATAACCACAAACAAAAGAGGTTCGGTTAGGGCATGGATAAAGGGTCATCATTCCTGAAAAAAAGGGAGGCAGAAACGCTTTTTTCTGATTGGTGAAGGGTTGTAAGGGTTTATAAAGATAAAAGTAATTGAAACAATATTCTTCAAGTATTACATAAATGAATACGATATTTCCCGTAATTTTTGGGCATTTTTGATAATTTCCTCCATCAAAACGAACGAATGTTTTGGTGCTGTTTCATTTCATTATTGAAGTCTATCATTTAATTAGTTGAATGACTCTTTCATTTCTCATCACGATTGTTTTTTTTTTGATGTTTCCTTTTTCTTAGAAAAATTAACAAGAATGTGTTGTTTTCTCGAAATTGATTTCCTTGCATTATTCCATACGGTCAACTGGTGATAAAGGTGTGGTTTAGCCGTCGACAAGTGAAAACTAATTATTACTTACAGCTCTGGATTTAGAAATGAATTTATTTTAAATGACATGCCCCTCAGGTTGCTCCTCCCACAAATTGACAGGTGTTCATCACTTGGGGAACAATACTTCATGATATTTTTATATTATAGAAAAACCAAGATAGCGGATCCAGAATGTTGGACGAGTTTCGTGATTTCTGAATCGCTTCCATTCATGTTGGGATGTCATGTTTTTTTTTTGATATTTCAGAATTTAATGTGATCAAGACAGCAGACGAAATTTCCTATTTATGGTCCGATTCAGTTGGTATAGGGAGTTTTGTGTTCGGAGATCATGAATTTTTGAAATATTTGATAAATCGAAATGACCTCTCCAAAATGGAAATAATAGTCAGAGACATGTCGGGGCGTGGCGCAGTGGTCGGAGCGTCCGACTCTGAGTCGAAAGGTCCAGAGTTCGAACCCTGGTTGGACTGGGATTTTTTTTTATTTACTATAACCGATTAAATTATTAAAATCTCGTGGCTCGACTAGGATGAGTCCTGCACGATTCACTGTTGCGTTCCAAGTAACAGTGCTGCTCCTAAGGTGGCGTATGGGTTAGTAACAAGGCCTACCAGAACACAGGCTAATGACCATAGCAGTCGATGCCAAAGCACCAAAGAAAAAAATATAGTCAGTGACGTATTCTTAGCTTCAAGGTACTCAAGCGAGGCAAGGGAAGAGAGAAAGAAAATCCAGCTGCTCTTATTGGATTGTTTCTGAACTAGTGACCAACGTCACCGACTATTATTTCCGTCTACTAGTAGGTATAGGAGTTTTTGTAATAGGAGATGAGTTTTTCAATAATTCAAGATGACATATGTTGGGCGAGATCTAAAGAAAATATTTGGTTTCAGTGCATTTGAATGAAATCTTGTCTACAAACATTTTTCTATTTATATTTATCAGGAAATACATTCAATTTGTCAGCGATATTACTGAAAAACTTGCTCTAATGACTCCTATGTCCTATGTATATAATTTTTTTTGGGCGGCGTTTTGATGCCCATGTGAAGTGGAACAGCCACAGTGGATTTTTCTTGAGAGTTCCAATGGGGCAGGGATGCAAGATAAACAAACCAAATAATGACTTTTTTCCGCAAACGTCAAAAAAAGTAGACATTATTAACGTCAATTCATGATGTTGAAGTATGATTTCACACACGCCACTTTTTTGTACGGCCGTGAGCGGACAAAAAAGTACTTTTTTGTACGCTGACGGCCGTACAAAAAAGTAGAATTTTTAACAGGGAAAATAATTATTAGTTGAACTTTTAAACTTTATTAACGATAATATACAACAAACGAAATTTTGATGCTCAAGTACTTACCAAAAATGCACAGTCCAATTGTTGCTTTAAATCACTTACAATATTTCTGACATTATAAAATATTATTTTGTTTTTCACTTGGCAATCACAAAACCAGTAACCACGGAAATGTAGTGCGCAGTTTTATAATTATTATTCTCTGAATTTATCAACTTCGTTGCAATCGTTTTGAATTTTTATTTAAATATTAATTAGTTCTATAGTCTGGATGCCATTTGCGGAAAAAATAGCATGTTTCATTCGGAGCAAAAGCACTTTTTGTGGCTCGTCTGAAATTGTCGGCCTCACTAACGTTCGGCCATCAAACATTCAGACTCGCCACAAAAAGTTATACTTTTACTCCTAATAAAACAATATACTATTACCATGGAGACCTAATACCAGGTGATTATTACGGCTACTCAAGCTAAGATATGTATCCACTATAGATTGTCACATTGTATTGGCAAAATAGCAAGGTAAGTATCAGGTTTCCTCGAAGTTTGCATTGTTGAGGTTGGGGTATTATTTTTACTCTGGTGAGATCTTATTGATCACTATTTTCAACAGTATTTCATTTAATTTTAAAAATATATCTGCCAGTATGAATCAATTTTGAGAAAAAAGTACAATTTACCCCAAAAAGCTCTGGATGGAATACTTTTGAGAATCAGACTATCCATCACAAAATCTTTCCGTCTTTTTAATTAAATAGGAAAAATAGATATTGTGAAAGGACCCTAACTTGAGAGACAAAATCTGATACTTGACTTTTCAATTTGTTATTCATGATTCCACATCCACACCCTGTTCATATTTTCGAAACAATTCAAATGAATGGATTCATTTTCAAAAACACGTGAATAGCAATTTTGAATAGAGTACGATCGTAAATCACAAAATAACCCAATGTCATCCTGGAGCTTCCATTTTGAGTTCTTGATATTTGATGAAAAATTCATAATTTCCAACCCCAAAATACCAATCTTATATAGAATTCGACCATAAATCACAAAACTCGTCTGATATCTTGAAGTTTTCAATTCCGACAGATTAATCATTATCTTCTAACCTAAAAACCACTACGTAGGTACCAATCGTCTATAGAACCCGACCAGACATCTCAAAATTCGTCCGCTATCTTGAATTCCCGAATTTCAACATAAAAATCGCGATCACCGACCCCTAAACCTCCTAAATATCGATTTTGAATCAAATCGGACCATAATCACAAAACTCGCCCGTCATCGCCCGTCGTAAAAACAAATTTAACAAATTTAACAAATTTAAATTTAAAATATAGGAGCCGCCATCTTAAATTCATCAATTTTGACAAAAGATTCATAATCTCCGAGCACGAAAAACCGCACATAAAAATTTTGAATCACTTTGAAGGAAGTAGTCCATACTCAAAGTGGAGTTTCAATGTCAGCAAAGTTAAGTAAAACTCGAGGTCGTTTACACAATATATATTTCAACCCAATGTTGAGGGGAGGAATGTAAACGCAAGTTTCACAAGAAACTTAAGGGTTTGCGTTACATAGAATTCAAAAACATGTTTTCAAGCATAGTAATGCTCATCTTCAGATGAAGTAATACAGGGTTAAACTGAAATCGGTAAAGAACAATAATTACAATTTTGAAAAAGTATGAGACCAGCAAAAAGGTAAAACTTGGACCATGCCATGTGAGTATCCATTTTGAATCCAAGTTTTAACCTTTTTGCTGGTCTCATACTTTTTCAAAATTGTAATTATTGTTCTTTACCGATTTCAGTTTAACCCTGTATTACTTCAACTGAAGATGAGCATTACTATGCTTGAAAACATGTTTTTGAATTCTATGTAACGCAAACCCTTAAGTTTCTTGTGAAACTTGCGTTTACATTCCTCCCCTCAACATTGGGTTGAAATATATATTGTGGAGACGACTTCGAGTTTTACTTAACTTTGCTGATTTTGAATCACTATAATACTATAATCACTAATCTCGTCCGTCTTCGTGAATTTAGGGTAAAGTGCGGATACTTGCCCCAGGCGGATAGACGCCCCGTTGTCAGCCATCTTGTAATGGAATAGTTGCATCCTTTTTCAAATACCGCGTTCCAAGCGTCTTACGTTCCATAATATCTTAGTCACAAAGTAGCAAGCGGCTGGAGTGCACGTGGGCGTTGCAACAGAACGTTAAATATTGAACTATTTCTGAAATATCCGAATAGTTTTGTGCCGTTAATTTAGATCGTTTGTAAAATCAACGTAAGTAAAGTTTATTATGGTTTAAATATCTAAATAGGTTAAATCGTGTATATATTTTGATTTTTCGGTGTAATTGAAGTCATTTTGATTAAACAAACTTGTTAAGGGGCTGGGGCATCTATCCGGACGCAATGGGATAGTTGCCCTATTGAGTGGTACGGATACTTGCCTTTGGGGGATAGTTGCCCAGTTGAGTGGTACGGATACTTGCCTTTGGGGGATAGATGCCTCAATTATCAAGAACTGTGTGTGACTTTAGACTCACTTATAGTTAATATCAATAATTGATTAACAATATTGTTTACAGATAATGCCCCGTCGATATACCCGAAAAGTTGGCGTTGCTCCTCGACCAACCTGGTCAGAAGAAGCTCTGAAACAAGCTGTAAGTGAAGTAGAATCTAAAGCAATGAGCATCAATGCAGCATCCAAACAGTTTGGTGTTCCTTCACGTACATTAAGACGACGTATGTTAAAAAAGGACTACATTAAACGTGGTCTCGGAAAAATTCCTGCTCTTGGTTACGATGTACAAAAAAATAAGTTCTACATATTAAGAAATTAGAAAAAGCTGGCTTTCCATGTACCCGAACTGATGTTAGAAAATTGGCATTTCAGTTAGCACAAAAATTAAATATTAAACATAATTTTGATGTTGGTTCAGAAATGGCTGGAAAACAGTGGCTACAAAGCTTTTTAGAAAGACAAGCAGAAGGAATGTCTCGAGCTCGAGCACTAGGATTTACAAGGGAAGAAATTGAATTTTTTTTTAAACTGTATGAGGAAACTTTAAGCCAACACAATCTTTTTGACAAGCCAGGTCATATATTCAATATGGACGAGACTGGTGTACAAATGAACAATAAACCCGGAAAAGTAATCGCTACCAAAGGAAGCAAATTGGTCCAACACATAACTTCTGGAGAAAAAGTTGAAACCATTTCGATTGTTACGTGCAATAATGCAGAAGGAGTTTTTCTACCACCTGTGTTAATCATTAAAGGAGTAAATAAAAAACCGGAATTCTTGGACGGTTTACCACCTGGATCTAATGTTTATATGAATAAAAAATCTGCTTACATAAACTCCGAGCTATTCATGAAGTGGTTGGTAGAACATTTTATTCCTCGCAAACCTCAAGGTAAAGTTGTGTTACTACTTGATGGTCATGGTTCCCACTGCAACGACATTCATATGTTGGAAACAGCAGCTCTACACGACATAATTCTTTTGGGACTCCCCAGTCATACAACATACGGTTTACAACCGTTAGATCGTTCCTTTTTTAAACCGTTTAAAACATTTTATGCAACAGAATTGCGTCAGTGGATTGTTGCAAATAAGGAAAGAAAAATTACGAGATATCAAGCTGGAAGACTAATTGGAGCTGCTTGGATCAGGGCAACTTCTACGGTCAATGCTCTATCAGGTTTCAAGGCATGTGGAATTTTTCCGTACAACCCCAACGCTATACCTGATCATTATTACACGGTATCAGATGCTTCCCAGTCTTCTACGGAGAATGCTGTTACCGCTAATATGTCTGAAAATAATTTAACAACATCGTTACCTACAGAAAATGCAGACACTTTGCCAATCAAGGAAAATGTACTCGTTCCCATGGATTGCCTACCCTCCACATATACAAGTGAAGCGATGTTTTGATCTACTACTGTAGAAAAAGCGTCTTCTACCAGGCAAGCAGCTGCTTTAAATCAGGAAATACTACCAATTGTTATTGAATGCTCCCCCTCTACATCTAAAAGTAAATCAGTTTTATTAGATATTAGTCCAACTCAACAACTTCTGCAGATATCTCCAATTCCCATTGTTGCTAAAGTGCCAAATAAAAGAAAAAGACAGGTAGCACAATTATTAAATTCTCCCACTGTGATTAACGAAAAGAAAAAGAAAATCGAGGAAGCTTTGAAGAAAAGTCAGGAAAAAGAAAACAAAAAGATCAATAAGACAAATAAAGGTAAAACATCAAAAGGAAAAGAAATAGTTAAACCAACTACCCTTCAAAACGTTACTAATCGAAAAGAAAATCATAAGAAAAAAGAAAAGAAAAATAGAAATATTGACATTCACTCCTCCTCTTCGGAATCAGAAGAATCCGAACTGTCCCATGCTAGTGATGAACTAAATGAACAGTGTCGCGAGTGCCTTGAAATCTATGGCACCACTAAATCTACTGCTGATTGGATTCGATGTATTTCGTGTGAAAAATGGTTGCACGAAAATTGCACTCTTTATGGCGATTTTTGCAACAAATGTGGCCGTGCAGAAAAAATTAAAAATATAAGAAAATAATAGGGGTGGGAACTAAATTTTTCTAAATACCTATCAATAAGGAGTACATTTTCCTTGATTGGCAAAGTGTCTGCATTTTCTGTAGGTAACGATGTTGTTAAATTATTTTCAGACATATTAGTGGTAACAGCATTCTCCGTAGAAGACTGGGAAGCATCTGATACCGTGTAATAATGATCAGGTATAGCGTTGGGGTTGTACGGAAAAATTCCACATGCCTTGAAACCTGATAGAGCATTGACCGTAGAAGTTGCCCTGATCCAAGCAGCTCCAATTAGTCTTCCAGCTTGATATCTCGTAATTTTTCTTTCCTTATTTGCAACAATCCACTGACGCAATTTTGTTGCATAAAATGTTTTAAACGGTTTAAAAAAGGAACGATCTAACGGTTGTAAACCGTATGTTGTATGACTGGGGAGTCCCAAAAGAATTATGTCGTGTAGAGCTGCTGTTTCCAACATAATAATGTCGTTGCAGTGTGAACCATGACCATAGTGAAATAGTTTGAGTTTTTTCTTTTTATTGCTTTAATATAAACAAGTTTTTGAAAATAAGATTTATTTAATGCCTTATTTCTATCTGGGGCGACTATCCCTCTCTAGCGAGGCAACTAACCCACCTCTGGGGGATAGATGGCCAAAAAAATGGTAAGTAAAATAACTATCCCTCTTGTCGGTAATCCAGTATAGACAAACTAACTTCTGTGGAAAAATAGCTAAATATATACACTAAAACGTAGTGCAATTTACTTTCAGAAAATAAGACACATTTTCCATTTATTAATTTTTTTCAAAAATGTGGGCAAGTATCCGTACTTTACCCTATCCATTCTGACGAAAGATTCATAATCTCCAACCCCGAAAACTTCCACATACCAATTTTGAATCGAATCGGACCAAAATCACAAATCCAGTCCGCTATTTTGTTTTTCTTTATTTAAAAAATTTATAATGCAGTATTACTGGAATTATGAACACCTGTCAAATATCAAATAATTCGGATGTCTGTAAAATCGAAATAATTTTCAAAGATTTCGTTACATACGCATATATCATACAGGTCAAATCAATATGAAGCGTGTAATAAGAAAAACAAGTATCCCAATGAAAGTAATACTGGTCCAATGCATGTTTACATTTTTTTTTTAAATAAACTCTTTAAATAGGATATAGGATTGTCTGTTTGCGTCAGCATGGTATATCTGTGCTGTATGCATGTCATGTTCTAAATTATAATAGCTTTTATCTGATATTCCAGACGTCAGTACCTATATCTTTTCCAGGTACACTTTTCTTCTCAAAATTCACATTCAAAACATTTTCGAAATAGTTTCGGCCCTTCAAACTACATATACAGGACAAACGGGAAAACATTTTGAAAAATGGATCAAAGAACGTGTATTTTCAGATAAAAAATTGCAATATTTATAAGCACATGAAAAATGTAT
Source organism: Chrysolina oricalcia (assembly GCA_944452925.2). Lineage (NCBI taxonomy): Eukaryota > Metazoa > Arthropoda > Insecta > Coleoptera > Chrysomelidae > Chrysolina > Chrysolina oricalcia. The sequence continues at coordinate 15,624,842 of OX101819.2, forward strand.
GATACAGAAACTTGAAAATTCTCCAAAATGCAGGGCGCTTGAGGTGAATACTTTCTGCCGCAGCATGACTGTGTTTACACAACTCTGTTGATAAAATGGCGCATCTATGAAGGACAGCTCTCAAATTGTACAGACACTTTCGCACATGACAGACATGTGCCCCATTTAATTTTCCCCAAGTTGTGGTAGTTTACTCTGTATATTGATATTGTGTATTGAAATATTTCGAGATTCAAATATTACGACTGATATCGAACTAGTGGTAATCACATTAGCACTTTTGTCACAGTGTCATTTCTATAACAGGGAAGAAATTATATTTTCTGCTATATTACCAAAGAAGTCACTGAAATCTTCTGAAATATCATCTGAAGATTTCAGTAACTTCTTTGGTAATATGGCAGAAAATATAATTTCTTCCCTGTCAGATTCAAAAAATGCGCCTCTAAAAATTCTAAATAGTAAACCATGCGAATCATTTTTACTCACACCCGTTATACCAGCAGAAGTGCGGGAGGCTATCAAATCTCTAAAAAACTCTTCCTGCCTGGACTATTGCGAGTTAAACAGTTATATCATCAAAGCAGTCGTTGACGAAATTATTGAACCATTGACCACATTATTCAATTTATGTTTCACTTCTGGTACTTTTACCGAATGTCTCAAAATTTCTAGAATAATTCCCATTCAAAAAGGGAGACCCAAAATTAGTCGACAACTACCGGCCAATCTCAATTGTTCCAATACTGGACAAAATTCTGGAAATTCTTTTGAAAAATAGACTAGCCGCATATTGTTCGGCTAAACATCTACTTGACGATGCACAATTTGGTTTTCGTTCTGGAACTTCTACAATTGACGCTCTTTTGAAGATAGTCAAAGACATAGTGGAAGGCCTTGAGAGAGAGAAACATGTCGCTATCACTTTTTGTGACCTCTCAAAGGCCTTCGACTGTGTCTCCCACGACATTCTTCTAGAAAAGATGGAATTTTATGGTGTGAGGGGAGTTGCCCTCGAGATCTTCAAAACGTATTTATGCGAAAGAAAGCAAATTGTGTCTGGAAATGATCAATTGTTAACATCAATGACAGTAAGACATGGTGTTCCTCAGTGTTCGGTACTCGGACCTCTCCTCTTCCTTATTTTCGTGAATGACTTGAACTTCTTTATGCAACCTGTACAATGCATACAATACGCTGATGACACGTCACTGGTATCGAGGAACAAAGATTATAGAAAATTGATAATGGAATCCAGGGTAGCAGAAGAGAAGGCTTCCTCCTGGTTGCTAACAAATTAACTTAAAATAAATAATGATAAAAATCAATATATAACTTTCTCATCTAAAATATATAACTCAAAAAATTCCAGTGCCAAATTACTTGGTATAATCTTAGATGATAATCTTTCATGGTCAGCTCACATTGAAGACCTCAGAGGCAAACTATCCAAAAGTTTATTTGCATTCAGACAACTCCGTGCCATGATGAGTACAGATGCATTAATGAAAACCTATTTTGTCCTATTTCACTCAAAATTAGAATATGGCATCATCTTGTGGGGCAACTCCTCACACGCAATAAAAATGTTCATCCTCCAAAAAAGAGTATTGAGAATAATTTGCAACGCTGGGCTTAGGGACAGCTGTAAACCACTATTTATCAGAAATGGAGTGATACCTCTTCCATCAGTCTATATCTATAAAATACTCTTAGAAATTCACAAAAACGAAGATCGTTACCTTAAACATTCGGAAATTCACGCTCACAATACTAGAAATTGTAATCGGCTGGTCAAACCCCGATTCAGACCCAGCAAGTGTCAGAGAAACTCTCCCGACTTGGATCTTTATAATCACGTACCAGAAAACATAAAAAATCTCCGTCCAGAATGTTTTAAAAACAAACTCAGGACTTTTTTATTGCGATACTGTTTCTATAGTGTCGAAGAATTTATCAAAACACCTTTTCCACAAAAACGCACATAATAAGTACTTACTTTTATTGTCCCAAAACATATGTATATATTTATTAGTATGGGTGTGTATATACTGTTAGTTCTGATCTAAATGTAGGTATGATTTTATTGTAAATTTTCATTTTACGTGTGATTGTATTGATTGCTTCTTGTATTGTTAAATATGTCTATTTTGTCGGAGAAATCTTATATTTAATTTTTCTGACTTGCAGCAAACAATTGTAATTGTATTCGTTGTTAAATAAATCTATCAATATCTAACTTACCGATTTTAGTCCAGCCCATTTCAACCCCCTGTATAGTCTCGCTGCTTTGCTCACATCGACCAGCACACTGAAGTCGCAGTCCGAATTTTGTTCACTTTTTTTATACACTGTTAGACTGTCGCCACCGTTGTCATTACACGACGATAAGTCAATTTGTTTATCATCGCATGCAGTCTGAAAAATTACCTTCGAGCGGCTTTCCATGTTTTTATCGTCGATCAAAGACTACATCAAGTATACATTACGGTGAGGGAATCAGAATAAAAACTTGAAAAAAATTTACTTAAATGGTTTGTGAGATACTACGGGCGGTAATTTATCACTTTTTGTGAGGGTGAAGATGTGTCCAAAGTAATTACTGTTAGTAAGTTAATGTTATCGAGACTGGCAAGTACGTTGTTCTTGGAAGTTGTTTACTGAGATTCCATCTAATATTTCATATCCACAACACTGTCTAGGATATACTTTCCCCAGCTTCTTATGAGTATTTTTCATGTTACTTGTTTGTATGTTTGTATTTGTGCGTGTTCATATAAAAGTTTTGTTTTTTTTGACAATATTTCTTAAACATTGTTTAATTTTATCTTTTTACAATTTTTCTGAAATAAATAAATACTATTATTATCTCTTTGAGGAAACTGTAAGATAGTGACTGCAACTGAAACCAAACTCAACAGTGAAATAATACTGAGTAAACATATTGTATGAACAACAAGAATCTGTCAGCATCAAAATTCAATTAATATAAGAAATATATGAAAAACCAGCCCATCATATCACTCAGAAAAATCAGTGAAGTGGTTGCTTGACAGAGGTATAGAAAGGCTTGTATTGAATTATACCGGGTGTCCGCTAAAAGTGGCTCGCACCACTAACTTTTTTATTTTTGAAGATTTTCGAATGAAATTTGGAAGATCTGTATACGATATAAAACTGGACATTTGACAAGTTACCTAGCTTCATGCAATTTCCTGTTTTACCAGGAGTGACATAAACTTTCGATTTCCAAATGGGACACCCGGTATATTTTTACTTCTTTTGTTTCTCTATGACATACAGTATCCAACCATGTATCACTTATCACTTTTTTTAAAACCTATTTTATATTTGGATATTTAGTTTTTATTCTAGAGGGCTATACCGGGTGTCAACGAATCTATTAGACAAGTCATAACTTCTAGACCATTAGGTGTATCAAAATGAGATTTGGTATAGGTAAATGGTATGTGAAGAGGAGAGTTTTCAAATATTTTTCACTTTCCGGTCATATCCGGTTTCACCGGAAATGGCTCCGGTTCTAAATTTTTAAATGGAACACCCTGTATAATGTAACATTTTTGGATTTCTGAAACAATTCTAGATCAGACTGTGACATTTTCGAAAGTTTTTATGCCTACTTAATTTTTTCGGAGTCACTTTTGAAATTACGTCTAGGTGGCCATGATCGGAAGTAAACTAATCTAAGGACCTCAGGTGATATCAGAATATTACAATCGCGAAGTTTTAGTGACTAGTATGATAGATATGAATAAGAGAAGTTGGCAAAATTACATTTTCGTGTCTAACTATTATTTTTCAAATGGCATTTTTTGACAAGCACTTTCCGAAAAAAGGATATTTTGACGAATCTAACGATACTAATTTATTTGCGATTGGATTACAAATAAGAACATAAATTAAATATTACTGAGGAAAATACTTCATAATAATGTATTTACTTTTGTCAAGTGTGCCGAGGATATGCATGATGCATACATAATGTTTTGCAGTTATTTCGATCAAGTGTACCATGGATAATAATTCATTTACTTTTGTAAGCACTTTCCGAAAAAAGGATATTTTGACGAATCTAACTATACTAATTTATTTGCGATTGGATTACAAATAAGAACATAAATTAAATATTACTTTCGTCAAGTGTGCCGAGGATAGGCATGATGCATAATATTTTGCAGTTATTTCGATCAAGTCTTCTTTGGAGAACAAAACACTCACTTAGGTTATGACAGTGACATAAGCTTTAAGAGCAGAAGGTGAAATTTTCTTGATTTTCGTCAATTGTCCGTCAAAATAATGTATACTCAAAGTGAAAAAGTGGATATGTTGTTATTGTTTGGAGAATGTCACAAAAATTCAAGGAATGCTGCTGAGTTGTATGCTCAGAGATATCCCAATCGGCAACATCCATACCATCAGTATTTTCCAAATGTTGAGAATCGTTTTAGGCAAGAGGGAAATTGAGAGGCAGAACAGAGGTTTATCATAAATGAGGACATTGAGATTAACGTTATTGCTATGGTAGAGGTTTACAAAACGGTTTCTTCAAGAGAAATTAGTCGAGAAATGCAGATAAGTCACGAATCAGCAAGAAAAACATTGAAAAAGCACGGATATCGAGCATTTAAATATCAGTTACATCAACATTTGTATGCTGACATGGCGATAGACGAGTAGTGTTTTGTGATTGGTTGCTTCAAAATCATAGAGTTAACCCAAATTTCATCAACTTTATTCTATTTTCCGACGAATCACGATTTACAAATAATGGCTTAAATTCTCGGTACTGGGCCCAACAAAATCAACATGCAATGAGAGAGGGCAATTTTCAAGAAAGGTTTGGCGTCAATGTCTGGGCTGGTATCGTTGGAAACAGAATAATTGGACCAATATTATTTCAAGATCAGTTAACAGGGGCTAGGTACTTAGGTTTTCTTCAAAATGAAACCGATGATCATCTTAATAATCTACCTTTAGCAGTTTTACGGCAAATTTACTTCCAACAAGATGGAGCACCCCCTCATAATACCAGATACGTTCTTGATTACTTAATAGAGCATTTGAATAATCAAGTTATTGCAACCAATGGTCCAGTACGGTGGCCTGCCCGCTCACCGGATCTGACTATGCTAGATTTCTTCATTTGGGGATATGTTAAAGAAAGGGTCTACTATGCAACAGCCCCAGCCACTCTCGAAGTCTTTGAAGACAGGATTCTACAGGCATTTAGAAGTATAACGCCACCAATGTTACGAAACGTGTTGAGAGAAACAATTGAACGAGCTGAAATGTGTCTTCAACAAGGACGAATGCACTTTGAAAATTTACAATAGTGAAAATTTTAAGAAATTAGGATATTGAAATAAATGTAAGTGCATCGCTGAAATTATTGTTAATTTTGTTAAATTTGTTGATCCAATTGCAAATAAATTAGTATCGTCAAAACATCCTTTTTCGGAAAGTGCTTGTCAAAAAATGGTCTCCATTTGAAAAATAATAGTTAGACACGAAAATGTAATTTTGCCAACTTGTCTTATTCATATCTATCATACTAGTCACTAAAACTTCGCGATTGTAATATTCTGATATCACCTGAGGTCCTCAGATTAGTTTACTTCCGATCATGGCCACCTAGATGTAATTTCAAAAGTGACTCCGAAAAAATTAAGTAGGCATAAAAACTTTCGAAAATGTCACATTCTGATCTAGAATTGTCTCAGAAATCCAAAAATGTTACAATATACAGGGTGTTCCATTTAAAAATTTAGAACCGGAGCCATTTCCGGTGGATACCTTCAAATCGCTAATTTCAGTCCTAAAATTTTGGGAAAATTACAACTTTTTTGTTTTCGGTAAAAATGTATCGGCTTTGTAATGATCAATATTAAAATTTTCTCTTAGTAATTTTTTCTAATGGCAATTTGGTGTCTCGTAGGATTAGGAAAATAGAGATTTTATTACGATCAATTTGATTAAACAACTTTTAATAACATTACATTAAATATTTCTCAAAATGAAGTCTCTTTTGAGATTAAAATACGATATAAATGCATAGAGTAACCTGTAACCAACAAAGCTGACAAAACAGAATCAATAATGCTAAAGCTGATTTATAAACATGTTTTTTAAACAATAACGTAAACAATAATTTCCTAATTTACTTTCGCAGAAGAGAGGTAAAATAAAATGTCGACCTCAATAATGATTTCATTTTACCAGTTCTGTTGGTCACTGGTTCACTGGTTACTTGATGAATTTCAATCTTATTTTATTACCAAAAGATTCTTCATTTTGAGAAAGATCTGACGTAATTTATCAATTTTTTAAAGGAAGTTTCCGTAAAACCTATTAGTGTGCGGTATAAAATTAATCGTAATAAAATGATCTTTCTTTAAAAATTCAGTAATTTCAATTCAAATATCTAATTTTACATAGCACATACGTTTTGACCGAAAACAGTGGAGTTGTATTTTTACCAAAACTTTGGGGCAGTACTTAACGATTGAAAAATTAATTTCAAAATAAAAGAAACTAAAAATTGGCAACAAAAAGTGACAAATGATAAATGGTCGTATTCAGAATGAGACAAAGGAAGTGAAAATATACAGGGTGTCCCATTTAAAAATCAAAAGTTTATGTCACTGTGGTGAAACTGAAAGTTGCATGAACTTGAGTTACTTATCTGATAATGCAGTTTTATGTCTTATTCACATCCTCCAAATTTCATTTTATTTTCTTCATAAACAAAATAGTTATAGGCGTGAGCCACCTTCCGCGAACACCCGGTGTGTCAATTTTATTTCATTGATATTATACAGTTAGTCAAATGTGTGGAACCGCCCATTTTTCTCAGGTAATATGAGGGTTATTGAAAAAAGATTCGAATAAAAGTTGAAGGGTATTTCACTCTACACCTTTTTATGAATTCAAATATTTTTCAGATGTGCCATTGGTGGAGTAGTGACGTCATCGGCATTTTTTTTAATGGAACCATATGTCATGTTTAGTATCGTTAGAAAGCTTGTCAGTAGTACTGATTTTATTTCAACTCTCTCGATAGGTACAGTGTGTTTCGTAGTTTTGTGTCCACCTCTGTAATTCTTATTGCTTGTTGGGACATGCTGTACTTTATTATCTCATACTGTACATGTTATATTTTTTATATGTTATTATTGTCGTGGTGATGCAAGATTTGTCATAACGAAGTTGTCAATAAAAAAATCGTCACAAAAGTCACCTTCCAAGTATTTATTATTATTTAAGCAAAAAGCAACTCAACATAACTGGCATCCCTGGTAATTTTGGAAAAGAGCATGCAGTCTTTGAAAACAGAAAGAAAGATTGTCAAGGACGCTGCAAGAAAACATTTCCAAGAGATTGAGAAGGTAGGACAGGACGATAAGGAGAAAATAAATGAGCTTTTGCAACAAGTTTTAGTCAAATCAGAAAAAGTATTTTCCCTAGACAGCAGTATAAAAGAATTGCTTTGTAACGAAGAACCCAGCGACGAAGATTTTAGTAAAGAAATCACAGAGGAAATGGATTTTTGCACTGAGGTAACCAAGTATACAAACAAATGCAATTTTTTATTAGAAGAAATAAAAGAATTAAAAACGGAGGTTAAAACCGAAACAAGAAAAGCACCAAAGAATTTTAACCTACCAAAATTAGAAATAAAGAAGTTTGACGGAAATGTCAAACATTGGATCAATTTTTGGGGTCAATTTCGTAAGATAGATGAAAATGCAGATTTGCCCAATGAAGACAAATTCCAGTACCTTATCCAATCCACCGAAGAAAACTCGCCAGCCCGTAATCTGGTAGAAAGCTTCCCACCTTCAGCAAACAATTACAAAATTGCCGTCGACCAACTCAAAACTAGGTTTGCAAGGGACGAGGTTTTAATTCAGGTTTATGTTAGAGAGCTTTTAAGTCTTGTTTTAAGTCAGCATATTTCACCGGAAAAATCAGGTATGGCTTTATCAAATTTGTACGATAAATTGGAAACTCAGCTCAGGGCGCTGGAAACATTGGGTGTGACCAGCGACAAATACGCCGCGATGCTTTTACCATTGGTTGAGTCAGCTATACCACACGAATTGCTAAAAATTTGGGAAAGAAACCGTTTAACTAATGATAAATTTGTTAATGAGTTACAGAGTCTACTGCAGTTCCTAAAAGCCGAGGTGGAAGCAGACGAGCGAATAAAACTTGCACAAACCAGTTTTTCTTTGAAAAAAGGAGTAAAAATGGGTCAGGATGGGTGTTCTGTAGAAGTGTTGCATGTGAAAAATACTGAGACCAAAGGTAAGCCCAATTTTTCTTGCATATTTTGCGATTCAAACACTCATAACAGTCAGGATTGCATAAGAGCACAAAAAATGACATTAGAACAAAAAAGGACAACGGTAGCAAAGAAAAGAGGTTGTTTTTCATGTCTGAAACCCAATCACAGTTTTAGAACTTGTAAATCTATAGTTAAATATGTAAAATGTACACGAAAACATCATGCTCTTATGTGTCCCGATCTGCATGAGAAAGAGAAAGAAGAGAAGGACGCAAATAGGCAGGAGAGAATTGAGCAAACGATGACATCTGTCAATTCAGAAACTTTGCTTCAAACAATTAATGTAAAAGTTCTTTCTGATAATAATAGATCAAAAATAGTAAGGGCTCTGCTAGATTCTGGCTCACAGCGTTCATATATTACAACAAAATGCGCTGAAGAGTTAGGACTTTTAAAAATCGGAGAGGAAAATATTGTTCAGGGCATGTTTGGCGGCTTACAAAGTGATCCAAAAATTCATCGCGTATTCAAAGCAAATGTTCAAAATTTAGAACAAACTTTTAGCGTTGGTATGTCTTTGCTTGAACAGGATAAAATATGTAATTATATACCAAAGCTAAATGATATCAATATTATTGAAAAGTTAAGATTAAAAAACATACTTATAAATGAAAGTGCTTCTAACGATTTCGAAGTAAACTTATTAATAGGAGCAGATATTTTTGGAAAAATTCTTACAGGAAATATAATGAAAGTAAATGATTCTATAGTAGCTGTAGGAACAAATTTTGGATGGACCATAATGGGCCAGCAAAGCTGTAATAAAAATAATCTTTTTGTTTCTACTTATTTTTCTGATTCTTCTTTGGCAAATTTATGGAATTTAGACGTGTTGGGCATAAAAGAACCAGCAGAGAAAAAATGCAGAGAGGAGTTAGAGATACAGACATTGGAAAAGTTCATGGAAAGCACCAGAATAGATGAAGAAAACAGGTACGAAGTGTCTTTACCATGGGTGGACGGTTTTCCTAATATAACGTCAAATTTTAAACTAGCGGAAAATCGACTATTTTCAAACACAAAGCGTTTACTTTCAATAAGTGAATTTAAAGATTATGATAAAGTTTTTGATGAATGGGAGCAAATGGGGATTATTCAAGAAGTGGAACAAGATGAATGTGAAGAAGGACACCACTATTTGGCGCATCATGCTGTCATAAAGGAAGCGAGCTGTACAACAAAAATAAGGCCAGTATTTGATGCATCAAAAAAGAATTAAATGGATATTCAATCCACCTTCGGCTTCGTGGTGGGGCGGATGGTGGGAGAGATTAGTAAGGGTTGTGAAAGAACTATTGCGTCGATCGTTGGGAAAAGCATCGTTATATTATGTTGAGTTATATACTGTACTTTGCGATGTAGAAGCAGTAATCAACGAACGACCACTCAGCTATGTTTCCAGCGCTGATGAGTGGGAGGTTCTTAGTCCTGCAAAGTTTTTAAGGCCTATACTTTCGCAGTCGGTAGGAACAGATTTTTTGGGTGAAGTTGCGGATTTAGAACAGGTAGACGCGGCATTTTTAAAAGGTCGTTTTACACATTTGCAAAATGTTCGAAATTCGTTACGTGAAAGATTTAAAAATGAGTATCTTGCAGAGTTAGTTAATAAAGGTCACAGGAAGAAGACGGAGCAGATTAAAGTTGGTGATGTAGTGTTGGTTCGAGCAGATAATCTGAAACGGGTACTTTGGCCAATGGGAAGAATATTAGAAATTTATGATGGAAAAGATGGAGTTAGCCAGGTCGCTAAAGTAAAAACGAAGAACGGAATAATAATTAGGCCATTCCAAAGGATATATCCATTAGAATTAGGAGCAACATCAGAATCACACAGTAAAGACGTTGTCACTACAGAAAAGAGACAAAAGAATAAGAAAAAGGAAGAGAAGAATGAAAACCCAGTCCAAAGGTCAAGGTTTGGTCGAATCTTGAAGGTTCCAGCAAGGTTGGGCGAGGAATAAGATTGGGGCCGGAGAATGTTGGGACATGCTGTACTTTATTATCTCATACTGTACATGTTATATTTTTTATATGTTATTATTGTCGTGGTGACGCAAGATTTGTCATAACGAAGTTGTCAATAAAAAAATCGTCACAAAAGTCACCTTCCAAGTATTTATTATTATTTAAGCAAAAAGCAACTCAACATAACTTAATTCGTTCAAAACTTTTCTTATCATGGAATGTAGCCAGGTAGATATTTTGAGCGATATGGCAATTTGATGCAGACAATGGCGTACCTAAGTTTAAAAAAAAAATATTTTTTATGTGCTACATTGACAGTTGTTCATCGAAAAATTCCAATTAACATTCGCCTCATAAAATGAGTCATGGTTATAGGATATTTTCAAAATTTACATTCCAGTTTTTTATCTCAGATCACGGGTTCAAATAAAAAAATTGTTACCAGGACTAATGAATAAGTAAATGAAATAGCCGCTTTACATATGTTGTCCTTCTTTTCATTAAAAAAATCTTAATGTTTTGAATTATTGAAACAAATTACTATTTCTGTTTTTTCTCTTACTTTCTAATTTCTATATAGAAAATGGTATCGGTGATACTATTCAAAACTGATTTCGTCCCATGTGTGTACGTCAGACCGTTCAAAAGTTAACAGGGGGGAACTATTTACGTCCACACTGTATAATATTACAATGTTGAGCTATAATATGAAAATTCATCAATGTAGGTAGAAATTTATTTGTTTTACTTCCTTTACGAGTTTTATGATTTTGTTGGTACCACCTAGAGTTAGTTTTGTTTTGTTCCTTATTCACCAGCAATACCAATTTTTCCCTGATTTGTGTTCAGTGACCAAAGTAACGTGTTATGTGTTATTATTTAAATAAATAAGTTTTTATTACTTAATACTTGTTTTTCTTAATATCCCTATAAGTTTTTATGAATATTTAAATTTCAATTTTGAATTTGATTTTAACCAATGCAAGTTTGTTGCTTTAAAACTTTCCAAATTTTCACATGAACTATTATTATCTTTTAGAAAGATCCTCAGGAAATTTGGCCTAGACCATACACATTTTGTCACAAGACCGTTTTGGATCTTTTTAAAAAAGAGTAAATTTTTCACTTGAGGACGCAAGGTTTCAAAACAAGAATTCAACATAAACCTAAGATTTCAAATGAAGCATTTGTTGGTTTTATATCAAAAGCCTTTTATATCAAGACAATGACATCATGTCTATTATTTTAAAGCACGTAATTTTCAAACAATCTCCTAATGAATTTGATCGAAAACTTAGGCTCTTTTGCTTTAAGTTCACATGACTTTGAGCTAGAAAAAAGATGGCATTTCCCTCAAAGCTTTTCACAATTTGGAAAAATAATGATTTTGAGAGAAAATCATTTTATATCATGACAAAACTAAGGTTTCTTGCCTGACATTTATATAACTTTGTGCTAAAGAAAATGATGCGATTGCCTCAAAGAAATTCAAATTTTGGTTCAAAATATCCATGCATTTCGCCCATATCAAGTGCTGGGCGCCCTTGAGGCAAGTTCAAATTCTTTCAAATCAAGGAATCCTTTTTATCTGTGAGGATAAGGGCATTTCAATTATTCTGGAGCAAAATTTTCTATTTACAATTTCCAATAGAATAGTATATTCTGTAACAAGGTTAGAATGAAAATTCCATGGGAGTGGAAAGTTCCGAGCGCGAGCCAAAGGCGATCGTGAGGAACCACGAGTATCACGAATTTTCATTCTAACCGAGTAGCAGACTATATTTTCTCCACGTTCAAAAATAGGAAACGTGACAGCAATAATTTTCACACTTACTCAAATTTTGCCACTACGATGACAATCAACTGCGTCAAGGCTAATATTATTGCTAACCAGTGTGAGAATATTATTCTATTACAAGAGAGAGAATGTAAATACATTTGAATTGCATGGGGGCAGAGGTGTTGCAGAATATTTCTTCAATCTCAAGAGAGAGAATTCCAGCATTCTGTAATCAAATTTGATTTCCGAATTGGCAAATTCTGTGGAGAAAAATAAATTGGAAATGTTCTTCATAAAATGAGCATATTAGAAACTTATACATACGTACGCCACTGTCTGGATCAAATTGCCATGTCGCTTAGAATGTCCAACTGGCTACATTCTCCGATTGAGAAAAACATTGAACAAATTAAGCTATGGGTAAGTGAATTACGGAGGTGGTCACAAAAATACGAAACACACTGTACCTATCGAGATAATTAGAATGATATTGGTACCACTAAAATAAGAAAAAACAAGAAATCTAGCGATATCAAACATGACATATGGTTCCATTTAAAAAAATGTTGATGATGTCACTCCTTCACCAATGGCATATCTAAAAAATATTTCCAACTTTCATTCGAACTTTTTTTCGATAACCCTCATATTAACTGAGAAAAATAGGCGGGTCCATACATTTGACTAACTCTGTATATCTCTGAAACATTGTCAACAAACATTTTTTTATGAGCTAGTCTTGGTTGAGTGGAAGAGCAGCGGCAGCTGAACTCCGCTAGGTTGAAAAGATATTATTATTAAAATTACATATGAAATATAAATAAAAGCAATAGGGAAACAACATTTTGAATTTGGTATACCTAGCGTTATCCATTTCATATTTTCTTTTTCCACTATGTTTCGTCTTTGAAATGTCCTAATCTGTATATCTTTAATTAGAAGATCGATTCAAACCTAATAGGCTGGTGCCAAAACGAATTTTAAACGCTCAAAATAAGAAAAAAAGTAACAGGCAAGGATCAGGTGAAATATGTTGTTGGGGTTCCAACTTTAAACAGTTTTTTGCGATTTGCGGCGAAACGTGACTTCCTCCAAAAAATGTTCAATAGAAAAGTTGAAGGTAATAAAAAAATCGAAAACTTTTGTATCCACACATTTTTCAATATTTAATTTTTTCTCGCGTAGGTATATAAATGATTTGATTTACATGGAAATTTGTGAAAATTTGTCTTTATTTGTGATCATTTTATTGGTGAAATGTCTGCTTCAAAATGGTCTATGTAACTTGGTGGATTATTGATCGTTAAACCGCTCGAAATTGAGGGAAATCTCTCTGAATCATGATTCTCTCAATATTTTCAATAATTTTCGACTTTTTTCATTATTTTTATAACAAAAAGTAGTTCATATGAAATTATTTTTAATAAAATATTTGAATACATTATATAATTACAATACAAAATTAATTTATTAATATAATTTTGATTCTTTTTTACAACTATTGAAAATCATTGAAAATATTGAGAAAATCATGATTCGGTTTTTCTCAATTTAAAGCGGTTTAAGGATCTATAAAACACCAAGATACATGGACCATTTCAAAGTAGACATTTTAACAATTAAAATGATTACTTATAGACCTTCGGAATACAAAAAAATATCAAGAAAATTGTTCGTGGAGTATAAGGGTATTTTTTACGAGAAATGTGCATAACTTGAAAACTAGTCTGCTTCTGATTTGCAAAAAAATTATGCTTATTCAACACCAAAGAGGACATATATTTTTAATTAAATCATTTATACGAGAGAAAAAACAAAATTCTGAAAAATCTGTTTACCGCCATTATGGCCCCAAGTAACAGTTTTAGGACAGTTTCTATTTATTTAGGTTTAAAAGTGCTTTGATATGTTCAATAAATCGACATCGGATTTAAAGTAACCTTAAGATAAACTAAGTTCTTAAAGACCACTTTTTCTTAAACAAAGAATTTAATGCACTCTTTAAATAAAAATAAAAATGCTATATGCTCTTAATGTCCTATTGATCCTATACTGGTTTTATGTTACTCTTGACATAGGCTATTTTAAAACTAATTTGCTATTATTTAGAATTAAATAGCAAGTTGGTTTTAAAACAATCCGTTCTGGAAAAAAATGGTTTTAATGCAGTTTTATGGAGTACCCTTGATGTAATCGTTAAAACCCATTAGGAAGACTATTTTATCCTAAGACTATATACGAGGATATATTGAAAAATTCTAAGCCAACTATAGAACCAAACAAAATTTCATGTCAAAATATTTTATTACTCAACATATTCTCCTCTTAATTGGATACATTTATTACAGCGAACCTGCAACGTCTCTAGACCTTTAAAAAAAAATGCTTCTTCTTGCTCTGCAAACCAGACCTGCACAGCTTTTATTACCTCCTCGTTGGAAGAAAATTTACGACCTTTTAAACTTTTTTTCAGTTGAGGAAAGAGATGATAGTCGGACGGAGCCAAATTTGGTGAATAAGGGGGGTGTTCTAGTAATTCAAACCCTAAATCACGAATTTTTTGCATGGCAACATGAGATTTGTGTGCAGGGGCGTTGTCCTGTTCAGCGTCTTTTCTCTTTAATTTTTTCCCGTAGAGTGGTCAGTAATGTCGAATAGTAATCTCCAGTTATTGTTCTACCCTTGTCCAAAAAATCAATCATGATTACTCCATGGCAATCCCAAAAACCTGAAGCAAGAACTTTTCCTGCAGATTTTTGGTGACGAAACTTCTTAGGTCTTGAAGAACCGGAGTGTCGCCATTCCATCGATTGTAGCTTTGTTTCTGGATCGTAGAAATGTACCCAAGTCTCATCCATAGTAACAATTCGGTTTAAAAAGTCTACATCGTTTTCAAATCGAGCACAGATCGAACGCGCTGCTACTACCCTTGCACGCTTTTGGTCAACATTCAAACATTTGGGAATCCATTTTGCAGCAATTTTTCTCAAATCCCAATTGACGTGAACTATATGATGAACGCGTTCATATGAAATATTCAGTGCTTCAGATATCCGTTTTAGCCCAATTCGACGGTCTGTTAAAATCATGTCATGAACTGCATCGATATTTTTGGGGACTGACACAGAAACTGGCCTTCCCGATCGGTCATCATCTTTAATGGAAAATTACCTCTTTTGAAGCTTGCTGTCCAATTTTTCACGGTCGCATACGAAGGACATTGATCACCAAGGGTATTAAGCATATCTTCGTAAATCTGCCTACCTCTTAACCCTTTTAAATACAGGTACTTGATGATGGCTCCATACTCCAATTTTTCGATTTTCACAATTTCGGTGGACATATTTTTTCTTTTAATTTATTGCGTAACTCTGGTTTACTTTTTTGACGTCAAACTTTACACTGACACTTCTAATAAGTTATTGTTTGTTGCTATGGTAACGTAATATTTTGTTTATGCAGAGAACTGGTCTAGGCTAACTAGATATCAATACATCCTCGTACATTCAATATAATACCACATTAAATTCAAAAACAATATTTTTACTTTTTAATGAGTACATTAAGAGTATTATAAAGTTTAAAGGTTTTAATTTAGTCAATTTGGTTAAAAGAAATACCTTTTGGTCTTTGGAAATTTGTGAGGTTAGGATTACATTCGAGCGCAAGACCACTTTAAATCATTAAAAGATCACGAGTTTCAACATATTAAAGCATATTGGTTTTAAAAGGAAACGTAAAAAGACTCCTGCGAGAGTCATTGGATTTAAAGTGGAAAGAAAACGCTGTTTTAAATCTTGTGAGATTTAAAATAATCAATAAATGATCAGTCAGTTTTAATCTAGTTCACGCCATGTTTTACGGCAATAAAGACTCCGCCATTTTGGACATTTTCAATAATGAACTAAAAGAATATTATTATTCAAATAATTGCGTCTTGGATCTTTTTAAAGAACTGGAGAACGGTGTGTAGAACTATGCCATTTAATTAAAAAAATAGTATATTGTGTATCTAGTGCGTGAAGTATACTTTTTTTACGCGAGTGTGGAAGTTTGTGGAACGAGCCGCAGGCGAGTTTCACAATCCGCACGAGCGTAAAAAAGTCTTCACGCACGTGGTGCACACTATACTTTTTCTACGACCTTTTACTTAGAGATTGAATTAAAGGAAAATTTGACTAATTTTGTTTATTACAATGATAATTATTATGAACAGTTATATTGTAGTGTTTTCGTAAACTCCTAACGATTTTTGTGGCAATAACGATGAACTTGCTTCACTGGCTGCTAACGTTATATTTGGAGGAGTTGATGGGAGTACTTCAATGCTGTCCATCAGGAATTTGCGTGAAATAGACGGCTAATCGGTTTAAATCAAAATTTCGTCGTACTATTTATTAATTCAGAGGGTAATTAATTACTATTTACGGTCTATTAACTGATGTAACTCTGAACTTCACTCTGCGGGAACTGTCATATTTGTCAATTTCTCTCGCCACCGCTACCTAGACCAGCGACCGGTGTGTGAATTTGTATTGGCTCTTATGGCACCGATGCGTGAAATAAATCCCATAAGAAAAGCATGGCACTTCACACACCGATTCGTGAAATGAAGCTTTACACATTTTTATCGATGTGTGACGTTAGTAATTCACATACGGGAGTAGAAAAATACATTTAGATGCTTAGATGCAAAATAAAATTTGATGATATTTTTGTAATATTTTTAAATAATAGAAAAATACATTAAATTAGTGGCGCTCGAGTTATGCTGGAGTATTTTATTACATTTTATCAGAAAAGTGCCATTCGTTGGTGAATTTTTCACCAGAATAGTTTGCTTTCGAATATTATTTTATGATATGCTTAGTATACGTATGCGTTTTAAAATATGACCACTCTGTCGGCCATTAGACTTAAAAGTTGTCGAGTGTTGGTAAACAAAATAAAACTCTTTTAGGATTAATTAACTATTTTAAGTTAATTTAGTCCGCTGCAAATACATTTTAAGATGAAAACGACATATAATGAGTTTTAATTTACGTATTCAAAGTTGCCTTGAAGAACTGTTTAAGAATATAGAATTAAAACTTAATGGTTTTAATATAGTTTTAAAATTTAGTCTTGAAGGCCTTTTTAGGATGGGCCTTTTTTGGCTAGGAGCTGCTTTATGATGGTCTCAGGGCTGACTTGAAGATCACTTGATTTTATTTGAAGTTTTATTGTGTAGTTTTAAAGATTGGAATAAGAGCGTTAATGTTACTTGGGGCGGTTAATTTGAGGTTATGTCAAGAAGTTTTTGATAAAAAATTTATCGATTTTTGTATTATCTACAACTTTTCCATTCAATACCTTCCGCTAGATGGTCACGTTTCGCCGCAAATCGGAAAAACCCGTATTCAACTCTTAGACTGCAACCCCCATTTCAACATTTTGAGCGTTATCGTATTTATATATTTTTTCCCCTGAAGTTGGAACCCCAACAACATTTTTCACCTGATGGTGCTTGCCTATTACTTTTTTCTTTCGCACAAAAATTATTGGCCCCAGTCTATAAATTGTTTTGAATATATTATTCGCAACACAAAATTAACATTGCAAGGGAATTTCCAGAAGTTTTTTTAATAACTTGGTAATGACATTCCATAGTGCTTG
Organism: Chrysolina oricalcia; assembly: GCA_944452925.2. Taxonomy (NCBI): domain Eukaryota; kingdom Metazoa; phylum Arthropoda; class Insecta; order Coleoptera; family Chrysomelidae; genus Chrysolina; species Chrysolina oricalcia. The sequence continues at coordinate 15,642,610 of OX101819.2, forward strand.
GTCTGAAAAATCCGCATCGAATTAACGAACTAACTGTACTGCCGCAGCGAACAAAATTGTCCTGCGGAAATAACACGACTGCAAAGCAATAAGAAAACCCGAACAATGGACCCAAAAACGATTTATTGTTTCATGTAGAGCATGAAAAATTATCACCTATTATATTCTCGTTTTACATTTAACACCACATGTATCCGTGCTGTTCTAGTTCATTCGACTAGAAAACGGCACCTGTATTTTACGAGCGAGAATTGATGACCGTTGTTCAGTTTAATTAATATTAAGAGTGTTTCGTGAAATAACGATATTCTGAAATGCTGGACGAGAAAATGGTTGTTGATATTGTATCGACTAAAGCTGGCATATCGACAAAACTGATTTTGGAAAGAAGGCGAGATTTTATATTTGAGAAAATGAGGAATCACACTGAAAAATAGTTATTTTTGTATCAAGTGCGTAAAATTTTTGGTCAAGACCGCAGGTCGAGGCTAAAAATTCTCTCGAATGGGCCATGAAAACACGAATTTTATACACGAAGTACAAACACATTTTTTGTACAACTGTGAAAGTGAATTTTCATCGTCTGAAATATATTAAAAATAAATACTAAAATCGTATTTAAAAATTTTTGCTGCCTGAAAAAATAAGTCCAAAATGACTAAATGATACTTCTCTTTTGCATACATGTTATCTTTAATGTTTTCAATACTTCCAATACAATTTCACAGCATCCAGTGGTCTTTCTGTGTCGTTACTATAGAAACAGTTTGTCAGCACGCCGCGTGTTTGACTGTGTTTGCTCGTAGTTGCTTCAATTTCAAGTTATTTTGACAGCGACAACAGAAAGCGAAAATTTTTAAAATAACTCTTGAAAATGCTAACCACTCGTGTTGGCGAAACGTCGAGTTCTTCTCTGAAAACACGTCGGCCTTACTACCCGAAGAACCACCATGTAAGTGACGATGGCCGCGAAAGCCTTTCACAATTTATCGCTGCTTGTACTGTTGGTATTGACAACACAACTACGATTATTCTCAGTTGTTAAGATTTTATTGCAGACATCTATCTTTTTAGTTGGGGAATTTGCTTGAAATACACGGCTAATCGGTTTAAATCAAAATTTCGTTGAACTATTTATTAATTCAGATGGTAATTAATTACTATTTACGGTCTATTAACTGATATAACTCTGAACTTCACTCTGCGGGAACTGTCATATTTGTCAATTTCTCTCGCCACCGCTACCTAGACCAGCGACCGGTGTGTGAATTTGTATTGACTCTTATGGTACCGGTGCGTGAAATAAATCCCATAAGAAAAGCATGGCACTTCACACACCAATTCGTGAAATGAAGCTTTACACATTTTTATCGATGTGTGACGTTAGTAATTCACATACGGGAGTAGAATAACAGTTTTTTTTGGACTCGCAGACTTCCAGGACTCGCTGACGCTCGTCCTACAATTTGGTCTACTCGTCCAAAAAAACAGTATTTTCCGGACTTGTTACGTAAATTACTATTCCCGTACCGTTCAGGTCCGAAAACGGTCCGGGAAAGTTCGTTGCTTAGCAACGGACTAAAATACTAGATTAGCGTATTTTGAGGCCTGAAGTTGCTCCGAGAAAGTGGGCATTCTTGAACGATTTCAGAAAAACGTCTTTTTTTCACGGTGAAAAAAGTTAACATTAACGCATCAATATAGAGATGTAGAAATGTCAAGTTTTTTTGACAGTAGTACAATACTATATTACACACCGAAGTGGGAAGAGATTCATTCCTGTCGTGAGATTAGTTAGACAAATTACCAAGAACGCGGTTTTGTTACCGTTACTACCGTGACTACGGGGTATACAATGGTCACCAATATAAATAAATGTCAGATGAAGTCAATAAATGTCAGATAAAGTCGTATATTAAATTCGCGAATAAAAAATTGAAAAACATGTCTTCCGACGAAGAATGTATGGATTGTACCCCACCAGAAGTACGACAGGCTGCTCATGCAGCAGTCCAGGGCTTGGTGCCAGAGAAAAGTAAGCATCGGGATCTAAAAGCCATTGAATTATATAGGAAATGGTGCGAAGAAAAAAAGGTTAAAAATATCGGTTCCGAAAGTGTACTCCTGGCATATTTTGGAGAACATACCAGATACAAGAAGCCCTCTACTTTGTGGGCAATGTACAGTATGATACGCATGATGCTAGAAATTGAAGAAGAAACTGATATTTTGAAACATGGAAATCTGCTAGCATTCCTAAAACGACAAAATTTGGGCTTTAGGCCCAAGAAATCGAACTAGAATAGGTGAAATGAGGGCGGGAAATGAGGGCGGGAAGTGAGGTCGGGAAGTGAGGTCGGGAAGTAGAGGTGTGTAATGTGACACTTCCCAACCTTCAATGACGTTAGTAATGACAGCATTACATATATGGTTGTAAATAAAATAGCTATTCATGAAACAAGTTCGTAAAGTAGGACTTTTTTGTATAAGCGCAACAAACACGCGAGTACAAAAAAACCCTTTACGAAAGTGTTTCATTCAAAGTTTTTTCTTCGACAGTTGTTATATTGCTAAATTGTAGCAATTATATCATTAATTTGAATCTTTAATGATGAATTGTCGTCGTATTATCAAATGAAGAGTTATATTTGATGCAAAATACTGTATTTTTCAAAAATGCATAAATGTATGAACAGTGCGTAAAATAATACTTTATGCACAGTTGATGATTTTACGCACAGGTCATATTTTTACGCACTTCTGCGAAAAAGTATTACTTTGCGCACTATCAGAGGTGCGTAAAAGCTTAGTTTACGCACTATCGTAGGAAAAAGGATTTGTTTCATCAATGGATTGATATATTCAAGAAAATGATATCCTTGTATAGGTCCAATTGAATATTAGTTTGATTTTTTGACAGATTTTTGTCAAGCACTTGTACGGAAAATGTTTTGAGACAAATGAACACTTGCTCTTTGAGTTGGTTGAGGCAAGAATATTTCAAGTTAAATTATGAACACCATTAGAAATAATTATTCTTTTCAGAAGATTATTCTGTTCAAGAGTGGGTATATATTTGATTGAAGATACCCTCTTTATCTGTGCACACTCAAAACAATTTAAATGTCATTTGGATTTATTCTAGCTTTATGAAAGTTTTATGAAGGTTACGTATAATAGCCAATTAGATTTATGCTCGTCATAAATTGTTCCTAATACGCCCCAGAGCAAATTCTAAAGCAATCTTTGACGTAAACCTAAATATTTTCATAAAATATTTACCATTATATTTTTAAACAGAAATTATACCCCAAGATACACCACTGAAAAGTGGCTGGTCGGAATTTTAAATCCTCCAACAATGGCCTTACAATGGCCTTATCCAACAAAAAGATATTATGCCGGGTGGCACTACCTAGCGAATGAAGAAAACAGATGTTTGCTCTCAATAAACGTTCTACATCAAAATCTGTACGAGCCTTCCTGTAACGATTTTGCATACCAAATGAGGATTCATTACTCCGCGCCTGTAATTCACGGACTAAAAAATTTTCGACAATTTTTACAAAAACTCAGAAATACTCAAAATGTTTGGCGCAATTCTCATCTGTCGGTTTCTGATTCATGATTCAATCGTGGTGTAGCTCTGATTAAGTTAACGCATGATTGAATTCGAGTTGATGTGACATTAGAACTTGATTGGCTTTTATTTCGCATATAACGCCTCGTTGATTATTGAACATGACATCAAGTATTTGATAGGCGTTTATGCAAGCGGCACTGACATAGTGAATCTTTTTGTACAGGAGGAATTATAATAGACGCAATTGGTAACTTTTACTTGTCAGTAAGGAAGGTAAACGGAGACTAATTGTTAGTATGAGTCCGAATCATGTACCTTAGGGTATCATTGTATAGTTATACCAAAAATAATCAAGTTGGTCGAAAAACCTAAAATGGTCGAAAACTAAGCTTCAACAGAGGAGTATTCAATTAGAATCGGAAGAATTGTTCGTATTGTATAAATAAATAAACCGATGAGCTAGACTATACATCTAAAAAAGCCGTCGTAGGTAGCTAATTCCACAAATTGTACACCAAGACGCTCGACTTCTTTGTATTCCATAACTCAGTTGAGGTTAATAATAATGCAGCAAAGCCTTTATATTCCTCCAGATTCATTCAGAGAATAGGTACATCGAAAATACATTATTTGAGAATGGAAGCCAAGTCCTCATTATTCATTCCCTAATAAATTGTTGGTGTGGCGATCTCCGAGCAATAAAAGATATAGAGAGAGCTTATTCTCTGTCTCTTTTTTGAAAGCAACATACCCGACGTTGTTTACAAACATCTCAGCCCGAATCATGTTAAATATGGGCATTGTCGGATATATCCGTTTGCACTCGGGGCCCAGGTTGGAATTCCATGTTATATTCACTTTTAACTTGGCGATCATGTTTGTTTACGTCCGTTTACGACTTATTTATCGTCTTGTCAAATCAAATCATGGGCGTCGTAGCATGGTAATCACGGCATAATCCCTATTTTGAAGCAAAAATACACTATTTCTTGAAATAGCTGTAAAAAACATTGTTACTATTTAAGTCCACCTTAAAAACGATTACCCGTCAATAATTAGGAAAAACTTGTTGCAGTGTAGGTACACTAAAAAGTAAATAAACAGACTCAACTCTTCTGTCTTGTTGGAATGTCTTTCAAGTACTTAAAACATAGCGTCGTTGATACTGCAATACGAGCTATGTCACGAAACATTTATTTCACAGGAGACTGTAAAATGATAATAGACTGTATAATTAAATACATAAAAATTTCTACTCGCGATTATTTTATACTTTGAATTCCAAAACAATGACCGGTAAAAATTCGTATTTAGTAGTTATTTTTTTTCTTTGGTGTTTTGGCATCGACTGCTATGGTCATTAGTAGTTATTATCTACCAGTCTTCTGTAAAATGAATGTTTCCGGACATAGCTCGTATTGCAGTATCAACAACGATAGGTAGTTTAGTGATATTTTTTTACTTTGAATTTGTCAGACATGGAATTTACTTCACTGTTCTGCAACTATAACATTATAATAACTTGGCAGTTATGTGTGTGTGTTTGAAATGTGTGCTATTTTAGAGGAATTCATGATTGTGAAACCGATGATATGGACACAGATGATACCAGAAGAAAGTGTTTAAAACTAGCAACGACAACTATAATCCGTCAGATACAAAAAATTAGACTACTCCAGCAAAAGAATAGAAGAATGCAATCAAAAATTTCAATTTGCTTCAAGCTGGACAAACGATTTACAATAAGCAAGTCATCGCTCCACCCTGTGAGCAAATCAAGACTACATCAAAATAGAGCTGTTGTATGGTATGTCTGCAGAGATACATGTCAACCCCTATTCAACTCATAAACTTCAATGACTATTACCTGTTTGATGTTCAAGAAACAGAAGTAAAATAACAACTACATGAGAAATTCTCGTTTTCCTACCAGGCAGACTTGTAGTATCGATCGCTCCCTGAGCCTAACTCTACATAAGTAGAGACATTACTTTTTGACAACTCTAAAATACTTTTTGATTATCTACCCCAGGATACCAATAATCTAAATTCAGAAAAAAACATAAGAAAAAGAGTTGAAGAACTATTAAGGCTTTTTCTAGACTTTGGGAGTGTATTTCAATGATACACGTTTAACATAAATTTGAATGTAATCTGTTATGTGTATTATAGTTTATGTGTAAATTCTTGTATGTATTATAATCCATGTATACTCGTATCATATATACAGTGAGCACGTAAAGGTTGGAACAAATTCGTTAAAAGCTTGATATGGCCATTGGGGAAAAAAAGCTCAGGCACGTCGATTTTCTTTTTGAGTTGCGCATTTTTTGGTACACTCAGATTTTTGATGACGCCATCGCTGTTCGAGCCATGACGTCATTATAATTTTTTAAAATGGCATTTTCCTATTTTGATAATACCTTCAAAAAGAAAGCATTTTTCTGTGTATGGATATCATATTTTGTCTAATGTTACATGACTGTATTTTGGATAAATAAAAGATATTTCATTCATAATTAGGTCTGTTATCGTAGACTTGTGTCTTGAGTTATCCCCAGAAAAACAAATTCTAGTGGGATTAGATCAGGAGATCTAGCTGGCAACTCGAAAAATCCTCGCCTGCGATTGAAATCCGGAGTATGAGGGAATTTTCCTCAACTACATCGGTATCGATAGGCGACCTCATACCTCGTTGCGAAGCAAGTGCGATGTGAGTTGCCTAGATAAATACCTCGACATCTGGTGTTTGCTCGAAGTGTGCAACCGACCACCCGAGTTGGGGCTGTAGGTTTTTTCGGGTTTTCCTGCAGCTAAAAAGTGAATACGCCACCAAAAATCAGAAAGTCGCACCGGAGCGCCACGGCAAAATAAAATAATAGCAGTTCTCTACCCGCAGACGAGGATTTTTAGAGTGGCCAGCTAGATCTCCTGATCTAACCCTGCTAGATTTTATTTTGTGAAGATACCATACTTCAAAAGTTCACGTTAACAGGACTAATATTTCATTATTATGAATGAAATATCGTTTATTTCTCGAACATACGGTTATCTAAAAAATATGACATCCATACAAAGAAAAATGTGTCATTTAGAAAGAATTATTAAAATAGGGTAATGCCATTTAAAAAATATATATAATGACGTCATAACTCGAACAGCGATGACTTCATCAAAAATCTGAGTAGACCAAAAATGCGTACCTGAAAAATAAAATCGACGTGTCTGAGATTATTTTTCCTAATGGCCATATCAAGCGTTTAACGAATTTGTTCCAACCTTTACGTGCTCACTGTATAGCGTATAGTTTACTGATGTGATCCAACAATTTGAATATATTTACTTTTTTACTTCAGCACTTTTATTTATTTTTTCAGCTTTGTCAGCAACAATCTAATTTTTCGCACAATACAGTATTTTTGATTGACGTTTTGACAACACACGTGCTTTCCAACCAGGCATGTTGTCGTCTAGAGATAAAAATATAACATGAAAAAAATGTATCAGCATGACGCGACTGGTTCTAAACTTCATCCGAATATCATAACAATAACAAATTTCCCCCTCCGAACTCGGAGTTTACCCCTCACCCACAAACTATCACAAAGGATAGTGATATGCAGCTTTCATAACAACGTGTGTTGTTTATATAGAAATAACACCTCTATATCTTTTATTGCTCGCAGGTAGTACAGTTTGTGGTTTTGTCGCTTGTCAGAGTAACTTAATAAATGTCAATTATTTATTGGAAAAAAATAAAGGCACCACTCATCAATATAATCATCATTGTTTAATACAGAATAATGTTAAATTAGACTGCATCGTTAAAACATCACCAGAGCAACTACCTTTTTTCAGTATTGGAAGGTGTAAGGTGTTGTTGCATCCATGATGATCCAACAGGTCAATAACGTATGTTATTCTGTGATTTTTCATGAAGAGGTGCAAATCTCGCATACATAATTCTGTTGTTCAAAATCGTTCATTCCGTCAACCAGCAACAACTTTACAAGCTCTCCCTGTGCAAGCTGAAGGTAACGACAGCATTTCTGGAAATTTGAAAACTCAAACATGTGTTATAAAGTGAACATGAACCTTTGATCTGCTTTCAAGTTATGTCAAATGATTTTCCACACTATTGTGCATATAACTGAATTTGAGTATCCTGGGAATTCCTCCCACGAGCTCTCATAGATATGCCTACATTTTCGAAGATGAACATAGGTTTATAAAACTAGATGTGGAATCATTTGCGACTGAAAGATACATTTTAGTCAGTATATTTCTTCGTTCTGGATAAGCTCTTAATAGGTTTTTCATTTTGAAAAAGGGAATATTGTCATTTGAAAAATTGGAAAAAATATTTTTTCAGCATCAGAAAAACTGCATTGAAAAATTTAGGTTACTTTTTGTGATATCAAAAAAAAACACTTCCCCGCCACTATTTGATTGAAAAATGTTCAACCAGTCCTGAAAGAGAAAGTTTTTCAATCAAATATCTGAATGAAAATGCGGATTTTCACTATCAGATTTTTTCAGGAGGAAAGTTAGGAATTTCACAATATTTTTTGTCAATGTCAAGGTAGCCATAGCAGCGGGAGAGTGAGTGGTTGTTTTCTGATATATACCACAAAAGGTAATTTAAATTATTCATCGTGGTTTGTTATCATTCTGAAAAATAGTTTTTACCAATTTTCAGTTGAGATCGTTTCCAATTCCAATATGTAAATGCGAAAACTAGAAGACCACGCCAGAAGAACTGAATGCGAATGTCACAAAACGAACTCACATGGATCTCAACAAAAGCAGTTGACGTGAATTTCTCAAAGAAATCGTCAAAAGGCTCTATATGCTTTATATGCGAATTTTCAGTGAGATGATCACACAGCTAGCTGTCATGCGAGCTCACAGCTACCTCGTCATGAGCAGTAAATGAGAAATTCTCAAAGTACGCTTGCCTCAAAATTGTCTAGAGAACTCGCCAGGGTGTATTCTTAGAGAATGTCCTCGTGGGATATCGCTAAGACCTCGATGAGAATATCCCGGCGGCGTACAATTGAAGGAAATACAGCGTTCTCGATAACCTCTTAGAGAAGTTACAAAAGGCTTCACAATTCCCAATGAAGAGGTCTCTGAGATATCTTCAGGGTCTCTTTGTGTTGCCTGGGGTGGTTCTTGCTTTTGCTCACGAGTGGAGCTGCTACTAATTTATTAGCCTAGCAGTGATGAGGAGCAAGAACCTCCCAAATCTAAATGAAGGGTAAGCTCTGTTGTTTGATACAGGATTCTCTTGCAATAATAGTGTCCTCCTCGAGGATCGTTTTACACATATCTATAAACCTGTGGTAGAAGTCCATTGTATCTCGAAGTGGAGTGGTGTGGATTTACGATGCAGAAAAACTCAAAGTCATCTCCACAATTTTAATTTCAACCTTAAAAGTTAAAAGTTAAAAGTTAAAAAGTGGAACAGCGACAACTATCTGTCAGTTGAGCGGTATTATTCAGAGTAGGTAGTACATGTTTCGAACCTAAATAGGTTCATCTTCAGCTAATTTGAATTCTACAATAAAGGAAGAAATTATCACTAAAGGTAATCTAGTACAATATAGTAGGTATTACTTACACGGAGAAGAAAAAATTGTTATATTAAATTATATGTAGAAAGAGTAAAAAAGTGTATGTGTCACCACATTGTACCAATAAAGGTTTACATAGTGGACAACATACTTGTTTTAATTTAATTTGACATTAAGGAGGAAGTGGAGGCTTAGAGCCTATATGCCCTTTTTTACAAAAATGGGGAAGAAATTAAGGCTTCAACATGTGAACGAAAAGGTCTACAATATTTGGTAAGTGACTACTGACTGTTCGATACTTCGAGTACTCAACACCTAAATGAGAACTGACATGAAATTAACATGAGGAGGGGAGATCATCTGTCAATCAAACTTCAATTCAACATTGACATGGAAAGACGACTCAAGAACCAACATCACAAAACACAATGAGAGAAGAACAGAAATCCATCATCACAACCGCAATCTGAGTAGGTAACACGTTATTGGCATGGATAGATTACACGAGGTCTACCTACTCAGATTGCGGTTGTGATGATGGATTTCTGTTATTCTCTCATTGTGTTCTGTGATGTTGGCTCTCGAGTCATTGTTCCATGTCATTGTCGAATTGAAGTTTGACTGACAGATGATTTCCCCTCCTCATGTTAACCTATTAACGCCCACGGATACCATATGGTATCGCAAATCATCTGCCCCTTCTCCAATGCACCACAATGATTTTTGAAGTATCATGCAAATTCGTTTTTGTGCTTCGTAAACAGTTGCTTTTGATATACTGTAATTGACATTGTATTTTATGACGTCTCTGCAGTGGTGTACTAGTGAATCATATTGGGTGATTTTGTTGTGCACAAAACAATGGACATTCGGTGATCGTGAGTACTTTTTCAACTATTTCTGTTTCATTTTAGTGAACATATATTACAGTTATTTCTTGCTTATGAATTATACAATATTTCTGTATATAGATTAATAAGATACGTATAATACAGGGTGCACTATAATGTTCTCAAAGTCACTGATACCATATGGTATCCGTGGGCGTTTTTGGATAATAATGACTTCTAGCTAATTTGTTGAAACAAATAAATATTTCTATCATTTCAGAAGGAATGTTTGCTTTTGCAAGCTTTATGCTCAATGACGATGAAGACTTGGTCCTACAAGTTTATGAAATATTTGTGGAACCGCCAGGTTCAAATGATGACACCAGATGAGGCACCTATGAGCACCGATGGTACTGATGCTAAAAGAGCTGCCACAACCAAATTTATCGCAAATAATCCACATCGATAAATTATTTACATGCTTGGATTTATTGGCCTATCTTAGATATTCGGGTTATGGGGCAATAGGCATAATTCGAATAAACAGAATACCTAGATCGTGTCCAATTACCGGAAAACAATTTCAAAAGAAAAAAATGTGGTGAATACGAATATGTAATTGAAAGAGAAGATACTATCTCAGTATGGGGGAAGGACAATTCGATTGTTACCATAGCATCTACAAGTGCTGGTGTTCAGCCAGAAGGAATGGTAAATAGATATTGTCAAAAAGAAAAGAAACGTGATGATTTCTCGTCCTAGCCGTGTGGCTGATTACAAACATAACATGGGAGGAACGGATCTTATGTACCAAGGAGTTGCTGCTTATCGCCTATCGCATCGGAATACACAGCAAAAAGTGGTTTTGGCCCATTTTTACATTGCTCATTGATGTCGCATTACACAATGTTTGGTATCTCTACAGAAGAATGTATAAAATATCAGCATTACATTTCAGAATAGAAATTGGTCAAGTATACCTAACGAAGGTTCCTAGTAGTTGAATCAGTATCACAAAGAATTCACTTCCAGACAAACGATTTGGTCAGATTGACAATTTTTTATCTCGTGTATCAACTGTTTTGCCTCCTATCATACTGAATAGGACACTCTTTCTGCATTTTAGCATAAAGACATATTTATATTTTTGTCAACTTCGTAATAAAAATATTTTCAAACGCCCACGGATACCATATAGTATCAGTGTTTTTTTTCTACACTAACATACTAATATTGAAAAAATATTATTTTTCCGCACAATACCTACATTACTTTTTCTTCAAAACACTCGAAAAACATAAACAAATAGAAACAAATTAATTTGGGCTCTAATGGGTTAATTTCATTGTCATTTCTCATTTTGGTGTTGAGTACTCGAAGTCTCGAACAGTCGGTAGTCACTTACCAAATATTGTAGACCTTTTCGATCACATGTTGAAGCCTTCATTTCTTCCCGCTTTTTGTAAAAAGGGGCATACAGGCTCTAAGCCTCCACTTTCTCCTTAATGTCAAATTAAATTAAAACAAGTATGTTGTCCACTATGTAAACCTTTATTGGTACAATGTGGTGACACAATTTTTTCTTCTCCGTGTAAGTAATACTTACTATATTGTACTAGATTACCTTTAGTGATAATTTCTTCCTTCATTGTAGAATTTAAATTAGCAGAAGATGAACCTATTTAGGTTCGAAACATGTACTACCTACTCTAAATAATACCGCTCAACTGACAGATAGTTGTCGCTGTTCCACCTGATGCATAACTTTTAAGGTTGAGATTAAAGATGACTTTGAGTTTATCTGCATCGTACATATCTATAAGATGTAGTTCAGTGTTCGTCGAGGCAGTAGTTGTTTTCTGTCAAATATTTCCTCATATTCACCATGTTGTAGCGAGAAGGGTTTTTAGACATTTAGAATTTACTAATTTTCTTTGTTTGCTACTCTCTGGTCACTATTTTGAACTGGTCATGACAAACACCTCCGTTTTGGTTGTGATAATGAAGTATTGTTATGTTATTTTCATAATTCTGATGAAACACATGTTTCGGAGACTGTTTCAATTTTACCACCATTGTGAAATCAATATACCGGTCTCTCCCTGTACCGAAACACGAGTTTAAACTATCCCGTTTAATGAAACCGAAATCCAATTTTAAAGCGCAGCACAAGCACCACAGCAATTAAAAACTTCACGATCCGACCAAACAATAAAAAACAACTTTTAATAGAGAAAGTTCCACAGGGCGCTTCGAAACCTTTTAAACACATACAGACGAGATTACTTGGCGAATAAACTGGACATGTTTTTATGTATTTCACAGTTTTCAGTGATATATTTAGACGCAAGTCACGTGATACACTTCTGGGCCCTCCAAACTCCAGACTGCATATCCAATTACGAAATAATAAACACGAGATTTTATTTTCGTCAACGTAGCGACTGTGATTTCACGCTTGGTATCTCTCGGACACCGTTCGAGAGGTGAATGTTATCATTTTTTTATGATCAATAGGCATCATTAACGTTTCAACAATCGATTATATATTTCACACTGAAATGTTGATGAACGTGTTTTGTGGATATTTTGATTGTACGGTTTCGATGTTTTACCTTATGTTTTATTGGATATCGCCCTTTTTGGCAAAAATTAAAGCGGTGCACATTAGAGTATCCAAATCAGTTAAGATCGTGGCATTCAAGAGAACACTTAGATCGTTGCCACATCATTTTTCATAATTACTACCGCAGTTGAAAAACAGACTTGAAGTAAAAACATCTGGATAACAGTCAGCAAAATCACACCTACAAATCGCGTGAAAGGGTGATTGGGTCCAGGGAAAATAAGTAGTCTCTCTATTAGCACGTAAGTAGAGGTTTAAGAAATTATTGAAGTTTAGAACTTGCTCGCAGTGCTGATATGCCCTATTCTATGTTTCTGTATACCAATTTTCTTATTTTTGACTTCGAATGTTGTCATTTTGTTAATACAAAAATAATAAAGTTTGACATTGCTACAATTTTTTGTACTTTTATAACAGGTTACGAACCCAGCAATATTCTGAAACTAGGAGTCTTTTCTATTCGTAGTCGAATAATCAAAATAAAAGCCATGAATACATATTCCAAGTTTAAGAAACCAATTTCCATTCAATAGTCCAATATTACATGTATCTCAACAATTTGAATAAAATTGTATCAGGTAAAGAAAAGATCTTGGAACTAGAAAGACTACCTGAAGATCCAGCAAAAATCCAACAACACAAATAAATATGTGAAGATTTGATATACCAACACTGGCTAGTGAAAGCATTCATTTTGTTCAATGTCAAAATGGAGATAGTTCCTCAGATAACCTGTAATCGAGATGCTGCAGGCATATGGAAAGCCATCAATGATGTTTATGACAAGAAAAGTGAATAATCGCTACACGGCTTCGTGAAGTCTGTAGTCGTTATTGGAATAGAATGTAATTCTGTTAAAAATATTCTAAGTCATATTTCCAAATAAAATGAACTCTGGGCAAGATTTTGATATAGCTATAGTGAATTTTTTCACCTACATTGCTTGGTGAAATTGATAACATTATAGACAATTCGATAACTAAAGCTAGCCTTACTTACGATGATGTAAGTTCAAGATTACTATAACTAACAGTATAGTTAATGACAACACTGACTCCGAAGACAATACTGCAATAATTAGCAGACAAAAACGAAGGCATGTTTTAAACAAAGAAATTCAGAGTGCAGCTATTGTAAAGAAAATAGCAGATAGTTCAGAAGACCTATCATCCAAATCTTTAGAATTATTAATAGAAGCCAATATGAAGACGTGAATGTATCCCAAATGCAAGAAGATACTGAAGATTGTAACTGTGATAACCTAAGTAATCACCAGTGGATTTAAGACACAGGTGCTACATCTTATATGTCAGGAAATGAAGAAATATCAAATTCACTGTCTACAGTGTCTACAAAAAATAAGCTTCAACGTTCTTCCCATAAAAAGACACCATACGAAAAAATTCGAAAGTGAACTAGAAATTTTTCAATTGGACAAAAAGCTTTCGTTCATATGAACAACGAGACCAGACCACGTAGGAGTGAATTTTTGACTAGATCTACAGAACGTTTTATGGTTGGATATGTTACAACAAATTACTGGTACACGGGCTATTTCAAGAGTTAATAGATTTTTAAGAGAAGGTGAAATATTCATTGAAACTATTTCGTAAACCTCGACTTCTAGATCACAGTTAGAACAAGAAAAACATAATTAGTGAATAATTTTCAACTACAGCAACAGGATAAAAGTAAAGAAGAAGGAATAGTAGAATATTTTGAAATGGGAGTAAATAATAATGAAAAAAATTACTTTACAAAGGTAGGAAATGACTGTACAAAGACAGACAATACTATTTCAAGAACTTCAGAACCAAGAAGGGGTAGTAGGACAACACGCAATCCTCCAAAATTATGTGAAGATTTCTTATATTTGGAAATCGATGATCCCACATAATACAGAAAAGCTTTGAACAGTCCTGATTCAGATAAGTGGATTTTGGCTATGAAAAGTGAACTTAAATCAACGGAGAGAAACAAAGAGTGAAAAATTGTAGAAAAGACTTTTACTTGCAGATCTGCTGGATGCAAATGGATTTTCAAGACGGCATTTACTGAATTGTGGTCTACGTTGATACTTTGTGTATACTAGGAACTTCAGAAAGGGAAGTGCAAGAAGTCGAAGAAATCTTATCCAAGAATTGGGATGGTAATTTCTTAGAAAAACCGAAATTATTACTATAACTCCAATTTTTTTTTTCCAAAAAAGATAAATCGAAAAAAAAAGAAAAAATAAGACATGGTTAATCACACTGCTGCTGCTGTCCTTATGGAAACTGGTGCAAAGCCACAAAAGGCAAAGGAAGATGATAAAAGAACTGATAAAGTCTTGTATTAGTCAAAAATTGAAAGCCATCTGTTTCTTGCTATGGGTACCCGACCTGACATTTGCAGTAAATTAGCTTTTCCAGTTCCAGGCTGATCCTACTGAAAGTCACATGAAAATGATTCAACAGATTTTCAGATATTTGAAAGGAACAATGAATAAAAAGTTAGGATACAAACATACTTCAAATTCAGAAATCTGCTTATATGCAGATTGTACCAAGACTAGAAGATCCACTAGCGGTTATATTGGTTTTTATGGTGAAGCAGCAGTTACATTGGCTTCAAAGAAACAACAAAGTGACTCTGCGTGTCAAAATTTTTTGAATTTATTTCTTTCAAAATCTGTGAATAGCGATTGGCACTAAAATTGTATTTTGAATGTAATATGATGATTGAATGTATTACAGGTCTATTCATATGTACACATTTATCCGAATCTTCAAAGATCTACAAGTCCTTTCTGTGGAAGAAGCTTCAGAGTCATCACATTTAAGAGTGTAAATCCATTTTCCACTATTTCCTAATTAAATCCTTTGAATTGACCATGTGTTTACTCAATTGAAAAAGGTAGGAATCAATTGTAACCACTGGCTTCTTTCACAGGAACGTCCGAATTAACGAACATTTGAATAAACTTGGAAACTAAGAATTTGGGCACCATACTAAGTGATTAGGTTATAGATTATATTATTAGAATAAGAATATCAGTATCATCATGTCTGTCTTCAGGATGTGTTAACCCATTTACTGAAAAATAACCCAGTAAATTTCATTGTCAATGTTATGTAAGCAGTACGGCTACTGACTCCGATGAACTTCTTTAATAGATAAAAATAACAAATGAAACAGCAGCGATGGTGTACCATCGTGTCGACGTTGACTTCTCTAGAATAGTTTTCGCGAATTTCCCATACTGAAATATCCCGAGTGCAATCGGTTTAGTTGCAAGAGTTGTTTCGTAACAAATCGATTTTCTATACTTTGTACTTTAATGGCTTCATTTCGCCTGCAACTTGGAATAAAAGGAAAACTAGAAAGACTTGAAGTTTGATGGTGGATTATATCGAGAGTTTTCTGGGCAATAATTTGTCGTAGCTGGCAATGAATTGATTCAGGGTGATAATCAACATGGTTAGCTGAAATTCTAGTTTTTGTACCCTTAGAAAGTATCTGGAGATGTCTAGACAATTAAGGGAATATGTAAGGATGTGGTTGAATTTTTTTTTATAAATAGCGGTCCTGACAGATTTCTTAAAGAGTTACAATATGATGGTCAACAGAATATGGGGTGTAATAATGAATTCTATTCATCACCCTCTATAAGTTTATTTTGTTGTGTCATTATGTGGTATTACTCTGAAAGTTGATAAATATTCCTTCTGTTTATTTTGATTATCAAAGCATTCAGTTCAAAAAAGGTCTTATTAAAAGAGATCAATGAAATCTTTGAGAAAAATATCATGTGATAACTCTCCTCTTCTTAACACTTCGATTTGCTAGTTTCATGCAATCTGTCGATGCAACCTTATATTCTACCACAGTGTCTCGAGTTAATTCAATTTAGGCTCATCGTGAGAAGGCGGAGATGCTCAAATCACACTATTCTCACACATATTAACCTCTCATCCCTGGACCTCAGAAAGTATTGATGCCATTATTGTCCTCCACTCTCTTGGAATAGTGTTTTTTCCTTTAGATTTTCTTTAAAAAACTCAGAACCCTGATTTGGTCAATTCTAGTTGTGTTTCAGCCAGGATACGAGTAGTTCTCCTTTGGAAAATCGCCACTAAATTTTTCTTGTATATTGCGAATGAGTTCGATTTGATATCTATATATTCAATGAATGAATTTTCGTCAAAGTTTGTCATTTTTTCGATGTCATCCACTGAGATGTTCCGAATAGATGTGCACTGAGGAAAATTGCACTATTACAGTTATTTCTTGCTACTATTACTATATCCCTATAACACAGCAACCGGTCTTTTTTATTATGGATCAATTCTAACAATTTAAGTAAAATGAAACAAAAATGTGAAATAATCATTGAAATATCTCTAGAAATGAAAAAGTTATGGGACTTTGAAGTTGCGCTTGGAAGAATAATTTCATAGTACCTAGCGCTCTAGTGTGTGACGTCACGCCACATGAACGAGGCGACTGGTAATCGCAGAGTGCTTAAAAATTCATCGGTGTACAATCACTTGCACCGTTCGTGTCGTGTGTTGCTCATTACACGATGGCTGAAATTAAAAAAATAATCCTACAAATATTGGTTTGTGCCTATGTGTAAAATCACGACAATTAAAAAAACCCAATAAACTGTTTTTTCATGTACCAAATGACTTGAATAAAAGTGGTGCAAACTAATGAGGCGGGACCTAATTGGACTTATGTGTGCGTTGGCGCGGCTAAGGATCTAATACGTGATTATTTGTGGTGTGTCGATCTCTGACATGTGGCATGACGTCACATACGAGTCGGAGACCAAAGACGTTCCGCGCTGAAATACGTAAATTTAAATAATCTATCTCAGTCATTTCTTGATGGATTACTAGTTCTGATCTATATTTCAATTCAATCGCGTCAAATATAGTATTTTCAACATCACTAATCTAGTCCATTGAGTACGTATACTGTAATGGTCTTGTCGAAGGCGTCCACAATATCGAAGAACGATCCATACTTTGAAACGTTGTTTTCTCCATCCACTACTAGGTAGTGAAGTGTCTGCTGTACAGTTTTCATAATATTCAGACTGGGTCTCATTCTGAGATTCTTGGAAACGCTCACTCAGCCTTTTGTATACATTCCACACTGATTTGCTTTAAACTATTTGGTACGGTTTTGAGTGCTACCAGACCATGAGTATTGATTCCAGTTTACACAAGTGATATTCATAAGAGGGTATTTGCGATTGGCAAAACTTTTAGTTTGTACAAGCGAAAATCCACAGAAGCCACGGTTTTTCAGGAAAAAACTCAGTACAGTCTATATGCACTGTGAAATGGATTATTCCATATTTCAGTGCTTGATCGATAACTTTCGGAAACCTTTTTCCTTTCCTTTTCCCTTTCCTTTTCCCTTTCATTTTCAGGTCTTATTCTGACACTGAAGATGATTCACTTTGTAACCTCCGTGGACTCAACAAGAACATCAACGACGCCCTCCATCATATACAGGCAGAAAAACCGGATACTCTGGCCATAACAGAAACAGAAGTAAATTCCTCCACTAACAAAGTCCACATGCTCTGGTCCTGGTTGAGAGCTCCATTCTCGATTTAGATTCAAATGTGGTGTGTGCCTTCACTCTAAGACTAACCTTTCAGGCCAACGTGAAGAGAGTTCGGAGCCGAAAGATTATGACGTGATGTGGTTCAAGCTGGCTAATACGAAATAGACCAAATTCCTCTGCTGATTTTATTATCACCTAATGAACCATCCCATAGCGACATTTACGAGTTCATCTCAATCAAATTAGACTTCATTCAGCAAAACCATCCTACAGCTGAAGTAATCATAATGGGAGATTTCAACGTGCATAACTCTACCTGGATCAATTTTGCCAACAAATCAGGCAAGGCAAAGGTTATTAGGGGAAAAATTTGTAATTTTTGACTTAGATGAGTTCAGCTCAAGGCTATGCGAAGTACTCTTCTGCTGAATAATTTCAAGGTCCCTGTTGATAGCTTCTTGCGCCTCATCAATATGTTCCTAACGAAAGCTCAGCATCATTCGAGAATCATCAGCATACGCATAAACGTTACACCTGTAGCAGTTGAACTATTTCAGTACGCCACTGCTTGTGGATGTCGTTCAATAAGATCACATTGAAAAACTCACCCATCTGGTCAACGCATTTTTTGAACGAAAGAAACCAAATTCAGATAGTTGCTTCGCATACCCAAAATTACAGTTCAATTTTATAATAGTTGACGAAATATTTATTGCGAGTCGAAACCCATCACAATAGAAAATAATGTAAGGAACGATATTTTCGGGAATTGCCGTCATTAACTCTTTCTTTCTCTGAAAAGAGATTTCCACTTTCTATGATCCTTTTTAAAACCGCGGACAAAGGAGTAAAAATAGCACTGGTTGATACAGTTTCTCCGAATTTAAAATGCGGGAATACGTAATCGATCAAACAACGGAATCAAATCCATATGTCATATGTAAATATATATTTGATACTAGGGTTAGGGGCGATGATAGTATTTGAGTCATTCGAAAGAATACGGAAGTGTTTTGACATTTTTCTTTCAAGCTAAATATTCAGGAATGATATAATATGTTAATGTATGTACAGGGTGACCCAGGGGTGTGTGCATGGTCCATAACTTTTTTCTATGCAAGCAATCGACCTGATTTTTTTTTCAATCGATAGGTTCAACAATGAGCACATTCTGAAAATATGTTCATCGATATACAAGATGTTTCAAAATAAAATAAACGACTACGTTCAATTTTTTAAATGGCAACCCTCCTTTTTCATTCTATTTTTAGATTCGCCACTAAATTGTCAACATAACGCACCCTGGGGTTTCATATACCTATCTGCAATAGTTTTTGATGTATGCCAATTTATGTGTCAAAATCGCGTCGTGCATGGACCCACAGAAAAATTCATAACTTCAGAACCTTTCAAGATAACTCAACCTACTTTTTCCCAGACTATTCCTCAAGCCTCAGAGCATCTTTTGAAATGCTGGCGAACTTGAAGTCAATGTTCCATCGCCTACTGCGATTTTTTTCAAATGACGGTTTACAAATGGCAATAACTCGATTTTTTCAAATGCAACACCCTGTATTTTATTACACCATTACATGGCATTTTCTAAGAGCTTTTCGTCAATATAGCATTTGTGGGGTCTACTTTGTGTAGTTTGAAAATATGTTGAAAATAAGAAATGTGGATGATTTTTGAGGAATCTAGTAGGCTGCTTTCGTAAAATTTGACACATTCTTAAAATTATGGAGAGAATATGTTTTTGAAATTGTAATATAAACAGGAGTACATAACAAAGAAAATAATTCTAGTAATAGTTACAATAACAGGAAAGATGTAATTATTTTGGGGAAAGGCCACTTATAAATGCTTAAGGTCCCCATCATGTTCCACACAAGCTGCTAGTCTTCTTGTGAATGAGACCCGAACTCTAGCAAGCATTGCTCCATTAGTTGAACGGAAGGCTTCCGTGATCCTATTTTTCATATCATCTGCAGTTGTCGGACGATCTCTGAAAACCTTTTCTTTCACGTACCACCAAAGAAAGAAATCTAGAGGCGTAAGGTCTGGGGATCGCCCTGGCCAAGGAATATTACCTCCTCGGCCTATCCAACGATTAGGATAGGACTGATCTAAAAATTCTCGAACTATACTATGGTTATGCACCGGCGCACCATCGTGCTGCAACCACATGGTTCTTCGGGTATTCAAATCCACTTCTCCTAACATTCTCGGAAGATGTTCGCGAAGGAAACGTAAATATCTTTCACCATTTAGCACATTGTCGAAGAAGTAGAGACCAATAATGTGATTTCCAATAATTCCTCCACAAACATTAAGCGACCATCGCTGTTGGTGGTCAAGGGTCCTCAACCAGTGAGGATTTTCGACTGCATAATAATGCATGTTGTGTTTGTTGACCGAACCGTTGTTCTTGAAAGTTGCTTCATCAGAAAACAGAATTTTGTTTAAAGTATTATAATCCTCATCAATCATGCCATTCATTTGAATACAGAACGCAACTCTTTTGGCAAAATCATCACCATACAATTCTTGATGTAGTTCAGATGAAAAGGGTGGAACTTATGTTTCAATATTATTCTGTTCACACTACTTTGTGAAATATCCGTTTTCGCTGCTATTTCCCTAGTGCTTACGTGAGGATTTTCCTGTAGCATCAATAAAACTTGCAACTCATTTTCCTCATCAATTCAACCACCAACAATTTCCTTTTGAGTATAAGACACACTACCACTGAGTTCAAACCGATCTCTTAACTTTTGGAATGAAGATACCCGTGGAGTTCTTGCTTCCGGATATTTTTCATGGTAGATTCTGCTTGCTAATAAAGGATTTCTGTCAGCTTCGCCAATACAGTAGACCATATTCACTAATTCTTCGCGAGTGAAATTCATTTTCAACAATTTTACGTGTACAATTATTGACAGTACAAGGATGTCAAATTTTACGAAATCAGCCTACTAGATTCCTCAAAAATCATCAACATTTCGTATTTTCAACATATTTCGCAAACTACACAAAGTAGACCCCACAAATGCTGAATTGACGAAAAGCTCTTAGAAAATGCCATGTAATGGTGTAATAAAATACAGGGTGTTGCATTTGAAAAAATCGAGTTATTGCCATTTGTAAACCGTCATTTGAAAAAAATCGTAGTAGGCGATGGAACATTGACTTCAAGTTCGCCAGCATTTCAAAAGATGCTCTGAAGCTTGAGGAATAGTATGGGAAAAAGTAGGTTAAGTTATCTTGAAAGGTTCTGAAGATATGAATTTTTCCGTGGGTCCATGCACGACCCGATTTTGACACATAAATTGGCATAAGTCAAAAACTATTGCAGATAGGTATATGAAACCAGGGTGCGTTATGTTGACAATTTAGTGGCGAATCCAAAAATGGAATTAAAAAGGAGGGTTGCCATTTGAAAAAATTGAACGTAGTTGTGTATTTTATTTTGAAACATCTTGTATATTAATGAAAATATTTTCAGAATGTACTCATTGTTGAACCTATCGATTGAAAAAAAATCAAGTCGATTGCTTGCATAGAAAAAAAGTTATGGACCATGCACACACACCTGGGTCACCCTGTATGTACGGAGTTGTCCACCCAAGCTATCATTTGGGAAAATCCAGTTATTAGAGTTGTCACACAAAACGATTCATCAGTAACCAAAATTTCTTCACGGCGACTATGTCGAAGGGCGTGGCTAAAAACTAAGTAAACATTAAGGGGGAGAGAGTAAGTCGAATTTATTTTTGAGAATCCACAAAAAGTTAGTTGCAATGTAGTTTCCGAACCAGAAAGTTGAATTTCAATCATTTTTCGATTCAATTGCGTTTTTAATCATTATTCAAGTAAATTGTAGTTTTCATATAAGTTATTTGGGCCTCGGGTCCCAAACCAAGCAATTTTGTAATTAAAGTCATTAAAGTCGAGTCACTAGTTCGCCGCCGTGTAGAAACGTCTTTCGATATCCATGTGTGTTCTGGAAAGGTATTTGGTACAGATGAATACGTAGGATTGCCTTCAGAGTTAGTTTTGTCATTTTCGAGTATTGAATAACCTATTTACAGATTTAGTTTCATTGTTTTGGTAATTAGAAGGATTTCAGAAAGCCTATTGTGAATTGTTGTTAAAATTGTTATTTCCGTCAACCGATTGCACCCCTACGTGTAACCCTCGGAAGTCTTCGAGAGACTTGTGTGAGCTAGGGAAGACGCAGCCCTTACCTATTAACGTGTGATGCCATGCACGAGACCGGTGAATCGGTGGATCGAACCCACGACCCCACGCTTGCGAGGTGTACGCTTTTACCAGCCGACCACCACGGCCCATTATAACGAAAATTTTGACATTCTCACGAAATTTAATATTATCTCCCTATTTCTGAAACAGTCTGTACACTTTACTACAGCATTGCATTGTCTGTACGACAAAAGTATGTTCCATGACCTGCTGGTTGCCTAAATATGGCGAATAAATCTCCGATTCTAAACTGCCAGGTGTTGTGCTGCGCGAAATAGAGATTTTGGATCGAAGGTGGATTCGATGAAATGGTTAAAGGGAGAGGGATTTTGCTGTACGAGCCTAATGGTCGACCCGAATCAGAAGCTTCGATTGAATTTGTTATAATTAATTACTTCTAAAGGGCCATTCTCAGACGAAAGGTATGTAGTCTATCGGTGCTTTGTGAAATTTAAAATTAACAGGTGCTTTTATTAAACAAATTTTCCATATTTTAGATCTATCGGCCTTTTTTGGAAAACCTGTAGTACTATCAGTACGCCCATTTTTTGGAAGATCATATTATTCCCGAAATTGAATAATGTTACTTATTCCTCGCATGGAATTGATGTGAGAGAGAGTGAGGACACAAATAGACGAACACGAATGTGATAAGTTCTGGAGTCTTCCGGTTGCCGGTGATAACAAAAACCAAAATTACAGGTCAGACCCATCTAATTTACTCAAGCTGTTTTCTGGCAAAATGCAAGTACAGGCCTTATTGAACTACGAGAAATATACCCAACGATAGTGTTGAGACTTAAATGAATTCTAACATATGATTTCGAATGTCAGGATATCTTATTGTTATGTTTTCAAAATTGAGAGTGTGAGCCAACCATAGTACTATGAGAGGTGAATAAAACCTTTACATATATTGTCAAATAATTAGTTAACTAATCGTGACATTCACCCCGATATAGTGTTCATTAAAACACATCACTATTAAAGTACTTTTGCACTTTTTTTTTCAACTAAGAATCGTCGTAATTCATTCCAGTGTTTCCCTTCTTTAAAAATATCAAATTTGGGTGGCGTCCCCATGAAAATTTTTGACTAAAACGAAAACAGAAATCCTTACCCCGACCCATTGCCACCAGAAAAAGAGTTGCCGTGAGCCCATTGTGTCTTTTCCGTCAAAGAAAAGGTAACATAAGTATGTATGAATGTTAAGTATTATTTCCAGTTCTTTCTTAGTTCAAGTATTTCAATTGTCTAGTCATTTATATATATATATATATATATATATATATATATATATACATATATATATATACATATATATATATATATAAATATATATATTATTTTTTCACACATGACTTTTCCTAGCCAATAAATTTGAAAACAACCAAAGCCAATTGAGTTTCTTTATAATTCAGTACAATTTGAATCAAGTCAAAGCAACCAATATTACCATATTCATTGAGAATATTCGAGAACCAGCACAAATGGTTTTCTTCGCGAATATGTAAACCTCGAACCAATTCAGGTATCCACCAATAAGACGACGAGGAGACAGTGTATTTAGTTAAGTGAAATCATTGTTATGCTTGAGATCACATATAATGGTTTTAAAGCTGAATTAATTTCCACAAAAGTGTTATTCTGTAAAGTTGTTTGTTAAATGAGATTATTTTGGACAGAATAGAACAAAACTTATTATTTCACTAGCTTAAAGAATTCACACGCTAACGACCAACCAGCGCTTTGAATTATATATAAATAAATAAAGGGTAGAGGACATTAAGACTCATTCTAATCGGATATTCAATTAATTACAAGTTCAATCCACCTGATTAAGACTTGCTAGTAGAAAAGCTTGTACCTACACACCTGTTCAATGTCTTCAGAATGTCCGAAGTATTCATTACGAAAAAAGGGGCCATAAAATGCTTCCATGAGGCACGCCTGCAATCAAACTGACATATCCTGATTGCCTGTCAACTAGAAACAATGTTCTGCTTGGTATTGATAAGACATGGAACAAACTACAGAATATCCATGTATAGAACATGAATAATCGAATCTCACGAAGAAAACGGGGTACCCTCTCTCCTGTGCTGTGCCACTTCGAGCACGAATATGTTAACGCTGACAGATACTCAAATAATGAGATTTTGAATCTGGCGTCAATCGAGAAAGCGTCAGGTCGCATTGTGGTGACAGATGAGTCGCTGCCGTACATTGTATTGAGAGGGGTTACGAAAACCCCATATTCCTCTAGGATTTCCATTGCAAATGAAGGTGCCTAGCGTTCAAGTTCTACGCACAACCAGGCGGATCTCGAACTCGAATTAAAATCGGTTAAGGAAATTTGAGAGTTGCGTCGACTTCGTTCTGTTCTGAAGGTTCTTCTCCTGAATGGAATTCGTGGATTAGAATAATACGAATGAGCGGTATAAGGGCAAATACCTCTGATTTATGTGTTGGTTGGGAGTCTATGTTTGAATAGGGTAGAAAGGGAGAAGGAATTTATTAACGGTAATATTAATACTTATGTCAAGTTTCTAAAACAAATGTTTATTTGAAATGAGTGAATCATTACTGAAATTGTTTCTGACATATCTGCAGAATAGATGACAATATGTCATCTTCAAGGGAATCAAGTCATTATTTGTGGTAAGTAATTTTTTCACGAATAGTGAATAATAAAGAAGTCAAAAATGTTAGCAATACCGTTGAATGGTAAGATAAATATCGTGATATCAAGTTTTACTGGAACTTTATCAAAAGAAGGTACCGCAGAATGCTCAGAGAGTTCACAAACTGATGATCAAGCCTGTCCTGACTATTTCATGCACTTGTCAAATATACCAATTAGGAGCTCTATCAAGTTCGGATTATCGATAAAACCAAACTTGACTCTCGACTCTGATTGGCCTGTCAAGTTCGGTGTTTTCAAATTTGTATATATATATATATATATATATATATATATATATATATATATATATATATATATATATATATATGTGTGACAGTTACACATCAAATTTTTTTTTTGTTCTTACTCCCAGGTTTTCGGAGAAGCAGAGCTTGTTCGAGCAATGCAGATCCTGGACCTACAGTTTGAATAAAGGGGAATCCAATTCACTTCAGCTCCGTGACAGGTACCCGGGGATCGTACAAATATAAGTATTCACTCCATGCACGCATCTAAAAATCAGCAGATATGTGATAAATTCTATCGAATTGATAAATGTTTCCTGTTTATTGAAATTTATTGGTTTTTTCAGATCAACTTCCTAACTTTCTTGCTAATTTCTTCTAATACTGCCAAATTTCAGAGTTTTTACCTTTCACTTTGTGAAATAGTCTGATGAAATTCCACCCGTGATTGAATTTATCTTACTCGTCCTGCGGACTTGTGGTGTTTTCGCAAAGCAATTCAGTATCGTTCAAAAATGAATCGACAGACTTATCGCGAAAATTCAATTACTTACTGTTGAAAACACAACCCCTCAAAAATATATTTCCAACTCTTTCTTACTCAGGTCTCATGATAGCTATGGAAATAACGCGATATTCACATTTTCAAATAACCTGAATGACTGTGGACCAATGTGTAGGTTTTTAATATTTATGGAGCAATGCCTACGTAATGAAATTATAAATTTTGAGTTGTTCTGTGTATTTGCAGTAGTCATCCAGGTAATGTTGCCACATTTACTCTCGAAGCAAACGTGTTTTCAGTTGCTTATTTATTTTCAAGTTGTCAATTAAACAATTTGTATTTTCAAGTCACATCGATTTATTTGTGAGTTCGGTGAGTCTTGGAAGTCATTGAAATTGCAACTGACATTTCAATCACAATCTTTCAGTCAATGGAATTTGACTTTAATGCAGTCATTTCATTCCCAATTTTAAGTCTTCCAGTCATTGAGATTTTGTTTCGAGTCCTTTCAGTCACAATATTAAGTCATTCAGTCAATAGGATTTGTCTATCAGTACTTTCAGTTTTCAGTCTTTTGAATATTTTGAGTCTTGTACTTACACATTTTAGCGAGATGTTTCCCTCTAGGTTTGGAAGCTGCTTGGGAGTCATCCGAAATGAATGTCGAGAATTGCTGATTTATTAAAAAATGTTCAACAGGTGGGAGTAAACATGTCATTGAAGATTAATTTCCGCCATCGCATTTGAGTTATTTTCCTAAAAACTTCGGAAGTGAGATTTAAAGATTTTCAGGAACGACATCCAGGATTTTCGGAAGAAAACATGTTAGGAGATTTCTTTTAGTATATTATAAGACAAACTGATGCGAAAAACTTTAAAAAGAAGGCGAAAATGCATGTTTTTTTCACTTATTTTTGATATTTCTTAAACCAGACGTGACAGATTTTTTAAATAAATTATCTCAAACAAAGAAAATAACAACTTCCATCTGAGATATAAAAAAATGTAAACTAGTGTAATAGATCTTTATGCAGTCATGAAACACTAATTATTCTGAGTTAGGGCTATGAATCTCAACCCACAGCCGGCCGGCTGAAATATGATTACCCAATCGCAACGATTAATCTCGGGCCAAAATTTATTCACATTCTTGAATAAATTTCTTCAAATCCAAAACCACTCCTATTCGTCAGTCTCTTCATTATGGTCATAGTTGCATTCCAATATGCCTAGTTCAACACACGTACACAATCAAAAAGTGAATTTTTCAGGAGAGAACAGCAGATTGTTATAATGATACATATTTAATGCCTTTTAAGAATACAATAGCGTGTGGGTGAGCCGTGCCCTAGTTCTACCCAAGCGATAACATGATATTTGTTTCTTATTCACACTTTAATCGTTATGAGACGTTGCCAATTTCTCCATTTCTTTAGTACCGAGGAAAACATTATGAGGTCTGTTTGGATTATTTTCTTGAATAATCCATTATACATTTTTCAATGGAATATTAGATACCCGTCAAATATACAGAGTGTCCGGTAAACCTTGTACAATATTGAAACTGGTGATAGACCAGGTCATGACTGTTCAGAATATCGGAATTTCATCTTAGTAAAAATCTCACAGTTTTCGAGATAATGAGCATTTTTAAAATTTCTGGAAAATCACTACCTCATCTTGGATTTATGAGTGCCATGCCTACAAATTGGGACCAATTCAAACATCTTTGCTGCTGAAGATTACTGATGAGTGATGCTTTCAGACGTACAACACAGTTTTTTAGAAAACGATACAATTTTTCAAGTTAAAATGTCAGATTTCAGGTTAAAATGCCAGATTTGATGATTTCATTGAAAATATGAACATGATGTTCATAAAGTCAGTTGTGGAATCATCTGCGACTGAAAGTTGGAATTTAGTCGCTGTTTTCCATCGTACAAGATAACCTCCCTTGGAAGGGATTCATGTTTTAAACAGAAACATTCTCAATTGAAAATTGAATCAATACATGACTCCTCTGGAAACTGGACATTTAATAAATAATCAACTATCTGAATGAAAATGCAAATTTTCACTTTCAGATTTTTTTCTCTCAAGTTATATAGAGTCTTTCTCAATATCTATCAGATGTAGTTCAATGTCCAGCGTGGCTTTTACCGGGGAAGAAGTTGTTTTCTGTTAGATATTACAAAAAAGTAACTTCAATTTTATCGTAGGGTTTTTCCATTTCCAGAGGAGTCATGTATTGATTCAATTTTCAATTGAGAATGTTTCTCTTTAAAACATGAATCCCTTCCAAGAGAGGTTATCTTGTACAATGGAAAACAGCGACTAAATTCCAACTTTCAGTTGCAGATGATTCCACAACTGACTTTTTGAACATCCTGTTCATATTTTCAATGAAATCAACATGCCATACCCATGACAGGTTTTATGTCAGAAAAATATTTTCAAAGTTTCACCCCACAAGAAATAGTCCAACAATTGGAAATGGAATGAGCGATTTTCTGTGAGTGATACTTCTGAATAACATTCTCCCTTATCTCATTCATAGATGAGAATCTCCAATGGAAACTGGACATTTAATAAATAATCAACTAACTGAATGAAAATGCAAATTTTCACTTTCAGATTTTTTTCTCTCAAATTATATAGGGTCTTTCTCAATATCTATCAGATGTAGTTCAATATCCAGCGTGGCTTTTGCCGGGGAAGTAGTTGTTTTCTGTTAGATATTACAAAAAATTAACTTCAATTTTATCGTAGGGTTTTTCCATTTCCAGAGAAGTCATGTATTGATTCAATTTTCAATTGAGAATGTTTCTCTTTAAAACGTGAATCCCTTCCAAGAGAGGTTATCTTGTACGATGGAAAACAGCGACTAAATTCCAACTTTCCATACCCATGACAGGTTTTATGTCAGAAAAATATTTTCAAAGTTTCACCCCACAAGAAATAGTCCAACAATTCCTCATTACAGTGTGAAATTGCTTCTGAAGAGTATGTTTCCAATTCTTCCGACCTCCCTGATGATCTTAAAAGAGTGAAATAGATTTTTGTCGACCAAAATGTATTGAAGGCCTCGCGAAAGAGATGCAATTATTCCCGCATCAATGGAATGAGCGATTTTCTGTGAGTGATACTTCTGAATAACATTCTCCCTTATCTCATTCATAGATAAGAATCTCCAAGGGAAACTGGACATTTAATAAATAATCAACTATCTGAATGAAAATGCCAATTTTCACTTTCAGATTTTTTCTTCAAGTTATATAGGGTCTTTCTCAATATCTATCAGATGTAGTTCAATGTCCAGCGTGGCTTTTGCAGGGGAAGTAGTTGTTTTCTGTTAGATATTACAAAAAAGTAACTTCAATTTTATCGTAGGGTTTTCCATTTCCAGAGAAGTCATGTATTGATTCAATTTTCAATTGAGAATGTTTCTCTTTAAAACATGAATCCCTTCCAAGAGAGGTTATCTTGTACGATGGAAAACAGCGACTAAATTCCAACTTTCAGTCGCAGATGATTCCACAACTGACTTTATGAACATCCTGTTCATATTTTCAATGAAATCAACATGCCATACCCATGACAGTTTTTATGTCAGAAAAATATTTTCAAAGTTTCACCCCACAAGAAATAGTCCAACAATTCCTCATTACAGTGTGAAATAGCTTCTGAAGAGTATGTTTTCCAATTCTTCCGACCTCCCTGATGATCTTAGAAGAGTGAAATAAATTTTTGTCGACCAAAATGTATTGGAGGCCTCGCGAAAGAGATGCAATTATTCACCCATCAATGGAATGAGCGATTTTCTGTGAGTGATACTTCTGAATAACATTCTCCCTTATCTCATTCATAGATAAGAATCTCCAAGGGAAACTGGACATTTAATAAATAATCAACTATCTGAATGAAAATGCCAATTTTCACTTTCAGATTTTTTCTTTAAGTTATATAGGGTCTTTCTCAATATCTATCAGATGTAGTTCAATGTCCAGCGTGGCTTTTGCAGGGAAAGTAGTTGTTTTCTGTTAGATATTACAAAAAAGTAACTTCAATTTTATCGTAGGGTTTTTCCATTTCCAGAGGAGTCATGTATTGATTCAATTTTCAATTGAGAATGTTTCTCTTTAAGCCAGATTTGAGTTTCACCAATTTTTTTACCAACAGTTTGACATTATTGTTTGAAAAAATCATAACCAATTGGAAGTGGATATTCATTACAAAAGAATTCCCATATTGTCCAGACTCTACCATGGTATAAAACATACGATAATTATTTTTGGAAGGAGTAGATTTTCGATTATATTAGAGTGTGATGTAATTCTGAGCTAAAATCAACTCCAGTAGACTTTGTCAGTTATCTCTTTTATTTTTATCCTATCGAGATGAAATGATTAAATAATTATGAGTAATAACGAATAAACTGCTCAGAAGCATTCAATGAGATGTAAAGAAGTAAATACTGATTCAACGTTTTTTCGAATCAACATAAACTATAAACCACAATAACGACTATTCAACATCGCACTGAATAATATGACAAAAATGTTATTTTCCATCCAATCGTACGCAGAGACGACATATTTTCAAGAAGAACCTTTTCAAATGCGTTATAGGTTCTCTGAGCGGCATTGTGCAATCGGACATCGTTCTGCATAAAGCGCTGCTGCAGCAGTAGCACTACCTCCACATTCACCATAAATGTAGTGCATATGCGCATATTCTCGGGGAGTATATCGTGCATACGGCATGACAAAGAACTGAATACCACTGAATGAAACAAGCGGAATAATTAAAAAAAAACTAAGACAGAAGTCACAAGTTGTTCAAACAAAATGAATTACATGAAAAGTTATTTTATTGACATACTATTTAATGCTATCAAGCAGTCTATTATTCATTATTAATAATCATTTCCACATTTTATCTTGATAAAATCGAAATAAAATAATTTTTGGGATTAAGTACAAAAGTTGATGGAAGCCTAGAATAAACCCACGCCTAATTCATTGGAAATCACTTCCTCCAAAAATAATTATAGTTTGTTTTATACCATAGTAGACTCTGGAAAAAATTAGCATTCTTTTGAAATGAATATCCACTACCAATTGGTTGTTTTTTTCAGACAATAAGTCAAAATTTTTTTAAAAAAATTGATGAAACTCAAATCTGTCATTTTACCCTCATTTTTAGAAAAAAAAATCACTTTCTGAAAAACTGTTCTATACATCTAACAGCATCACTAATCTTCAGCAGAAAATATATTAGAATTCGTCTCAATTGGTATACATGGCACTCAAAACTCCAAGGTTAGGTAGCGATTTTCCAGAAATTCTTAAAATGCCAATTATCTCGAAAACGGAAATATTTTTACTGAGGTAAAATTCCGATATTCCGAACAGTCATGACCTGATCTATCACCAGTTTCAATATTGTACAAGGTTTACCGGACACCCTGTATAAATAACCTTCGCCGTGAGTTCTGCAATTTCTACACACAGCTAGACGAGTTCCCTTGGAACTTCACCAAAAGCTCAAAAAAAAACTTTGGAAGCACTTGTAAAACGAAAAATAATGTTTGTGGTTAATAAACCAACACCTTGGGTAAATACTCTAGTGATTGAGTGATCAAAAGAGTTGAACGAAGCAATCAGAAGGAAACAAGATTGATTCCAAACCCAGATGATTTGAGTATTCTCAATGAAAAAAAGTTCCATTTTGAACATAACAGATGGCTTCCGGCAAATTCAGCTGGATGACGAAAGTTCGACTCGCTGCACATTCAACGATCCTTTTGGGCGCTATATATTTGATAGTTTACCTTTTGGCTTCAGCTCATCCAGATGTTTTCCAGACAAAAAGTAAAGATATATTTGTCGACTTGAATGGAGTTGACGATGACATTAAATTCTATAAATTTATATATTTCATCTGATGTACTGTAATTGAAAAATGATAAATAGCCAATCAATTAAAAATTGCAATTTTTGTCAATTACGCGGTTTTAACTTTTTTCTAGTGCAATCAGTGCAATGCATCAGTAGTGTCGTACCGTGTACGACTTTTTTGTGCACACAACTGTATATTGAAACAACAAGGCAACTGAACCTACTCATCTTATTTTCTGAATACAAGGTGTTGCTAAATTCATGAAAAAAGTTCAGGATGAAATTATGAAAATTATTTTAAATAATGAAAAAATGGGAAATGAAAATTCCAATGTTTTTATACCACTTTATATTTGTAACAATTACGTTACTGCAGTTTCGTCCTATATGGATGGGCATTATCAAACTATATTACAAACTGATTTCTCATTTTTTCATGATGATCTCTTACTAAGTAGTAACGGCTAGATCCATCAATTTATATTAAATAAACCAAATTATCTTAAGAGATAACATATACATAACATATTCAGAATAAAAACAAAATAAGAGGTTCTGTCAAGAGTATCCAGTTAACACAAAATAATCAAATAAGATTTGAATAATTACAATATAAGTATTACAATTCAAGCGAAAAATAATCATGATTGTAATTTATTTTCTATGTTAGACTGTAGCTTAAAATTTTTTTTCTATTTGGAATTGAAGTAGAATTTTAAAAATTCGTCAATACTATAAAAAACGTTTTCCAATAAAACATTCTTCATGTAATTTGTAAAAAAAACTTTATTTAATAAAATTTCTCAACAAAATAGGACCGTAAGTCACTAGTCTTGTACATTCAATTCTGATTTGTTGTGTGATTGTCTGATATTATGGAAATGAAAATCGTTTTGATTTAGATACAAATGGGGATAAGAATACTGTAATTCACAAACAATGAGCTTATGACTTGAGGCATAAGATGTCCGGAGGACTGCTCATTGCTAATATCATATACAATAGGAAAAGTTGGGTCGAAAATCCATCAGAAAACAACTACTTTCCTGGCTAATGCCACGACGAACATTGAATTACATGTGATGAAATTTCCGTGCAGAGTTCCTACAAGGTTATCTCTGCAATTGCTGGGTTGCATGGAAATGTTCATCGAAACATTCGGACCACCTATATATCGATTTCGGAGTGTTGCCCCTCATCAATATAGCGTAGGTCTAGCAGTCAGTAACTAATGACTGCAACGAATGAATCGATAACCAAATCCTTTTCAAGACCGAAACTGAGATCGCGCCCGAAATTTCATCAGATGTAATTCAATGTTCGTCGTGGCATTAGCCAGGAAAGTAGTTGTTTTCTGATGGATTTTCTACCCAACTTTTCCTATTGTATAGGATATTAGCAATGAGCAGTCCTCCGGAAATCTTATGCCTCAGGTCACAAATGGGGATTTTTTGCATAATTTATACACGAATTGACGTAAAGAGAGGGTCATGTAAACAGTTTCTCATTCATAAATGTTGTTTTAACGTTTTCCCGATAACCCAGTTTGAAAATAACTCTCTAAACTTTTCTTTGCAATACAAACACTCTTTTTGCATGGAACGTGTGCCCCCAAAGTAGTAGACCATAAGAAATACAGGACATAAAGAGTGGACAATAAGCAGTGATAATGGTTTCAATAGCTTATATGTCCATTAAATTTCTTATAATGTAAATGCTTTTGCCAATTTTTTACAAATAAAATCCACATGTTTTTTCCAAGATTGTTTTTGATCCATTTTGAACCCAAGAAATTTGATCGACTCATTTTGATCAATATATGCAGTTGTTTATGTGTAAAAAAGTGATGTTGTGTTTTGGTTTTATTCAGTTTTAATTCATTATTTGTCAATAATTTTTCAAAATTCGATTCTGCTTCCTTCATTTCATTTACTAAAGCCTCGAAGTTTGGATTTTGGAGTGATAAGGACGTATCATCAGCAAATTTCTTAATTTCAGAGTCATCATCAGTCTTGAAATCAATCAAGTAAATCAAGTATAGAATTAGTCACAACACATAACTGTATCTGACATGGAATATGCCTTCCGTAAAATAACACCAAAAAAATCATCTGGCTCAGACGGCATTATTATATTATTAAAGCCTGTAAGGATTACATAATGTATCCTCTAATGATAATCTTTCAAAACTCACTGCGGTCTGGAATTTTTCCTGAAATATTTAAAAAAACTAAGCTGACACCCATTCACAAAAAAACGAAAGATATTGTGTCTCAAATTACAGACCTATAGGTATACTCAATGGGACCGCGAAGCTTTTCGAATACATCTTGTATCGTAAAATCTTTTGGCATGTTATCTGAGTCGCAACATGGCTTTTGCACTGGGAGATCGATTGAAACAAACCTAGCAGCTTTTTTAACCAAGGTCACTGAAGTGACGGAAACGCAGCGGGCACAAGTTGATACGATTTACACAGACTTTGCTAAGGCATTTGACAAAGTCGATCACCGAATTCTTATGGATAAACTACGAATGAATTCTTTCAGTAATACACTAATAAAATTATTCACTAACTACCTTCGTGAAAGAACGCAGTATGTCGCATATAAAGGAAAGGTGTACCTCAAGGATCAAACCTGGGCCCTTTACTCTTTTTATTGTTCATTAATGATCTTCCTGACTACTTATCATGTGATTGTCTTTTGTATGCAGATGACTGTAAAATTTTCAAGAAAATTACCAATCAAGAGGATCATATGCTTTTACAAAACGATCTCTGTTCTCTTCATAATTGGTGTGAAGAAAACAAATTACATCTGAATTTAAGTAAATGCTTTGTGGTTAGCTTTTGCAAGTCAAAAAATGTTTTGGAGGACAGTTATCACATAAATCATCAAGAATTGGAGAGGTGTCATGAAACGGTCGATTTGGGAGTCACTTTCCAAGCGTCTTTAACATTTGAAAAGCATATAACTAAAACTTGTCGAAAAGCTCGAAAAATGTTAGTATTCAGAAACATAGAAACAATAAAAACTCTTTACTGCACTTTTGTACGAAGTCGCTTGGAATTTGCTGCCATCGGGACCCAGGAAAATAATTTTTTAAAAATGCCTCGAAACTATCCAAAACAAATTTATTTCATATTTGTATTATAAAAAATATGAAAATATAAAAACTACTATTTGTGTTCTGATAATCAACTATAGAATAATCAAATTTTCCCCAAATTTGGAATAGTCTATTTTTTTTAAACAGAATTTCATTTGACACGCAATCAAATGCAGCCTGAAGATCGTAGAAAACTGAGCCTGTGTGGGCACATTTTTGGAACCCTCAGACTATCTTATCTACCAGCTGTATTACATCGTCTGTCGTCGATCTTCCGTTTCTGAATCCATATTGGTATTGATACATAGATAGTTTATTCATCTTTAAGATCACAATAGTGCTATAAGACAAGTCATGAAATACAAATGGTATAAAAATATTACCAGGAACATTCAGATCACATTAAGCATATAATCACCAAAAGATTTAAAATCACTGTCGTTTCGTATATATCAAGGGATACATATTCGTTCATATTAAAAAACTTCCTTCAAACATGTTCTGGAATATAACATCATTGCTCAAAGAGTTCTACTAGCTTCGATTTTGGAGCCACTTCAAATATTTTACCAAATATGGGCAGTATAGAGATAGGTCATAGTTTACACATAGTTCTTCGAATTTTTTTTCTTTTAGCATTGGCATAACTTTTATAATTTCAAGGCAATCAGTTCAGGATTTTATGGATTTATCAGCTTTGTTAAAGGTGATATTATAATTTCTCCAATTATTTTTATTGAAAAAAAAATTCAAACATTATGCACACACCATAATTTTTTGGTTGGAAAATCGGTTCTGTGTAAAACAAGAGAAGAAATAAAAAATAAATAAAAAAATAGAATTCCCGAATAATATTTATCACTTCAAACATTCAATCGTAAAGAAAAGTTCTGACATAAAATGTAAAGGGTTTTTAATTTCACCAGCAGTTATAACATAATGGAAATTCTGGAAAAATACCGTTATTTACTTCTTACTATTACATTAGAGGAAAAAATACATCAGTCCGTTCAGGGGCATGGACTGAGAAAATATTTTTATATGTCAGACCTCTTCCGACTTACAACGATAAGGACATATTCAAAGGTGGTAGGTAATGGGTTAATTATCTTTTCCCCCCCAGAATGATCGTCCTAAGAAAAAGTCAGTAATCCTAATAATAAGGTGAATCAATAATTTGTTGAAAAATTTCCCTTGAAAACAAACAATAGTTCAGTAGTTCCAAAATACCACAAAAAAGATTGACCCAAAACCTCATAAAATAATTGTGGCATTATTTACAAGTTCTCGCAGCATGCCGATTTTCTGCAAAATTCCAAAAAAAATACCCTCCTCTTCCCCCCACCCCCCATGGGCATATCCTGGAACGCCCTTGTTCACACCACCATGTATATTAGTCTCTAATTTATGTGCCAACTTGGAGATGAAGAAAACACACACATATTGATGAATTTGGGGATACCTGATTTGAAAACATTCGTTGTGAGATTGAATCTAATATGATGACACTCAGCTTTGCAAGAAAATTCTCTCAATTTTCATCTGTGACACTATTATCCTTCTAAAATTCTCCTCTAGATATGATAATGAAGACGTATTTTTCATCAATACCCACTGAATTGAATTGGACCGATATCAATCTGAAGGAACTTTGACTGAAGACCAATTATCAAGAAATACCAAGAACATTTCTCACAATCGCCGATAAAAATCTATATTCCGTGTCGCTGATTTGTCGGATCAATCCCTATCTTCAGTTTCCAGCTCGGCAACCCTGTTTTGTCGAATCAAGGTCGAACTGCGGAGGATTAAGAGGTAATTTGCAAAATGACATTCATATAAAATCAAGGCGGAGTTGTAAAAACATCCATCAAAAAGACTAACAGACGACTCTTAGCCGACGTGCCTGATAGAGATCTTTTGTTTGCAAAAGACAAGGAGTGGTCGGAATTGTTTCGCCGTGAATTCATTAAGCTTCTCTGAATGGTATTAGCATTCTTTATCGGGCAGAGAATATCTGAGGATGAATGTATTCGCCTGTAATAGAGGAATGAAATTGAAAAATTGGTGATGACGAGAAGAAAACAAGTCACTCACAATGTTGTTGCTATAGGCTTAAAGAGGCTTAATACATTTCTTTATTTTTGAGAAATGATCCGAGTTTCCGGTTAGTTGGACAATGGATGATGGAATAATCAGTACCTATTTTTGTGAGTTTTCTATTGCTCATTATGAAAATTTCTTTCAAATAAATTGGAATCACTGCTGAATGAGTTCCTTATTACGGCAACTAATATTGAACGGTGATTTCAATGTCAATTTTAGGAATACAGATTCGTGTACAACTCAAGCTTTGTATAATCTGCTAGAATCATTCAACCTAAAAATACATATTGAATCACCTTCATGTATATCTTACAAGCTCTACAATCGATTATGTGCGCACTAATCTAGATAACAATTCATATCTTCATCGGCAGTCTTGTCGGATCAAGAAGCTGAATCTTACAATGTAAATATGTTATCAAGTACCACATCGAGAAAACTCAAATATGGCCAATTAAACAAAAAACCAAACTATAGTGAAATACTGGAAAAACATAAAAGAACAAAGACAATGTGAACTACTGACTGCAGAACCGTGCTAAAAACGAACTCAAAATTTGCTTGCTTCAAGCAGAAACTAGTTGAGGATCATAACAGAGATTTTCAATGGGCATACTCGTCTGAAAGAATACCTGTACAAAATGGGACTGACTGAAAGCAACTAGCTCTGCAGAAACAGCGTACCATGGTTTGCATTCATTTATATCATTATATCTCTCATTAGATCCAATGTTTTTCTCTATGAACCACTCGCATCGTCTAAAATAGTAGTATTGTTGAAACGGCAGTGTCGTGGTCGAATTAATGCCAAATAACGTAGTAAAAATATATTTCAAATACATGAACATAAAATGTGACATAAATCAAGAAAAAATATTGTAAGTCAATATCAACCAATATTTTGAATATACAGATATAATTAGATATAAAATTAAAAATCTAACACCCTCACTTAATTTAATAACACAGAAATTGACAAATTTATATCTCTTTCAACCCCATTCTAGTTGTGCAGAAAGTATGTTTCGGCTTAAGCAATGCTTTATTTAGTGAATCTGCAATCATACACT
Source organism: Chrysolina oricalcia (assembly GCA_944452925.2). Taxonomy (NCBI): domain Eukaryota; kingdom Metazoa; phylum Arthropoda; class Insecta; order Coleoptera; family Chrysomelidae; genus Chrysolina; species Chrysolina oricalcia. Next base: position 15,680,673 of record OX101819.2, read on the forward strand.
CTATACTTATATATTTGACATATATTTCATTATTCTCTGATAACTACCTCAGATAATGATATCGTAGGGAAATGTGTTTGGTTCTGTTGTGGAAAACAGGGTAATAAACCAATTTATTCGCTCCCTGATCATCATTATATGGAATAATTGGTCCACAGCCTCCACGAAGTTCGTTCAGCAGCCTCTTGACATAGATCGCTTCTTTAGCTCTCTCACAAATGACCATGTTCTCGGCTTCTGACGAACAATGCGTTGTTACTTTGACTGCCAAGTAACTGCAGCTCCAAGGAAAGTGAAGACAAAACCTGTGTAGGATCGTCGATATTGTAAACATCCTCCCCAGTCTGCGCCTTTATAGCCTTCGAGTGGTTGACCAGTCTTTTTAAAAGCTAATACACATTCCTTGATGCCCTTCACGTTTTGCTGTAAACCAATGTTCATGACTATGTGAATTATTGAATTGGCTCAAATAACTAACAGAATATGTTATATCTGGCCTGGTACATGTCGATAAATACTTCAAGGCTCCAAGCAATTCTTGATAAGGGTATTGTTTGTTACTAGTATCAGGTTTTCCTCATTTCACATTAGGTTATAACGGCTTACCGATTGTTTTGGTTTCCTACTGAAACTTTGAATTCTTTATATTTTGAAAGGTGTTCAGTTTTTTCTCATCATATAAGCAAAAACTTTTCTGCTAAAGTTGTCTATGAAAGTGATACAGTATCTAGCTTCTCCCCATGAAAATTCCTCCATTGGTACCAGTTCCAATAGTACACTGGCTCTTTTAGCTTTAGTTTTAGGGAATTTTTCTGCTTTTCCTCAATACATTGGATACAAGGTTGATTGCTATTTTCTGGAAACTTCACACCTGTTCCGTCGATGCAACAGTTTGATTCAGCATAGACTCCAAATTTATCAAATTCGACAACAAAGCCATTTTCAGTCATCTTACTCCCAGATAATAGGTATGTTGTGAGATTTGGTACACAAGTAACATTCAAGACTGTTTTTGTAATTGGTGTTCCACTTTGGTTTAGGACAACCTCTACATTTCCAGTAAAAATTGAACATATCATATTCCCATTTGCTACTGACACATTCATATTGCCCGTTTCTCATGTCATCCATTCGTCATCCATTCCCTTTACATTGTCATATGAGAAGTACACCCAGAGTCAATAATCCAATTTGAACTGGTCACTGTGGACAACTAGCAGTTGTTAACAGAGTTTGGCAATTACCACTTCATTGTACCTTGTTAAGGCTTACTAGAAATATCTAGGGCGTTCGGCGAAATGAACTTTGTATTTAAAAAGAACCACGCAGTGAGGACAGTCAGTCAGTGAAGCAGATAGGCAGTTAGTATTGGAAGTCGAACATAAATAGTCCAGTGATTGTTATATAAATTAGAGTATTATGTTGAAATAATTGAAGCACTGTATTTCGTCAAATAAATTATTTTATAGTGAATTTGTGCTAATTTACCATAGTGGTGATCAGAAGTGGATTTTTTAAAATAAAATACAGAGTAAGTAGACAGTTTGTGTATTTCGGACAATTGTTCTCGCGAAAAATAGACATTGACTGATAAACATTTTTCGTGAAATTGACAGTTGATCCCTGAAAAAAGGGGAGTCAGGAACGATTTTAATTTGTGAGTGGTGAAGGGTTGTATGATTGTATGAAGATAAAAATAACGAAAAAAAAATTCTTTGAGTTTTAAATGAATGAAAAGGATATTTTCCCCCATTTTTAGGCATTTTCGTTCAGTTCCACCATCAAAACGAACGAATATTTTGGTGTTGTTTCATTTCAGTATCGAAATGTATCATTCACTTAGTTAAACGACTTTCTTATTTTTCCTTGCTTTATTCCATTTGAAATGAGAAATCTCCAGCTTTATCAAAGTTAACTAATAAAGGTTTGGTTCAGCCGTCGACCAGTGAAAACTAATTATTACTTACAATTCTGGATTCAGAAATAGAACTGAATTTCTTTTAAATGACACGCCCCTCAGGTTGCTCCACCCACACGACTGGTGAGGAAAAGAGAGAGTATCACATGGCCAGTATGACATCTGACACAGGGTCGGATCGGGAATGGGAAGATGATGGGAAGATGATTTATCAGACCGAGTAGTTGATACTTCCTCATTAAAAGGTCAAACTCAAAGGTTTGTACCTCGTTTTATCGGTTGCGCACAACAAAATTCTCAAGAGCTTACGATTCTTACTAGATGGTTTGCATGAATACTTAAATAGAATTACAGAAAGGCATATACCCATCTTGACAGAAATCGACGATAAATTAAGTAACCTGATGATGGATAACTCCAGGGGTGGGATTCCGAGTACCGTAGAATTTTATTGTCGACGATTTTGTCTCTGTCTCTCATATAAATTCAACCATAATGTCATCTCACTTATTCGATGAACAGTAGAATTCTTATGGTACACGGAATCCAAGTCCAGGATTGTAAATATCTTTGTTGGCCAACTGAAATCTACATTCAGGTGTACATATTGAGGTCATCGTAAAGTGACGTTTAATCCATTCTAGGACCTTTCTCTACCGATTCCGCGAATAACTGGTCCAGTAAGTCTGTCACCATGAACAAACTTTGGACGATGATGAAAAACCTACATGTTCGAAATGCAAAGAGAAAAGGAAGTTCACGAAGTCCCTATCAATTTGTAAAGTTCTAATTTTGGAAACTACACGACTCACTGAAGTCACCCTTACGTAGTTACATGGCACGAGTACAATGATTCTTGTGTGTCACCAATTACATAAGAAATTGTTGTGGGCAGATATTTGTTCTTTCTTATGAGTCCTGCTCATAGAATATCTTAATTTTGTCGTTTATTAATTTTGTTGAATTTATTTATTATTCATATAAATTCATTTATTTATTATATTATATATTATATTTGTATTTTCATACGAATATAATTCCTTAAGATAAAATGAATACTTAGAGTTGTTACTATGATAAAGTTGTTCAGAATGATTAATACGCAATAATATCAAAAATAAATACTTAACAATGTTTTTAAAATAATCTCTGCAGTAACACTAAGTTTACCCATTTCTACATGAATTTTCCTCAAACACTAGGTGAGCCTGCGAATTTTCTCTTAGACATCACTGCAAGAGCAATTATTTTAATGGGAAAAGTGTAATTGTAGAGAAAATCTATATTATTTTTTTTTTAATGTAAACTGTAGGTATATGATTACAATTCTGAAAGTGATTTTCAACCCGAATCTTATCCAGTATCTCATGAAAAATCATTCTTAAAATCTAACTATCCGCTGCCTCTGCCACTGGTGAAACTTAATGGCTTCTTTTCATATTATGCGGTAGGCAATTATACTTCACATTATACACACGTCACCGTACCTGCGCAGACTATTTCTTGGTACGATTTATTGATTCAATATTCTTCAACTACCGGAAACACACATGCTATTTGTAATCCACTGTGCTATATATAGCGAGAAAGGTGGGTATCAACGGTATCACTTTAACATTAATGATAACACAAAGGATGAAGTATAAACAAGTTGAGACTGAAACAGAGCAATTGGAAACATACTGATTCATTTCTGAGAACATTATATGTAGAAGCGACAAGAGGTTCTAGGAAAGTCTCAAAAAAGGAGCTTAAATTAGATTTTTCCTGTCATCAATTTATGTTCAAGGAAATCACAAGGTTTCTATCAACTCGTATGAGCAGATACAAATTCGGTATCATTTATCTTCTAGGCAAAGAATTATTGTATTTTGATGATCGATTAGCACTCAAGACAGTAAATAGAGATAGCATATACAAGCAAAAGTGTTGTTTCAACTAAACTTACTAGACTCATAATGACTAGCGCAATACCTCACGTCATTGATATCTGTCATTGTAATATTGTTTTAGAGTTTCAATATTTTCTTTGCATTTTGCAGTCGAATATATTACGAAAACCTTGGCTGGCATCATTCATTTCAAAGTAGGAACAATACTTTGTGTTTTTTTTTCACCTATAATTTCTAAGGGATTCAACCTCAATTTGACAAAATTGTGACAACGATTCCGCATTACTGAAATATTTCCACATCGGTGATGCAACCCTTTTAAGAGAAAAAATCACATAAATATCTGTACGAATTTTGTATTATGCCTAACCTCCATTCACAAGCTCAACAATTTGTGTTAAAAAGTATTTTCAAAGGGAGAGTACGCAGACTTTTGGCACAATATCCTTCTGTTCAAGAGGTAAAAATTAAAACCACAGTAGAACTGTATTTTAGCGAGTGGCAGATGTACTTTAAATTTCACAAGGAACGGTATAGTAGTAAGAAACGAGAATGAACATATTCCATCTACTCCAGTAAAACATATAGACCTCGTCTCGAAAAACTGATTTGGCTGAAGGACAGAAAATGGCAGAACGAAATACTTTGTACGATATGTATAAAAAAAGTGAGTACATCCTTCATCTATTGCTTACAACTGTATGAGGAAAGTAATTGGGTTCAAACTCAAACTTTATCCAATAGATCAACTATATTTATTGAGTTTTTTTCTTCCAGAAAAACATGTTCAATAATTGAATGATGGATGAACTGAACAATAAGGAGTGCAAATCATCTTTAAATATCAATTAAATTTGAGAAAGATATGATAATCGAAGAGTTTTAATCGGAAAAACTCATATCTATGTGAAAAACACACAATAATCACTCATAGAAGAATGGTAAGAACGAAAGAAGTTTGTTTGTGATACGGTTATCGAACTCCAAGAGATTTCGAGCAACATATTAGTTAAAATTATATTAACCTTCCTAAGATAGCACTAATAGCCTTTGTAAAACTAATTGACATATCGTTTAGAATAGGGACTTTTCCCCTCTTTCTGAAAACATCTGTGGTTGTAACAATACATAAAGTTAATAATGCAGATGGTCCATCTAATTACAAAAGTAATAGAAAAACTAGTAAAGAAACACATACTTACAAAACTTTTGACAAACGAATAATATAATTTTCACGGGACAATTCGGAAGGGACCAATGATGCCATTATTTTCCTTCATGGCAGAGGTAGGTAAATAGAAATATCAATGCAGGCGAGTGCTATGCTGCGATATTCTGCGATTTATCCAAAACTTTCATTTGCGTTAATCATAACACACTGCTGGAGAAACTTGAAGGTTATGGATTTAGAGATACAAGCTTTGATTGGATAATATCCTGCTTGAGTAACCGCAGTCAAATAGTGCGCTGTAACGCTGACTCAAATATTGCAGATATTGCATTGGGAGTACCACAGGGCTCAGTTCTCGGTCCCATCTTATTTTTGCCCTATATCAATGATACTATCCAAGCGAATATAACTGTCAAAATCACTCTTTTTGCAGACGATAGAACCTTCCTTTGGCATGATAAAACAGAGCAACATTTTCTAGACAAACTTGAAAAAGTTAGTGCCAATAAAACAATGGTGTGACTCCAATTCCTTGTCAATTAATATGAGAAATTAATATAATCACATTTCCTGGTAATCTTCCAGACTAACCTATGGGCAATGAAAATATTCTTAACAATTTTAAATATCGTCAATAAACTGAAATCTGATTTTCACATTAATGATCTCTGTCATAAGTTGTCGTTTGGATGTTATGCAGTTCGAATTATATCGAAAGTATTGGAATACTCCGCAGTTAGAACCGCGTATTTTGGCCTAATTGAGTCACATTTGAGATATGGGATTGCATTTTGAGACGCATGCAGTTCTTACTTACACATAAATGTTTTTGTACTCCAAAAAAGAAGCCTGACGTATATCTGCAAGAAAAGGCTTCCAACGAACGGCAAAGCTTTGGAACTCATAACAGGTGTTCCTACCTACTTTCCCTCGGCTCTCTCTTTGAACATACAGGATGTTTATCTTCGTGAGAATCAAAAAGCAAAAAAAACGATTGCAGAATATATGACTGAATGTCGAAAGGAAATTTTTTTGTTATTTTGTATATGTACAGGGTGTCCCAAATTCGAGCCTCATCATTGGGTTCTCGGAAACCAGAAGAGATACGAGGTAGGTTAAATGGAGGCAAAGTTGCGCAATTTGGTGCTCACTGTAACGCCGCTTCTATATTTGAAAAATTCCGAATACTTCCGAAGATTTTTGGAAAAAACCGATTATTCGCGATTTCATTTTTATTTTTTTGTGACTCTATTTGAATAGATATAACAAAACAAATTTCACATTCTCATTGCTACTTTTTCTGTTCTACAAGATGGTGTTATCATATTTTCAAACAGACGTTTCCTATTTGAGCTGCCATCATCAACTTTGTTTTTTTAAATACGGCCCTGGATTTTTTATTAAGGATTTTAAAATCTTCTAATGTCCCAAAACAAATGATGTATCGCACTAATTCGAAGAGTTTATATTAATAGCATTTTTCATAAGAACTCATGAGTTAGAGAGAGACAAAAAATTAGATTTTTAATAAAGTTAAAACAAACTTTTTTTGCAATAACGCACTGCATAAAACTCAAAAACTAACATAAAAGTGGGTGGTTAATAAATAATATAATTGAAGTGTCATCCCCCAAACTCTAGGCCCTAGGCTATATTTACAAAAATAATTGCATTTTATCAAAGTGGCTGTGCATCGTGCATTCTGGCTATCTTAGTTCATTTGTTAAAGTTTAAATTATCCAATATTTTGACAGTTCACTGTTCGTTCACTAATCGTTAACGCTTATTAAACGAAAATGACTTTTTCTAACGAAGAAAAACGAGACATGACAAGGGTTTATTATATTTTGAATCGAAATTCAAAAACGGCTAGTGAGCACTATTTGTTGGAATATCCAGAAAGACGGCAGCCGCATTATAGTTATTTTGCTAATATTGATAATAATTTAGCTCAGTACGGAAGTTTTGTTAAGCCAAGGGTTGAATATGGAACACGAATCGATCCAGAAGAGGAACAAATTATTTTGAACACTGTAAGTTTGAAAACTGTTACAAAGTAGAAAGTAAAATGTATAATTTTAAATTACAATTACAATTACAAAATCCATATTATTCAAACACCAAGTAAGACTTGGCGATGCTGAGAGACGATTAGAATTTTGTAACTGGTCTTCCTGGACTTCCAAAATAAAACTATATGGACAGATGAATGCAGTTTTTCAACAGATGGACTATTTAACAGACATAACGAACACTATTGGTCAATAGGAAACCCAAGGCAGAATCAAGAAGTAAGACCTCAGGGTCGACAATCATTTAACGTATGGGTCGGTATGTGGCACAATAAAATTATCGGCCCGTTTTTTATTCAAGGAAAATTAAATTCCGATAGATATGCAGAATTAATAAGGACCAATATAATGGATTCCTTAATGGAAGAACCTTTGGGCGTATTACGTCAACTATGGTGGCAACAAGACGGTGCACCACCTCATAATGGGAGATGTGTTAAAAATTTATTAAATGAATCATTCCCTAATAAATGGATTGGAAACCAAGGTCCCGTACGTTGGCCAGCTAGAAGCCCAGACCTAAAACCTCTAGACTACTTTCTTTGGGGATTTTTCAAAAACCATCTTTATCGAAACACGCCACAAAATCTTGAAGTATTACGGCAAGACCTAAAAAGGGAGATCAGGGCTATCCCTGCAAGGACCACTCAGCGTGCCATCCATAAACTTCACAGACTGACACGAAAATGCATTCAAGCAGGTGGATTACAATTTGAATATTTGCTTTAACTTTCATTGGGTATTCAATTTTATAGTTTTTGTTTGACTTTTTTTGGAATAATTAAAACATCATGCCTATTGTTGAACATCACACATTGTTTTATATCAATTTTTAGGAGCTTCTGAGGTCCTTAAAACAATTATGTATCGTTGTTTTTCGAAAAAAAATATTTTAACGATGTCCTGCTAAGATCCTACCAAAAATCTATTCTCTGTCTCTCTCTAACACATGAGTTCTTATGGAAAATGCTATTAATATAAACTTTTCGAATAAGTGCGATACATCATTTGTTTTGGGACATTAAAAGATTTTAAGATCCATAATAAAAAATCCAGGGCTGTATTTAAAAAAACAAAGTTGATGATGGCAGCTCAAATACGAAACATCTGTTTGAAAATCTGATAACACCATCTTGTAGAAAAAGTAGCAATGAGAATGTGAAATTTGTTTTGTTATATCTATTCAAGTAGAGTCACAAAAATCTTCGGAAGTATTCGGAATTTTTCAAATTTGAAAGCGGCGTTTCAATGAGCACTAAATTGCGCAACTTTGCCTCCATTTAACCGACCTCGTATCTCTTCTGGTTTCCGAGATCCCAATGATGAGGCTCGAATTTGGGACACCCTGTACACATTACTTGTTTTATCTTTATAATCAATATTTCATTTATTTACTACTATTTGTATTTAGAATTTTCTCGAATATATTTTCTCAAATGTCCTACATGTCTGTATACACCATAAGTTCGAGATTTATTTACATATATTTGTATCATATTTTATTTTCATCCCATCTTTATTTTTATTTATACCTCATTTCCATTTACTTCGTCTTTAGGAACTCGATTCTTCCGTCAATAAAGTATATCTTGATTGATTGATTGATTAACCTTCGGTGGGAAATGTGCCGAAGACACAATACTAATCAAAACTGTAGAGCAATCAATTAGCTAAGCAACCAGTGGAACAAAACAAAAAACCGTGAACAAAAATCAGTAGGTGTAGTCATTATTGAGCTTAGTGGCAACCTACAAAAAACATTCCGTATAATAACAGGATATATGTGTTGATGGCAAATTGATCGAATTAACGACAAAACAATTAAAACTTTGATTACTCATTCGCTTCAGCTCGTTCAGTGTAATTATTCCGATGATACGGGCAATGCTGCGAATATGTGGTAAAACTGACACAGGTGCTGCAGAATGACAGTTGTGAAATAATCGTTTCATCGTTTGATGATATGATGAAAACCACTTAATAATCCTAGCAGTAATCCTTTAAGAATATTAAGTTCTCCTGAAATCACGGAACAGCTTTCAGCGTGATCTTGATTTATTTACCCACAGCTGGCATTTCATAAAGTCATAATGTCTTCTGTAGTCAATAAAACACCATTGTCTTAAAGATGATTAAAGACACTAGTATCTAATGTGTCATACGACCGGTTGCATTAAGAAAAATTAATGTAATGATTATTTGAACTCATGTTGAATTTGATGATACGTTAAATATCAGATCCTTCACATTAAACATACTCTAAGTTATTTACTAATGATGCATGGAAAAGGTATGACAACGACGCTATTATTCTCGTTTCGTTTATTTATGGTAATTTTACTTTTATAGGTTAGGTTAATTTGTGTTTTTACTCAAAAGACTCAATAGCCGAGTCATTTGTATTGGTTAATACGATTTTAATATTGGTTTGAGATAAATAATTGTCGAAAATGATGATACTGGACGCCTGTGGAGTCATTCAATGAGAAAAAATAGTGTTGGTTATCGAATTGCGCATCTAGGAGTGAAGACACGTATGTGGTAAAGGAGAAGATACAGAAAGTAGTAGGAACTAGAAAGAAAACTATACTACTTATTGGATATTGTTGAATTCTTTCAATACATAGGTAAAGGAACCGATGTTTCTCGTTTAAAGGTAAGAATACAAAATGAGTATAATAGCTCCCACAACCGTATCAACATAGTGGAAGCAGTTGCGAACTTTAGGGATAATTTGAAAAGGGGAGCAAAGGAACCAATTGCAGTTGATAATGTTAATAATAACTCTCTCTGATTATGACTAAAATGAAATGAATTATCGGTTTTCTGCAGTTATTTGTAATTCGTTTCCAGAATCTCAAAACTTGAAATAACACGAAGCATGTTTTCAGAAATGAAACGACACCTGGATAAAACTTCCAATATCGACTTCTTGTAAAAAAATCAAGAGGACGCTCCAAAAGAGAGGTGGCAATCGATAAAGTAGGCATAATTTCAGTGTATACCTTCTGTGTCAAAAATCTGTACAACTTATCTGTTCCAATTTGTTGACCAAAAATTCTAAATGAAATTGAACGATCATTGCATTTTCAGGAAGAAATGACAAGAACTGGAGGAGGCCTAGTGACCCTGAATCAGATGAACCAAAAAGGGTTTATTAACATTAAATCCACAATAAAAATAATATAAAACATTACAACATCCAAATACAAAAAATTACAATGTGAAAATCACCACTTGCCACAGAGGGGTTGGGATGGGGTAGCATTGCATTTTTTGAGGTGATGTCCTTCTGGGATACCAGAGGGCGGGTACACATCTGCCCTAGAGCGAATGTTACGGTATTGGTAGGCTGTTAGATGCTGTAAGTCCAAGTCTCTTCGATGATGTCTGTCCTTGCCTATTCCTTGTTATGCAGGGGGACTGTAGATGGTAAAAATAGAGTCTATATTTAGTTTCAGTCCAGACGCTTTGCAAAGTTTCTCGAGTAATTGTTGCACACACCTCCGTAATCCTCGCACGCAACTCCTGAATAGAGTAAAACTGAATCTTGTATACTTTAGATTTTAGGTAGCCACATAGGAAGAAATCTATAGGAGTTAGATCTGGTGATCTTGGAGGCCATCCCACAGATCCTCGGCGCCCGATCAATCGTCCTGCATAAAAATTTCCATGTCGTCTACATTATTTTCGACAGTTGCCACTATCAGTGGGTCTTTCACTGTTTCCAGCATTTCCAAATAGGGGGCACCAGTCAGATTTTCCTCAATGAATAACGGACCTATAATGTGGTCACCATTCCTGCCCACACATTAACTTTTTGTGGATACTTGGTATGAGTTTCGCGAAAAAGTCAAGGATTTTCATCGGACCAGTACCTCACATTTTGTCTACGCACGTGACCGTTAAAAAAAAAGTACCTAGCCTCATCACTGATACAAATGTGTTTCAAATAGCTGGGATTTTGCAAAATATTATTAGAGACAATTTCACAATATTCTAGACAGCGGTCTGGATCATCGTCCGTAAGTTCATGAACCATTTTTGAATTATAGGGATGAATTTTTTTTTTAGGAACTCTCAATACAGTTATAGGCGAAACCTCACAAATCAAGGCAACAGTTCTACTCGATGAGGACGGATTATTCACAAACTCGCTCATAATGTCCACTTGTTCATCTTCCCTAGTAGTTGATCGCATTTCTCATTTAACTCACGTAGTGCAACCATTGTTTGGAGATGAATAGCAATCAAAACTAACAGCTAGAATACACTGACTCGCACTTTTCTAGATATCAGTTCCTTGTCATGACCATTTATTCTCAAAAACACCTACAAAAACGTGCATTTAATATCTAAACAAATGACAAATAAGTCTCACTTGACGTCAGAACCAAAACCAATATCATACAGGGCCGAATTTTTTATTCTAAGGGTGAGTGCGCTACGTTAATTTACGTTATTCTTAAACAATAATAACTCGTGAATTAATTTAGCAAATTCCAATTCTTTTGCACGTTTAAATAGAGAATAAAACCCCCTATCAAATGAGCTATCACTCACCACCCCATGCTATTTAAATTTTTCGAAAGGGTTGTTCCCCTCCAGTAAGGGATTCAATTAGGGGTGAACTGTTCATACTAAAATGTACATTGTAGAAATCAAAAATCGACGTGTCTCGACGATTTTCCTAACAAGAGTCCAGTAACGAGTTAGATATGGGGGCAACATTTATGATGCGCACTGTATGTAAAACATCAGGTATCTTGAACAATTATTTTCATCATTGAATTTTTTGTAGAAGCCCGGAAAAACATCGAGGAAACCAGGATTGAACATTCATCGGCGTATGTGTGGGTGTTACACGTCCTCTGGATTCCCATGGAAAATATCCAATTCCCCCACTATGCCTTTTTGGCCAATAATGGTGGGCTCTGAATGCTGTTATATTCCTAGAGTAGCCACAATAGGCCGCAGTGGAGGGCCTGATACGGGCCCACTCACGTTCAAACCTATATTCCTAGTCAGCGATTTTTCGAGGACAAAAATATGTAGAATTTATCAAACTGTTGATTGATAGATTCTTCGATGGATGGAATATCGGCTAGCTCCCTCAATGCGTCTAACCGAATGTATCTATCACTATACCTGTGACGATACGCAGTCTTACCATCTGAGACTTAGGGAGGCTGCAGAACACTAGATAAGAATATGTCATCGTTGGTCTGAGGACATGCTTGTAGATCAACACCTGGCTAACAATGGGTGTATATCAGCCGCAGCTCGTTGAATTGCCAAGCTGACAAGTTTCCCAAGTGTAAATCTTTGGTCCAGCTGCACCCCCAGGTACCGCAACCTGTCAATCCTGTTACCTATAGCTCTGAATCCTCCAGATAGTTTCCTTCTCTTGGTGAATATCATAAGCTTTGTCTTACTCGGATTCAACACTATTTTGTTATTCGCCAGATACGGTACGACTTTCTTCTGCAGGTGGGTCTTTAATAGATCCGCGGCTGCTTTGCAGGTACATGCTTGGTCATGTATTGCAGTGTCATCTGCATATATAGCCGAACATCGGAAAGTCATGCTCGATCCCTGCGGCACTCCTGCTCCGGACTTCTTCATTGCTGATCTGGTGTCATTCACTCTAACACTGGTCGTGTGGCCTACTAGGTATGAGTCCATTAACTTTACCTTGCATGGAGGTAACATGGTCTCGCGAGAGCCAATAGCGTCACAGTAACCTTGAGCGAGAGGTACAACAGATATATGCTCTCTCTCTCTCTCACCTCAAGGTATGCATAGTGCTGTTCTCCAGGACTTTCTTGATCGTCTGGCAGGTAAAAAATTCCAGCAAATTAATCTGGCTCTTTGGGGGTATTTGTCTTTAAGTACCTATACTCTCCAAAAATCCCAAAGAGCTTCAAGAACCTTTTTTTCATTTTTTTAAAAACCATTTTGTCGGTTTAACATTTTTTAGACTCGACTGATGGGTCTGGTTTTTTTGATTTTTTAATTCCTTAAATATCTGGTTCAAGAATATTTCAAAATGCCTCAAAATCATTTTTTCAATAAAGAAATTTTCCGTAAAAAAATTCAAGGGTAGCTAGGGTGCTGCTACCCTTCAGATAACTCTAATAGTCTAGATGGTGAATGAAATTATTTAAATGATGTTGGGAGGATCACATTCCAACTATTAGTGAACTTGAAAAACCGGCCCTCAGCCAAACCTCGACTTTTTACTTAGGGGTCCTTCAAGGACCATTACAAAATTTTCTGTAGTGCCTCAAGAACCTACCCTAAATTGTTCACCAGCTCTCCTACTATAACGGTATTCGGCTTATTTTCAGTACAACTCCGCAAGCAATATTGAAAAGATAATGCTTTCAATGTCGATTCTACTTCATTTCGTTCACCACAAATTATTTTCAACTCGAGTACGACCACTAGCATGTATCATCCTGTAGAAATCACCAGACACTTACTAATACAAACATACCGACAGACGAGGTGTGGATATAAACCCCCACAGTGAATCCTGAAACGTGACAACATTTATATATTCAGTTAGTTTATTTACCGATACATCTCTATTGTTCTTTTGATAAATATTCAAGCAGAGATGGGATAGGAAATTCCTAAATCAATCAGATCAAATTACTAGTGATATAAGGTTGGGTTAGGTTAGGTGAGGTCAGGAGACTAAAGCGATATCAAGAACTATAGAGCAATCTCTATTTTACGTAATTTCTCGAAACTCTTCGAAATATATATATGCAAAATGTTATAGATTCTTAAGTTAAGAAAGTTACTCAAAATATTTTGAGAATTTATTCGATTGAATGCATAGGTCTTATATGATATAATATATGATAAACTAATTTTGAATTATCTACTAATTTTACCGGACTTATTCATTGAACAATGATGAACAGAAATGTTTTGTTTATCTGTGTGTATCGTTGTTATGATCGGGCAAATCCATTGTTTAGAAGGATCAAATGTATACGATGGTTCTTGTATCTGAGATGATTTTATCATTATAAATTGTTATTTATTTGTTTCACTAGTACAAAAAATTACTGTTATTGGGATGAATAAGAAAGTTGCAAGACGACGCGTAGCGGAGTCCGGCAAACTTATGAGTCTCAAAATAGTAATTTACGTAACAAGTCCAGAAAATACTGTTTTTTTGGACGAGTAGACCAAATTCTAGGACGAGCGTTAGCAAGTCCTAGGAGTCTACGAGTCCAAAAAAACTGTTTTCGGACGTGTTGCGTACACTATTTTTTCGGCAACCATGTAGAATAACAAATCAATGAAACGCATTTAGTCTAAGAGACGAATAGAGGTCGACCTTCTCCCATCTGTTAACCGGATGACACATACTTTTTTTTCAGTTACATAAATAGACGAAAACGCCTAAAATGGGTTGCCTATGAAAAGGTGGTCATGACCGTATACAGTGAGTTTACAAAATTTGCACCATATGGAAACTTTTTTATTATCGATTTGTCAGAAAATTTTATTCTTAATAAAAACTGGTGCATTATAGAGGTATATTAGGAGATGTTGAGCTAAAACCTCAAATTAAATTGGGCCATTTTGATTTTTAGATTCTAGGAGGTTTTGGGGTACCGAATAAGTCTAGCAACTCTTCATAAAAGTACGGGCACGGATTTTCGAAATTTTGGGACTTGAAACTCAAAAATATTTTGAATCGCGAATAACTCGAAAACTATGAGGCATTTGAAAAAAAATGGCCAGAACAAAAAATGTAAAGCACAAAATTTTCTATAAAAAAGTATCTAAGGTATTTTTTCCTAACCTCAAAATTTTCACCTTAAAACGGTTTTAAATACTCAATAATGGTTTGAATCGCGAATAACTCGAAAACTACGAGGAATTCGAAAAAAAGACCCGAAGCACAAAATGTAGAGCACGAAATTCTCTACAAATCGGTCCCTAAAAATTTTTCCTAACCTCAAAATTTTCATCGTAGAATGGGTTCATGTACTCAAAAACACTTTGAATTGCGGATAACTCGAAAACTATGAGGATCTCAACACAAAATGCCTGCACAAAAAATTTAGAGCTCAAAATTCAGTACAAGAGAGGTTTCTCTTTTGTCCTAACCTAGGAAAATATTTTGATTCAATCAGATTAGATTTATGATCCACAATTTTTGCACTGGCCCCAGTGAACAATCCAATTTTTTTATGTGAAAAACACCGTGAAGACTACAGAAAGCAGTACGCACTTGACAAATGTTTACTACACAAAACACGTCGTCTGCACCACAGAACTCATAATTAAATCTTATGATATAATTATGAGTTCTGTGGTCTGCACACGTGCGTGGTTATCGGTGATAATGGCTGTGGTTGCCGAATTCTTCGCGGGAAATAGACGAAAAGAAAGCTTTCGTATTCTTAAACCAAGTAATTGAATACAATGTAATGACCCGCAATCGATTCTTTGTAACGTGTTTTCACAAATACAACATGAATTTTTCGAAGAAACTTTCTCTTGGATAATTAAGGAAATATTTACGGAAAAATGGGACATTTTGACCTTTCTATACATTTTCAAAATCTTCATAATGAGGATACATCATACTAAGAATGTTTTTATATGAACTTGAAGCTGAGATTCTACGCTTCAAAATGAATACCCTCATCTTTGGATAAGAGAAACTATTAAAAAGTCTGTGAATATCGAAATAATAATCAATCGAGAACGAAGATCGTGTTCATGATCGCGTTTTTTTAAAGTTAGTTCATTTGAAACCAAGAAGTAACTCATGTATGTTATATACATGAAAATATTGATAATAATACGAACGACAAATCTCTCGTTGGATTTGCTTGTTTATATTGCGAGTGATGGAATATATTCATTGAAACTTCAAGTGCTTGTGTGGACAATATACCTCTTCATCTCGCAAGATTTTCGAAAATTATGCTACCTTATCGGAGTACAAAATAGAGAACTTACCCATCATTATGCATTTTGATTCTTTGAAAACGGAGTAGTTTTCAACGAGTTAGAGCAATTTTAATTTGTGCTTGGGATGTAAATTTGCTTGAATTCGCACTGGCGGGAGTTCGCGAGCGGGTGCTCCGGCTTTCGGCTTTGAGAGAGAATTACTCAGAAATAGTGGCTCCAACGAAAAAATGACTGAAAACCTTTTTTGTAGAAAATTTTTTTCGAATTCCTCATGGTTTTCGAGTTATTCACGATTCAAAATATTTTTGAGTTTCAAGTCCTAAAATTTCGAAAATCCGTGCCCGTACTTTTTTATAAAGAGTTGCTAGACTTATTCGGTACCCCAAAACTTCCCAGAATCTAGAAAATCAAAGGGGCTCAATTTTTTTTGGGTCTTATCCTATTTAGCCTATGCTATTACGAAATACTTATATTCAAGTTATCAAACTTCTAAATTTCCATACGGTGTACAGAGGGGAACAAAAAATAGAATTATGATCTGGCTGTGATTCCAAATTTGAATATTTCGAAAATTTTAGTTCTTATTTGTATTATATATTGAAATTCGAATAGATGATAGGTACCAACAGAAACATTCTAATTCTTATAAATTGTGGAAGGCTTTCGCGGCCATCGTCACTTACATGGTGGTTAATCGGGTTGTAAGGCCGAAGTATGCTTAGAGAAGTTCTCGACGTTTCGCCAACACGAGTGGTTAGCATTTTCAAGAGAAAGTTTCTGGTTTTTTATGTCGCTGTCAAATTTATATTAAATTTCGAGCACTTCCCGACCTAGTCCGGGATATACGTACTTCCCGGACTAGGCCGGGAAGTGCTACTTTCCCAGAGAAAAAGTGTCCGGGAAGTGAACACTTCCAGGATGGTTGCCAAAAAGTAATACGTTTGTGCAGGAATAAAACATGAGTACTTATCTTTTTCAATTACACAGAAGTTCAAAATACAGAGCAGATTTCATGGTCTGAAAATACTTACGTTAAGTGAATGACTTATATCAACTTTGACCTCTTTTCGATACGGTACAGAAAAGTTATTTATGATACAAGTTCATAAAATAGGACTTTTTTGTATGAGCGTGAAGTTTGTTGAATGAATAAAAGACGCGAGTACAAAAAACTTTTTACTATTTCTAGTCTTTCATTGGCATTAAACTGCCTATTGTTGTTAACTTGCTCAACTAATCTCAATGATGAGCGACAGCTGATTTATTCGTTCTTCCGTATTTTAGATGTGTGTGAGAGTTCTTTGTATCTTACTTTACAGATATTCTGGCCTGTTAATAATCGCAGCACTTACATTTTCATATCTCAGTATCATTTCATGACTTATTCATTTGACTAATTTGAAATTATTCATATCTGATTTTTTTTTTCATCTGAAGATCACATTTCACACCTTAATTATTAATTATTTCGAAATATTCAACAGCAGTATGATACACTGAACAAAAGAGTAAACGGTTCAATGACGAGGAGACGCACTTTTTCACAAGAAAAAAAGGAGATATCATAAATGTGGTTGCCGGAAAACTGATCGACAACTATTTGGTCGAAATCAATTGATCGAGTATCAATTGATCGAAAATCAATTGAATGAAATATCAAATGATCGAGCAACATTTAGATTGAATCTGATTTATTCAAAAATCATAATTATATCGAAATTAAATAACTATATAATCAATTGAATTACAACAGAAACGAAACATATTTGAGGAAATTAAACAGTTCTTCATCATCGCAGTCTTGTTGCAATTGTTTCGTAATATGTTTCAAGCGACATTTGAGGTCTTTTTATTTCTTTTTCTTGACTGCAATATCGCCGGTAGCAGATTTTATAATTTTCAACTCTGTAAAGGATTGTTCTTTCTTAAGTCCATCAATGAAGTTCCAGAATGATGGTTTCTTAGCATTAATCTGTCTCAGAAATCCAGAATGCCACCCTTCAATAGAGTTATTTGTCAGAGGAAGATTTTCAGATTGAATACGAATCAGTTCCACATTGATGGTGCAAAGAGTGGCTTTTTGTATTTGTTTAATTGAGTCTTTTTTCCAATCCAAGTAAACAACATATTCTTTAATTTCGTCTGGTAGCGAATTCCGTATGCACAAAAGATGAAATGCTCTTGTGACCATGGTTTCCGGAACAAATGCCAAAGCATTGAATAATTTCAGTGCTGATGAAAATTCTGCATCTGTGTCATACTTTCCCTTCAGTCCAAGAGATTGAATTTTTCTATATAAACATTGACTTATTCCAGGAAAAACTAGGCTTAAGGCATTCTCAATCGATTTTTCAAAGTCTGTCATTATTAACACTACCTTAGGATTGACAATCAAATCTTTAATTCTGCGTGTATACTATATAATTGATAGAACAAACAAGGGACAGTTTAAAACGTGCCATCCATCAACCATATATGTGATTCTGCCAATATGTGTAAATTTTTTGGAGTGGTGAATAATAAGATTCGGTCATAATTGTTTCCAGAATCATACGCCAAAAACTGTATTCCCTTATCAGTAACCTTATATTCTGCTGGGATAATCAATTCTGTCAAGGAATTAGGTTGCGGGGGCAGAATATCTTCTCTTTTTCTTATATTTCTAATAGTTCTTTTCATGTTCTCTACTGAAGGCAGAAGAGCACATGCTTTTTCAGTTATCTCGCTGGAGGCATGCGATATTATTGTTTTTGGTGCTTCCTTTGATGTGGAGGCCAACTCTCTGATTTCTTGAAGAACTTTCCTGGTTTCAAATTTATCAGATCTTCCTTCATGGGTATGGTCGCTTCGTTTCACAAAACGACAATTCTTTTCTATCACTCTCGCTCTACATGATGATTTCTTGTGTTCTTCACATTTCCAATATGTCGTGTCATTGCGCTGGTATCTTTTACATAAAAATATCCATCCAATATCAATTTTTTTCATCCACATTGACTATTTATGTAAGACATATTTCAATATTTCGTACAACAGAACTTTTGACGTTACCGACTCTGACATTAATTCTGAAATGTTATGTTGATTACTATAGTTATATAATCACGTCCGAATCTTTCATTTGAATGAATTTTTTTATACAAGGAGTTTGATAATTATTAGATTGCGATGAAAATTAATCGAAATTACTTTAAAAGAGGAACATCGAAACCAAACCTATATATGATTCGATTAAATTGTTGTTCGATCGATTGAAATTTCGTTCAATTGATTATTCGATAGAATTATTTTCGATCAATTGATTATTCGATCATTTTATTTTTCGATAAATTGATTTTCGATTAATTGATATTCGATCAAATGATTTTCGATCAAATGATTTTCGATCAAATGATTTCGATTAAATTTCCGGAAACCCATAAATGTATGGAACAATTAGAATATACAGATTGTAAAAGGGAAATTGCAAGACAAATATAAAACGCAAAAAGGATTATTATAATGAACGGTGGAAAAGGAAAACAAACTCAACAAAAAAAGCTATGGAAATTGGTAAATAAAGTTATATCAAATACTCAAAGGAATGAAATTCATTACATCGTAGATGGTAATGAAATGATCCGTGAAAGAAGGCAAATAGCAAACATATTCAATAGGTCTTTCATAAATGTGGCAAAAAAGCTAGCCCACAAAATTGATCAGCGTCATAACTATAATGAGAAAAAGACTAAGCAATCAATAATTGTTTTTATATCCAACAACGAAAACTGAAGACAAAATTTTTAAATTTCAAAGCGAAAATGCTCCTTGTTATAATGGGATAAGTTCAGAATTATTAAGATAATCAATATCAGGACATTTTCCGACAGCCTTCGAAAACACTATAGTAATAGTCCGGGGGATGGTGACAGATTTTGAGACACGATTTTACTCAGTATGCCTTTTGGAGGACAGTATTGTCTGTATTTCCTCATGATAATAAGGCAGGAATAAAAGAGTCGTCCTGGGTTCTTCCTAAAAAAAGTTATTAATCATTTGTTCGAAAAATATGTGTTTCGCTACGATTTTAATCAGACTGCTATGTCTTTTGTAATGAAATAACGAAAATAAATTACTCAGAAAACCATTGGCATACCGTTAGGGCAGGTCCGAAGGGTTGGTATGGTCACGTGAATTTGTATGAGAATAAGGAAATTTTCCGTGTTTTTGAACAGGCTGCCACTGATAAGTATACAAGTTATTGTTCTGAAACTGCTTAAAAAAAATATGACATACTGAATGCGTATGCCTAAGTACTGTTAACTCTGCAAAAATTTTGAACAGGTATGTAATAACATTTCGTGATTATAGTCAGTGTGCCATTCCATTTTCATTAAGTTTATAGTAATGTAAGATGTATATGAAATTGGCATATGGTTTGAGAGAATAAAAATTACAGGCATACGCAAAAAAAATTGCAAAATATAAACAAAAATTTCCGCCATTTTAAGCAGTATGCCTTTCTGTTTATATGATGTACATGCTTGTAGTTGGAATAACAAAAGGCATACCTATCGATAAGGTCCAAGCTTGTCAAAAATATAAAAAGTGATTCAAAATAGAGATAACCTGATGTGTAAGAGAAACGTGACAATTTTTGTCTTTTTAAGCATGACACCTTTCTGTTTTTATTATAATCATGGTATATGTAGGTGGAATAACATATGACATACCAATATGTAAAGTCCAAGAGTTCCGAAAATATTAAAAAAGGATGCAAATATAGAGGAAACCGATGTGAGAGAAACATAAGATTTTTTTATGTTTTAAGCTGTATTCCCTTCCGGTTTCATGATAATCATGGTATATGTAGGTGGAATGACAAAACGCACATCGATTGATGAGGACTAAGGTTTATAAAAACCAAGAATAAAAAAGGTATTTATGAAAATTGAGTTTATTGGAAACATAACACATTCAAATCATAACTATATTATAGAGTAATCATTGTTTTTCATCATTGGACAACACCTATTCTAACGTCATAAGAAAAAACCACGTATTCCACATATTTATCAAAATTGAGATATATTATTTGGGGGCTTGTATAGGCCTTTTCAACAATTTGACGAAGAAAAATGTGCGTATTTTACAGTTTTAAACTCATTTTGGCTTTACAAAACTAACAGAACTAACTTTATCTATGTTAGATAATTATTATTAAATGCAAAATATTTTCTTTACGAATAATAACTATACTAGATTAAAATCATGATTGAACACAGTTTTTTAAATAAATATTAGAAATAAAAATTATTCACTTATGAGATACACGTGTGTTACAAAGAAATATATGCGATCAGATAGCACAGTTGGTAGAGTGTTGAATTTGCAATGCGCAGTACTTCCGGTTTTATTTGCTTATAGACCTTTCTGGGACAGCACCGAAACATCGTGCTTCACAAACTTTGAGGTTCCAGTTGTTTGTACTGAATGAGATGACAACACATGCATAGGCAATGCAGGAGGCGGACCTAATTCCGTTACCGCTGTTAATCTATTGAAGTACGACGTTTTCGATCCACGGCGGAGTTGCTCTCACGGGGACCCTTGGCACTATCTAAGCATTGTGCAGGTCTCGAAAGATGAAACCTGCAGTCCTTCCCTCTCATTCCTTCCTATCCATTACCGGGAGAAGCTGAGACTAAAGCAGAAGTTTGTTTCTTCAAAAATATCGTTTTCAGAATTATGAATTTATAGGAAAAAAATTTCAATTATTTTTATTTATTGTGTCCGTAATAGGTACGTGGGATCGATGATTACAAGTGAGATCAACTTTTTTTAGAAAAAAAATTCACATTTCAAATAGTTTTTCCTCAAATATATATGTTCCTTTGGTAAATCTGAATAGGAATTATATATTTGTCAGCTTTACCGCGGTACATCTAAACAAATTATGTATTTGGCAGCATTTTCGCAGGAGTGCGGAAAATACTTTCTGTGAGACTGTACAGTGCGATATGCTTTACTTTCTTATGTAGTCGTAGGAAAATTCAATTCCAGCATTATTTCTGAAGTCACGATTGAGGCATAATAAAAATAGCGTATGATGCACGTGGTGAAGAAGTGCCTTTAGAGCACTCGCAATGTTCAAACTCGTGGCGGCATATGAGTTTATGATAAAAGCTGTTAAGAAAAAACAGATTACATTCAATTTAATTCAAAAACTAAGTCGTAGACAAACTATACTGTACAAAAATATACAAATGAAAAAGAAGCCACATATAACGGTCCTGCGATAGGGGACCAACATGGAAATGTCGGAAAATCGAAATAGTAAGAAAGTTTTATTGCATTTTTTAATGTGATAAACCCGAGCTCCTTGTATGTCTTTTTTATTTTAACGAAGTGAATCACTAACTTTTTTCATAAACCAAGAGGCATACTGATTAAAAACACATGTTTTCTTTCATAATTTTGCAAATTTTTTTACAATTTTTCATATAGAAAACTCGCACAACTTGTATGCCATTTCTTATTTCATCTCCATATACCACGGCTATAATGAAAACAGACAGGCGTACTGCTTAAAAACATGGAATTTTTTTAATCTATTTTGCAACTTCATTTCAAATTTTTAGTATGTCGAACCCGCACAACTCGTATGCCATGTTACATATCAACAATTCAGGAGACAAACTTTATATTACAATAAATTTTGTTCTGATTAAAATCACGGAATGTTACATACCTATTCAAAATTTTTGCAGAGTTAGCAGTACTTAGGCATACGCATTCAGTATGCCATCTTTTTTTAAAGCAGTTTCAGAACAATAACTTGTATACTCATCAGTGGCAGCCTGTTTAACACGGAAGATTTCCTTATTCTCATACTAATTCACGTGACCATACCAACCCTTCGGACCCGCCCTAACGGTATGCCAATGGTTTTCTGAGTATTTCATTTTCGTTATTTCACTACAAAACACATAGCAGCCTGATTAAAATCGTAGCGAAACACATATTTTTCGAACGAATGATTAATAATTTTTTTTAGGAAGAACCCAGGACGACTCTTTTATTCCTGCCTTATTATCATGAGGAAATACAGACAATACTGTCCTCCAAAAGGCATACTGAGTAAAATCGTGTCTCAAAATCTGTCACCATCCCCCGGTCTATAACTCCAATTTGTAAAGCAGGAGACAAACATAATGATACAAATTACAGATATACCTATTTGGAGAATTGAAATCATGTTTATAATCTTATTTATACTTTTATACTATACTATTTACCTATATTTCACCCATCGCCCCTTTACTTTATATACTTCAATATTACTTAAATAGTCATATGTTATATTTTGCAATACAGTGTTACTCATAATTTTAAATTTAATTTTGTTAATCACGCACAGCTTCTTCAGTGACTATCTTTGCTCATGAAGTACCTAATTGGTGCATAATGTCAAATCTATTGTTAGTTATGGTTGCTGTTGTTGAATAAACATTATTATCAATATCATAATGAAAGGAAAACAGTTATGCTAGGATGGTAAAACACTTACTGATAAGTATTCTGAACAGATTGTAACCAAAGGAGGAAATGCATTATTTTGATTCGTCAAGCAGTTTTTGGTCAGAAACTATTCGTGCATAACTTGCCAATACATTTTGGCTGAACTCATCACTGCTTCCTCGTAACGTGCGCCATTGAAATGAGTGAACTAACCACCCGTTACCTTCATTGTTCAGCGTCATTTTGCGGATTATCGTTGGGAACCGCTGAACAAAAACAGACTCCTGTTATTTTCCGGCATCCTGTTTCCCGAACGTTCCATTGCTTATCACTATCACCTGTCTGCGCCAATTTAAATATACCGAGATCACGCTTTGTGGCGATGATTCCACCTGGCGTTTTTTTCATTCGAACCGTGAATTGTGACTTTGACTTGTGAATGATGACGTGATTTGTTCGATAGTCCATATACGTTGTTCTGATATTATGATATTTCGACTGTTTGGAAGAAATAAGTTAATGGAATTCAATTTCATCCGCATCAACTATTCTGGCACTATTTATAATATTTATGACAGTCTTAAAATCACTATAAAGGGCGTTCCAACGAAAACTTGACCCCCTTGTAAGTCAAAAACGGACGTATGATCAAAAATTTGAAAGAACACGTCAATTTTTATTTCTAGAGGAACTAATTTTGATTGGAAAATCATACCGAAACTTCATCCCTTGCGGTCAACAGCTACCCCCATATTTTTTTCGAGTGATACATCATTTGACAGGTCTTTTGTCCCTCTATTACTTTTGTAAATTTTTCCGAAATTGGTTCATTCGTTATTGAGAAATTAAATGTTGAACTTTACATTTAGGAAAAGACAGAAAATTCGCTGTCGATTCTTTTATTGAGGAAATCAATAGCAAACAATATTAATGGAAAAAACAACAGAAAAATTGCTCAAAATGACCTCCACCTAGTTTCATACAATGATACAGTCAACTTTCGACAGCTGTCCTTACATTATTCAAAATGTCCGGGTCAGCAATCGGCATTCTAGGACAATTCTCTTTCGCAGCTCTTCTAGATTTGTAGAATTTACTCAATTAGTAGTAAACGTTTTGAAATGGACGACACTGTTAGTTTTTCCTGCACTGGTAGTTTTGATTGGAGCTAGTTGTCGCACAACAAAAGTAGATAGTTGGCCACTGTCACTTCTTCCCGAATTCACTGTGTTCACTGTGTTCACTGTGTTCGAACATGGTTTTATCTACTGTAGAAAGGATAGAAATTGTTGCAACCTAATACCGAAATGATAAATGTGCTAAAGCTGCTGCAAGAATTCATAACACGAATCATCCAGACCATCAATACGTTAACCAGTCAATGGAAAAATTTCGAACTTCAGGCTCTGTTCATAACAGAAAACATGAAGTAATCCGTCCTGTCAATAATGACGCAGTTGAAGTTGCAGTTATAGGACGTACAAATAGATAATCGACAATTTATCAGAGAAGTAGCTAGAGCGTCTGGTGGTGTATCAGCTTCTAGTGTTTTTCGGATATTGAAAGGCCACAAATTCCATCCTTTCAAAATAAGGCTGGTGCAGGAATTAAACGATGATGATCCTGATCTTCGCCTTCAGTTTTGTGAGGTGTTCAGTGAGAAATTGACCAATAACACAAACCTATTATACAACACATGTTTTTCAGACGAAAGTGCGTTCATGTTGACTGTTGAAGTGAATTATCGTTTCTGGATGGAAATGAATCCTCATTTGGTGATGGCAACACATTCACGAACTCCACAAAATTTGAGTGTTTGGACCGGCATTCTTGGTAATCATATTGTTGGTCCATTCTTCATTGAAGGTAATCTCAATAACTAAATCTATTACAAGAATGTGTAGATCCTATGATTCCACAACTTTCAGAAAATGATGACAATTGACTAGAAAACGAAACAACGTTCCAGAAGGATGGTGCACCTCCCATTTCGATGTTCGGGTAGGGCAGTTTTTGGACGAACGTTTTCCAATGCATTGGACCGGCAGAAAGAATCCAGTGAAGTGACCAGCTAGATCACTTGATCTCACACCATTGGATTTCTTTCTGTGGGGACACCCGAAGTCGAAAGTTCGCTCTACTGAGCCTTTAAATCCAGAATAGCTGTGACAGAGAATTGTTTGGTAATGCCGATTGCTGACCGCGGACATCTCGAATAATGTAAGGAACGCTTTCGAAAGTCGACTGTATTATTGTATGGAACTAGGTGAAGGTCCGTTGAGTTGGATCCCATTGATATTGTTAGTTGCTGATTTCCGCAATAAAAGAAACGACAGCGATTTTTTTGTATTTTCTTGAATAAAACGTTCAACATTTAATTTTTCAATAACGAATGAACCAATTTGGAGAAAAATTATAGATGTAATAGAGGGACGATAGACCCTTCATATGATGTATCTCTCAACCCCCCATGCCATTGAAAAAATAGGGGAAGGGAGTAGCTGCTGTTTGCAAGGGGGTGAAAAAGGGGGCCCAAAACTTCAGTTTTGGGTATGATTTTCATCAAACTCAGTACCATTAGAAATGAAAATTGACGTGTTATTTTAAATTCTCGATCACAGGCTCGTTTCTGACTTACAGGGGTGGGTCAAGTTTTCATTGGAACGCCCTGTATAAAAATGATAAAAACTAATTTAAGAAAAACAATGAAATAAATTAAGTTTTCCGAACGCTCCATTGCTTATCACTATCACCTGTCTGCGCCAATTTGAATATACCGAGATCATGCTTTGTAGCGATGATTACACCTGGCGTTTTTTTCATTTGAACCGTGAATTGTGACTGACAGGTGAATGATGACGTGATTTGTTCGATGGACCATATACGTTGTTCTGATATTATATTTCCAATGTTTGATGAAAGAAAGTCAATGGAACTTTTACTTCAATTCAATTTCATCCGCATCAACTATTGAGGTTGTTATTGTACCCATTCAAATATTTATTTATAAATATGATAAAAACTAATTGAATTGAATGAATTAGGTTATTTAAAAAAAATATGTTTGAACACATGTACTGCCTAGATGAGAAAAAACAGTCGGTGTCGGTACACTGTATACAGGGTGTTTCCAAATGAGTGCAAAAAATTTTAAAGGGTGATTGACAAAAAATAGTACAGTTTTTTTGCTTTTGTGAAATCGTTGAAAAGTTTAAGAAATGTCTTTTTGTGGACGTGTTCTGCCAATAAAAAAGGCTACCTACCATTTTTTTTAAATTGTGTTGTGATCTCTTAAAGAGGTGAAACATGCAACCCCTATTCCATTTTTTACCAGAACTTTTTAACAAAATAATTTTTTTTATTGAAAAATATCTGTTGACATGAATGATTTAGTGCTAAACTTTTTTAACGCTTGTATTGTTTCCGTAAAAGCAATAGTGTAATATTAAAGAATAAAATACAATATCATTCATGGACTGTGAATGAAATCGAAAAAATTAGTAGGTAACTGTCACGTTTTGTTTGCACAAATTATGACTTGAATAGTATATTGAAATTATTCTTATTGTTTTAACTTTTAATGTAGATTGTAGGCATGTATTGTTTTGAAAATATTAAATTAACCATTTGGCTCACAAATTTTTGTTTCTTGAAAGGAAAATATTTTTTTTTACATAAATCATACTTAAATGAATTTTCATTTTTGAAAAAATTTGTGCCAGCCAATTTTTTTGATATGGGTTGTGCTGAATTCAGTACACCATGAGAAAAAGGTCTATAGGACATGATAATATGAAAACACATTTTTCTTTCAAATAAACACGATACTGACATTCAGTAAACATTTTTTTATACAAATTGAAGAAAATATTTAAAAAACGAGAGTAGAAATGTAGTACACTGTGATATTTCAAGTTTTTTTTGTATATGCATGAATCGTAATCTAGTTCGATTGATTCTGATAAGTTTTTTTGTTAATGAAACTCCCCGTTTTCTTATTTTATCTCTGAAGTAAATAAATGAGCATCCTGAATCCATTTCGTACTAATGAAGTTTACCTACAGAATCCTCCAAATTAGTGCTTCATCGAAGTCACTTTCATTTTCACTGTCATTCTGTCAAAAAATTGTTGTCTATTATTGATGATAGCTGCTGATCATTTAAGGCCCTTCTTTTAGCCACGTCAGTCAATAATACTGTGAAAATAACAAAAAAATTATTTGACGAAATTAAGTGAGGTTATGTCTTCCACATGTGCAATGCCACTAGCTCACAGTGTACTAAATTTATCACACCGATATTTCAAAACTACAAAATAGCAAGAAAATGTTTATATTTTTATTCATCAAACACATAAAACACTCTAATATGAAATCACAGTATATTTTTCAATAAACAATTTCCACACTAAGAAGTTGAAAAATGGCCTACATCAAACTGATGAACCAGATTACAATAGGATTCTTCCATTCTCGTCAACTGACATTTTCCAATAAAATTCCACCACTAACCGATAGATGACGGAAAAAATTACTGTTGGCAAATAAAATAACAACGAATAAAACCATGTAAACAATAATGGGATCAAACCGTGATCAGTATTGAAAAAAAAATCAAGAAATGTGTGTACTAAATTCAGACACCATGGACGAAAGGGTTAAAAATACAAACAACAACAAAATTATGTGTAACATAACAAAGAAAGACTCAACAAGATCAAACGGATCACACTCATGAAAACCGCTCTAAATAACCACCTCCAACCATAAGACACGAATCAAGTCTTCGTCCCATAGATTCGTGCAAAGGTTGAAATATTCCGGGTGTGTTTTGGATTGTCTGGCAGCCTGTACTCATGCGATCCCTGAAATCATTCACACATTCAATGGGGGTAGTATGAAACAAGGACTCAATGTGACCCCAAAGTCAAAAGTTGATTGGGTTTGACACTGGAGATCTAGGAGGCCAAGGTTGAGGTCCTGCTTGTACTGTCTAACGATTTGGATACACACACCATCGTTCATAAACCACATTGATGATTAAATAGTTAGTGGAACATTTTCAAGTAAAATGGGAAGCTGATCCTGAAGAAAATTCGGTAGGATGCACCATTTACCCAAGTAGCACACCTATATTGGTAAAATATTGATACAATATCGTGAATATATTGGCGAAATATTTGAAATGCAATATTGGCGAGAAAAAAATTGAACATTCGTCGATATTGGTCCAATATTACTTGAGCAATATTGGCGAAATATTCTCGAAGCAATATTGGCCTCAAAATATTCGGCGATATTGGTACAATATCGCTGGTAAAATATTCTGACAATATTGGCACAATATTCAAACGTTATATTGTGAAGAAGTAAAATGTGAATATTTTGCGATATTGGTCGAATATTGTATAGGCATTTCAAAAATAGTATTGGTGAGATATTCTTGAAGCAATACTTACTGGCCTCAAAACATTTATCGATATTGGTTTCATATCATTTGGATATATTTTGTTGGAAGTGAATATACCTTGGTAAATTATTAAATGTCTTTTAGTTGATCAAGGAGACACCAGAGTCTGCCTTTTGATCGCCATAACCACTGAGTAAGTTATCTTGAAAACAAGTCATGGAAAGTATTTAATATATCATTGCAAGTTTTAGAAGACTTTCTATATATAGAGCCATCTAGCGGATTTTTATCCAGGTGTCATCAAGATATAATTTTAATATGTTTCATTGAATATTCAGCCAATATTCAAAATTCATCTTAATCCAGATGTAGGAAGCAATATGGAGACAACATTGTTTTAACCATATCGGTAAATAGTATTGAACCAATATTGAAACAATATTGATTGATAATATTTGTTGAATATTGGCGAAATAATATTCAACCAATGTGTGATCACACTTGGATATACAATATAATTTTTATTCCTAGAATCGATATGAAGGGAATAATGGGATTGCAATATTCATTTTAGATGTTGAAAACAATGTGAAAACAATATTGTTTTATCGACTTTGGTAAATATCATTGAACCAATATTAACCCAATATGAGTTATTACAATTTGTTAAATAAAGTTGAAATGATATTCAACCAATGTGCTGAAAAACTTGGAACTACAATATAATTTTGTATCCCTAGAAACGATATGACTGGAATATTGGGATTGCAATATTTATTCTAGATGTGGAAAACAATATATAGACAATATTGTATTATCGATATTTGTAGAAATTATTCAACCAATATTGACCCAATATCACATGTGACAATTTACATTCAAAACAGGTTCAACCAATATTTCACCAATATTTTTAATATAATATTGCTTTTTGAATATTCACTAATATTGGACCAATATTATTTTTTCATATACAATATATCTATATTGGCCCAATATGGAACCAAGATTCAGCCGACAATTCTTAATGGTACCGAACTTACTGAATTGCATGTGGGTTATCCTCGGCCCATAGATGGTTGTTATGAAAATTTGTAATCCCTTGCCATGAAACAGTTGAAAAAGTGGAAAAATCTCAAGGCAAAAGTGCCTGTACTCGTTGATTATGGTAAGGATACTATTGGTGATCCTTCAAAATTTTCCGGATCACTTTATTGCAAACAATCAGTTTTTCTTTCTTAAAAAGTCCCTCTTCACAGAGACGTTGGTGAAGACGTGCAAAAATTGTGTGATGAGGTATCAGGCGCTGAGGTTACATCTATGCATAGAGACGTCTAGTCCAAAGAATTTCCATTGGCACGACCATACATAAAATGAATATCGGCCATTTCAGCGTTATGTAATTCACTGATTTCCTAAATTCCAAAATGTGTTTCATTGAAATCTTCATATCTCAAATACATCGAATTATATATTTGTTTAATTTTCACAAATCGTTTTTCGCCTGTATTTGATTATGAAAATTCGGATTTCAGAAGTGTTCTCCCACGTCATTGACACAATCTGACAACGTTGGAATCGTGGAGACCTTTGTCGATTGACTACTGTCAAGTCACTAATGTCATTTAATGTACGATCTGTCAGAGCTCTTACTGTTGAGGCATTGCTGATATTATATTTACTGTAGATTCTTGAATAACATTTCACCGATGTGGGACTCTTTTTATCATTTCGACGGAACAACCAGTATAAAAAGTGACAGCAAAAAATACCAAAATCTATGTTGTATGCTCGAAAACGGTAATAATCCGAAACTTACCTTGGGATGCTACAAAACATTCAAGTCACAATTTTTGATTTCATCATTACTGTCGTCAAACGTAGCTTCAGCAAAGTGTGGTTTGCTTCGTACTTTATGCTCAGGAACTATTCGGCACTTGATACAGATATAACCTACCCTTTCAGCTGCATATAACCCACAGCATCATCATAGCCTGATCTAGCAGCCCAATAAATGAACCTTATAAGTAAAGGATGCCATCAGAATGAGTTTCAAATAAATAGAACTTTCTTCATCTTTTTCATACCTTCCATCTCCACTCTCAAATAGTTAGGATTGTGAGATAAAATTCATTATAAAGGGTGTCCGGTAAACCTTGTACAATATTTAAACTGGTGATATCTCAGGTCATGACCGTTCAGAATATCGGAATTTTACCTTAGTAAAAATCTCACTGTTTTCGAGATAATGAGCATTTTTTCAATTTCAGGAAAATCACTACCTCACCTTGGATTTTTGAATGCCATGTATACAAATTGGGACGAATTCAAATATCTTTGCTGTTGAAGATTACTGATGAGTAATGCTTTCATATGTACGAAACAGTTTTTCAGAAAACATTACAATTTTTCCAGAAATGAGGGTAAAATGACAGATTCGAGTTTCACCAATTTTTTTAACAACAGTTTGACATTATTGTTTGAAAAAACATAACCAAGTGGAACTGGATATTCATTACAAAAGAATGCCCATTTCGTCCACGCTCTACTATGGTATAAAACATACGATCATTATTTTTGGAAGGAGTAGAATTTCGATAATATTAGAGTGTGATATTATTCTGAGCTAAAATCAACTCCATTAGACTTTGTCAGTAATGTCATTTATTTTTATCCTATCAAGATGAAATGATTAAATAGTTATGAGTAATAAATCAACTGCTTAGAAGCATTCAATGAGATGTAATGAAGTAAATACTAATTCAACGTTTTTTTTTTAAATCAACATACACTATAAACCACAATAACGATTATTCAACATCGCACTGAATAATATTACAAAAATGTTATTTTCCATTCACTCGTACGCAGAGATGACATATTTTCAAGAAGAACCTTTTCAAATGCGTTTTAGATTATAGCCCCCAAATCAGCGATTCTATGAGCGGCAATGTGCAATCAGATATAGTTCTGCATAAATCGCTGCTGCAGCAGTAGCACTACCTCCACATTCACCATAAATGTAGTGCATATGCGCATATTCTCGGGGAGTATAACGTATGTACGGCATGACAAAGAAATAAATACCACTGAATGAAACAAGCGGAATAATTTCAAAAAACTACGACAGAAGTCACAAGTTGTTCAAACAAAAGTTTTTAATTTTCGACAAGGATTCGTCTCTTGAAAAAGTTTGCACTTATTTGGTTACACCCTGTATATCTGTCGGTCAATGAAACTTCGTTGGAAGCTGGATGTTGGACAATTGCGACATTTGTCACAAGAATTCGTATTTATCGGTGCCATGTAGGATAAACAACATTTCATTTCGATAATTTTATTAGGCCTAATTACATGAAAAGTTGATTTTATTGACGTACTATTTGATGCAACCAAGTAGTCTATTCTTTATTATTAATGATTATTTCCACATTTTATCTTGATAAAATCTAAATAAAATAATTTTTGGGCGTCAGTATAAAAGTTGATCAAATAAATGAATATTTTGGAACCTTTGGTGTGAATACAATTCAAGAAAAAATAAAATACCCAAACACCAAAACTACGTCACAATCTTAAAATCTTAAAAGCTTACTTTTAGCTCCTGAAGATGCTAACTTTGTTGGCGATTGTTGAATAAAAGCTGATGGAAGCCTAGATTAAAACCACGCCTAATTCAATGGAAATCACTTCTTCCAAAAATAATTATAGTTTGTTTTATATCATGGTAGAGTCTGGAAAAAATGAGTATTCTTTTAAAATGAAGGTAAAATTCCAATTGGTTATGTTTCTTTCAGATAATAATGTCAAACAAAAAAAAAATTATGAAACTCAAATCTGTCATTTTACCCTCATTTCTTGAAAAATGTTTTGACTTTCTGAGAAACTGTTCTGTACGTCTAGAAGCATCACTCATCAGTAATCTTCAGCAGCAAAGATATTTGGATTCGTCCCAATTTGTATACATGGCACTCAAAAATCCAAGGTTAGGTAGCGATTCTCCAGAAATTCTTAAAATGCCCATTATCTCGAAAACGGTGATATTTTTACTGAGGTGAAATTCCGATATTCTGAACAGTCATGACCTGGTCTATCACCAGTTTCAATATTGTACAAGGTTTACCGGACACCCTGTATAATTTACGGGTGGCAAATTTACAATGCTAGTTTCAAAAAAGTTTTTCTCCATTTGCACAAGTTGTAAAAGTAATCTTCCAATAACAATTTCACGACAAGAACAACATGAACAATGTCAGCAAATGTCAGCGGTTCCACTGTTGTCAGATTCATATCAGTACCATCAACTTAGGTCAACAAAAAATACTAGAATCTAGTGAAGACATTCTACGTCAGAAGAGTAGGTATTCATATTGTAATTTTTCCTGTTTCGAATGCTCTAATTTTTCTATAACTGAATGTTGAGTTGAATCTTTCACAAGGTTGGGAGCTAATGCAAAATGGTTTCTAAAAATAACGTTCATTTCGATTTTGGAGTTTTAGAAAAATAGTAAATTATTCATATTGAAGATTTAAAAAGCACAATTGATCTTTCAACTACCACATAAAAATGAAAGCGAATTGACATACTTCTACTAGATTTTTTCGATTCCATTTGCAGAAGATCCGTTCATACACTATACTGTATTTTATATTTTTTTCAAGAAATTATTGCCTTTACGAAAACAACACAGGAGATAAAAAAGTTTTGCAATTAATCTTTCTTTTCAACACATATGTTTAAAGTAAGAAATTTGTTTCAATGTACTGAACGCCCGTTTACACGACTATGTGCTTAATTGAAAAAACCTTGATTTTTTTTGGTCTTTTTCCTGTTTTTCCCCTATATCTTCTAAAGTATCTATTTACGATGAAATACAACGTTGCCTATGGAATCGAATAATATTTCCGATTAATGAAATTTGAAAGAAATTTGATGCTCTGCAATTTTGTGTTCTTTGCATTGCATTTCCTCGAAACACTAGAAGAAAAACTAAAGAAAAGTCCAAAAATATGAAGGTTTTTCGGATAACAAATTTGTTATCAGTTGAGGTATCGGAGAATAGGTATAAAACTGCTCCCTAATTAATTAACGGTTATGGAATATAAAAGAATGACATCGTAACTGTATCTTAGTATAATACTTCTGCTTGAAGAAGCCATTGTATTGGCGCGGTTTTGTAAACCAAAAGTTTTGTGAAAATCAACAATGATGTTTCATCATAAACGTCAAAAACAACTGGCCAAAAATTCAATAAGATTGAAGTCATTTCCTGATACCCCCACCATTCCCCTCAAAAAGTACATGTTGACTGGTCCACAAGGGTAATGCAGTCATTCTGTCAAACAATTTTTCCACTGACTTTTTTCATCCTCCTAGTAAAGTGATATTTGAATTAACTTCGCAATCTGATCTCCCTGCTAAAATAATACGTTTTTACATTACGAAAACTTTTGAGGTGAATTAATTTTGTAATTCAATATTACCGACAAGCGGTTGAGCAAACGAGTTGAGTAACCTCATTTCTTTCGCTTTTTTCACGAATCCGCCTCAACATAAATTGAAAGTTACCTTGAAAAGTTGAATACAAATAAATGGTGCGTTGTCCTCCCAGGATTTAATACCTTGAATATTGACTGATGATAAATATCTGCGTGTTGATGGAACAAATTAGAAACGGTATTCATAATGAAGTAATAATTAAGGCCACACTAAAAATAATTAGAATGGTCTAGAATGAAAATACTGAAGTGATTCCAGTATCGCCGAAGTCTATTATTGGCCACTAAAATCTCCAAAAATATTTGAAATAATCAAGTTACAAAGTTCTTTCTCAGCAATGAACTAGCCATTGTGCATCAACAGATAGAATATATTCTAAGGTTTCTTCGTTAATGAGAAATAATGGGTATTATTCTATTATTATCATTATTATTATTTCAGGATGAATTCAATGTGTCTTACCAGATTTGAGTGCCTGGGTGTGTCCATTGATTCAACTCTATAGTAATTTCAGATTTTGTTTTCTTTTAGAAATCTCGGAAGGCCTTCTCGTATTTAGTAAAATTACCATACACAAAAATTTACGAAGCAAATCATTTTTTTTCAATTGCGTTTTGTCAACGAATAGTAAGGAGGCGAACTATATTCTGTATGAACCTATAAAGGTTACTGGATCTGCTGGAAATTCTGCCATTATACTAACAAATGTGTCCTGGAAGTAATTTCAGTTCTGCACTATATTTTCTACAAATTGCATAGTATTTGGTATATTTCAATAAAACTGGAATCCAGTTCAACTACAACCTCGTATCAAATTGAGCAAAAAAGCCTTTCTCGAAAATTACAGACTTATAGCTTTGAATCTGTTTTTACCTGAAAAAGCTGATAATTTCGACTGTAAAGGATATTCATTTGCTCCTCTTGGCCCTTATTTCAACAAACATTAAAGGTTATCCTTTAGTTAAAATGCAAACTTGGATTACATCATCCCTCGGCTACCCCAATTCTTCAGATTGCTGGTTTATATTCCGTTTGTTTGAATTTTTGATAAATTGCCAAATTTCTACATTCTGAAGAAATAAAGAAATGTTGTTTTATGCTAATGCTGTTGCTGCTGCTACTCTGTATTTGAATTGATTCAAGAAAGGAAAGAAGTCGAGCATTATCCAAATTTCCACTTGTTAAGTTTCAATTTTCCATATACAGTGTGTATCAGTCAAATGGAATGAATTCGATAATGAATGAACGGGGGCGTAATCGAAAAAACGCTTTAACACTTCCATTGGTATTTTTATCAGCGCATTTTATTCAACAAAAACTTTCTATACAGGGTGTATCATGTTACAGCGGCCAATACCAACTTTTTTATTTCAAATGCAATACCATGTATTTCATTCAATTTTTGGATTCCTCAGAAAATTCTAGATATATTTTTGGTGCATTGCCCTATACCCATCTTCAAATGTTTCGGAAATATCAAGTGTTTTCAGATTTATTGCAAAAATTAACATTAAAAATAGAAAATCATTTGATATCAGAAATTCGCTACAATACACTCAATACTTATTTCCCAGTAAGGTCTTGAAGATCAGAAAGTAAGTGAAAACAATTTCAGCTATCCTTTTTATGAAATGAAGAAACTAAAAGAATTGATTAACTTTTGTGTAAAACGCCTGGTCTTGGCAAATTGTTGTCTATCTGCATGACAGTAGTTGTCAGTGCCATAGTCGATCGAATTTCGTTAACTGCATATCAAAATAATGG
The DNA here is from genome assembly GCA_944452925.2 of Chrysolina oricalcia. NCBI lineage: Eukaryota > Metazoa > Arthropoda > Insecta > Coleoptera > Chrysomelidae > Chrysolina > Chrysolina oricalcia. The sequence goes on from OX101819.2 coordinate 15,716,848, forward strand.
TAAATATAAAATTATATTATATAAAATAAAATTTCCAAATTTACCGTCTTTATCCCAAGGGACAATTGGATAGTGTTATGCAACACTGAGTTATGCCACATTTTTTAATAATTGAGTTATCACAGTCATTGAAATCGCCGAAGTGTCATTCTAAAATAAGACAAAATTTCAACCCGCAATTATAAGGCAAGTATAAGTACTGACGACAGTAGTGAGCCACATTCCATCATTCCATGATCTACTAAAGTATTTTGATATTGTTTTACGAAACTAGCTGAATGTGGCTTGACCCATTACTGCAAAACAGCATTCAATAATTGAAATAGAGAGCAGCATGTTAGGCAGATAAAAGAAGCAGCTGCCAATGCAATAAGTTATGATATCAAATTGGATATTCTGCTTTAGTTTGAGGAAAACCCACATAAGACTAGTCGACTAGCAGCCCTAGTGTTCGATGTTGGCCATTCATCGATTTTTCGAACATTAATTGAAAATAAAATGCATCCCTACAAAATAATACGAACTCAGGAGATCATGGAAGACGATTTTCACAGGCGAATTTAAATTTGTGGACAATTATTGGCAATGTTAGATAACAATGTGATCAATAAGAACATGTTTTTTCTGTGAGCACCTTTACACTTCATGGTCATCCTACCTGATCGTCAAAATTGCCACTATTGGTCTAGGGAAAATCCTCACTTGATGATAGACGAATAGACTCAATACCCTGAAAAAGTTAATGTTTGGGCAGGGCAGGGTCCCATTTTAATTGATGCAATTTAAATGGCAATAGTTATTTAGCACTGCTCCAAAATAATGTCTTGCCAACTTTGACAAATTTATATCCGGATTCAGCAAACCTACAGGCTTCAGCGAATACGATATGGTATCAGCAAGATGGAGCATCGCCACATTACCAAATTGATGTCTGGCATATTTCCAAATCTCCGAAAGAGGCGAGGTTCGATGGAATAGCCAGCACGATCCCCTGATCTGATGACGTCATCAAACTTCTTCTCTTAGGGTTATGTCAAAAAATTTGTATCCAAAACTGAACCCTTTGACTTAGCTGACTTGTGAAGACGAATAATGATTGCGATTAGATCGGTCACGCCTGAGATGTTGAGTAACGTCAGAAAAAATTTTTATTTAAGATTAGGATGCTGCCAAGACGTTCGCGGCGAGCATTGAAATTATTATTTTTTTTTGTAATTTCTTCATTATCAAGAAATAAACAGTACCTATTTCTTACTAGTTTTTGGGCGTGTTGTCGCGAATTTCTTTAATGAAATGATTTTTATATTTTTAATGGTAATTTTTGCAATAAATCTGAGAACACTTCCAAAACAGTTGAACATGGGTATTGGACATTGCACATGAAATATCTTGAATTGTCTGAGGAATTCAAAAATTGAACAAAGTATAGGGTGTTGCATTCAAAATAAGAAAGTTGGTTTTGGCGGCTGTTACATCTAAAAATACCAATCGTCGTGTCCGAGCGCTTTTTCGAACACGCCCCGGTTAATTCATTATCGAATTAATTCCATTTGGTTGATACAAACTGTACATAAATCCTCTCATTCCATTAGAAGATTCGATTCCGTTGAATTCCTTTACAGAACAGTGCTGATGCATTTTTCAAATGAAAAATTATTAACAGCATGAGACCTACAGGAAGAGGAGCAAAATATTGTTCGGATGACGGGAAAAATAAATTTTATCCGAAAAAATGGAGATGGGTGGAACGGGGTGAACTTTCAGGGGTTGAAAGCGATATTTCACGGTTTTTCGCGATTGACAACGAAAGTTGACCTAGCGAAAAAAGTTGAATTGCAAGGTTGTTCAAAATGCAAAGATCTACAACTTTTGTACCAAACATTTTTCCACCTTACCTCGAATTTTTCGGGAAAAACGGAAAAAACAATTTTTCAGTTTTTTATTTTTTTCTACTGCAAAAATAATATTTTTTTCTCACGAAATTTGGTGGGAATATAACTCAACATGTTTCAAGTGAGCTGTACTTTTTTTGAAGCGGAATACAGATTTTTCTTTTTTGTTTTCGACATAAATTCCGAAAAAACGACCTCATTTTCAACTGAAAAGTTTCAGCAATAAAGTTCTTCTTTTCAAGCTCGCCAGCCACCAGTTTTTTCGTTGAATCGTTTACTTTTAGATTATGTAACAAAAGAGTAGCACTACTGTGGAAATTTTTTCCAGAAAACGCGAAAAAAAATTTAAAATTTTTGTTCTATACTCATATTTATTTATTAAAATTATTGAAATCAACAGTTGAAACTTTTCGAGAATATAAATTTTATGTTACCTACCACAAAGAATAAACAAGGGCATAAATAAGGATTTGATTATGATAGGAGAGCGAAAGGAGGTGAACTTTTGGAGGTAAAATGGTTTCTTACGATTTGCAACGAAAATTAACCTCCTACTAAAAAAAGTTAAGAAAAAAACTTGTTGGCAATAAAGAGATCTACAACTTTCGTAATCAAGATTTTTCCACATAATCAAGTTTTCAAAAATAGGTTTTTGACGGTCAATTTGAGGTTATGCCGAAAAGTTTTAAATACAAAAGTTTTTGATTTTTTTTATTATCCACAACTTTTTTATTGAACATTTTCCGCTAAGAAGTCACGTTTCGCCGCAAATCACAAAAAACCGTTTTCAACCACTAAACTGCATCCCAATTTCACCATTTTGAGTGTTTTCGTGTTCAAATGTTTTTTTTCATGAAAGTTTGAACTTCTACAACATTCTCCACCTGGTCCTTGCCTGTTACTTTATTTCTTATTTTATGCGTTTAGAATTCGTTTTGCTAACTAGGAGCCGCCCCATACAATTTTCATACAAAAAAAATTCAAACCAAATTAAAACGGTTTTTCTGATTTTTCCGGAAAATTTGAGATAGATCTTTTTGTTGCCAACACTTTTTTTTTATTTTTCTTGTAGGAAGTTAATTTTCGCTGCAAATCGTGAGAAACCATTTTTACCTCAAAAAGTTCACCTCCTTTCGCCCTTCTATCATAATCAAATCCTTATTTATATCCTTTTTTATTTTTTGAGGTAACATGAAATTATTAATTTCAATAATTTTAATAAATAAACATGAGTTTAGAACAAAAATTAAAAAAATTTACTTTTGAAAATCAATTTTTTTAATTTTTTCGCATTTTCTGGAAAGAATTCCACAGTAGTGCTAACCTTTTATTACATAATCTGAAAGTAGACGCTTCAACGGAAAAACTGGCAGCGGGCGAGCTTAAAAAGACGAACTTTAGGTGAAACTTTTCAGTTGAAAATGAGGTCGTTTTTTCGGAATTTGTCGAAAAAAAAAAATAAAAAATTTGTATTCCGCTACAAAAAAATTACAGCTTATTTGAAATACGTTGAGTTATATTTAAACCAAACTTCGTGAAAAAAAATGATTTTTGCGTGAGAAAAAATTGAACAATTGGTATTTCCGATTTTCCCTGAACATTTGAGGTAATGTGGAAAAATGTTTGATACAAAAGTTATAGATCTTTCTATTTTGAACAACTTTGCAATTCAACTTTTTTGATGCGAGGTCAATTTTCATTGTCAATCGCGAAAAACCGTGAAATATTGCTTTCAACCCCTAAAAGTTCACCCCGTTCCACCCTTCTCTATTTTTTCGTCTCCAATTCATTTTTCCTGTCATTCAAACAATACTCTGCTCCTCTTCCAGTGGGTCTCATGCTGTTGATTTTTTTTCCCGCTTTTGTATTTTTTGTCGTCCATCAGCACTGGTCTATTATCTGATGAGACGGGGTAGAACTGTAATTAATTTTTGCCAAGTTTATGAATCAATTGTCGCTGGATATTTTTGCAAATATTGTATCACTAAGGTGAAATGTTCATGAAGCTCCTGTATACAGTGTCAACTCTGATAAATAAATGACTGGCGGCCAGTAGCTACAGTTTCGCTCGTATTCGCACTGAAAAAAAAGTTTCACCGTCAACAAATAAACCAATTTTTTTACACCCACTCGGACAGTCCCAACTGGTTCATATGAACAAAATATAAACATTGTGCGTTGAACCCAAACGTAATTTCGCCGCCCTTTGGTAATGAATCTCCGTGTGCAAGCTCTATATTGTCATCCCTTGTGAAATATGGAGCAGTCGTGTCAGCCTGGTCTTGAAAATAATATATTAATATTCGAGTAGATGAATATTAGGACAGATGAAGATGAGTTAGGGACTTGAGCTGTGAAAACACTCATTCACGAATTGTTTATTGTATTGCAGGCAATGAACAAACAAGGTGTTGTCGGAAAGTCAGGAAATAATATGATTTTTTTGTAGGTCGGATGCCTAGTGTTTAAAGAAATTGAAAGCTACATCAAACTTGGTTCGCTCTCCTCACCAATGGTAATGGAAAATACAGAGGAATTTGGACCAGAATAATTACCTTCCATAAGTGTAGGGACGCGCCGTCCTTGGATGTAAACAACCAGAATCACTTTCTCTCTACTCTTATCAAACGTGTTACTGAAGCTGGTGGTTTCAATTTAAGCTTTGGTATGACTCCCAATGAGAAATTGCAAAAATAAATGGCACAACACAACACAGCTCCCACCACATCAAAGTTGAAGTAAATATTCGACTGTTTGTGTAGAGCGATCTATAATCATACCACAATATTCGCGGGAGGTAAATGCTGGCCTATTGAAAGGTATCGATTTTCGATATAAGACAAAATCACTGTAGGGGTACACCTTATTGGAAAATCAAACTTTCAATCATTTTACTGACTATGCACTTGCACTTTCCTAGATTTCGAAGAAATCAATTGTCAGTGCTTCAAAATCGACAGGCCCAGACCAACATGTTTGAAAATTCCACGAAGCTGGAAATTGCTAAGGAAACCCCATAGGGGCATCACTAATGTGGGACATACTAGTAGGCAAACTTCTGGTTATGCAGACGACATAGTAGTCCTCGTATCTCTGATCTAATACATAATGCACCGAGGATCGTAGAAGTATGTTACAAGAGAGAAAGTCTGTGGGCAAACCCCAGCAAAACCACACTCATTCCCTTCATACGTAAAATAATTCTAGGGGATCTGAAGCCACCCAAGTTTTGTGGCGTAACACTACATGTTGATGATCATGTCAAATTCTTAGAGCTGTTTTTTGATAAGAATCTCTCTCGCCTTGAACATGCATCGGCAACAAGTAACCAACAAAAGCAAATCATCGTTCATGATAAGCAGAATAGATTTTGGAAAAACATGAGGACTAAAACCGAAAGTCATGCACTAGCTATACACTGCTATACGATCATGAGACCCACAATCACATACTGCTCAATTTTTCTGGTGGCCCAAAATGAAACAGAGACACTCTAAAACCAACCTTGGTAAAATACAGAAGCTTGTTTGTCTGTGTTTCACGAGGACCATGAATAGTACTCCAATCACAGCTATGGAAATCATTCTAAACCTTCCACCTTTGGATGTTACAGTCATGAGGGAGGCGAGGATAAGTGCATAAGGTAATTGGAAAACTCAACAACAAACTGGCACACCAAAATCATCCATATGAAGTCCACATTACCGAACTGGAAATGATATCAGACAACATGCTACCTCAATACTCATACGAAAAACCATTCAGAACACAGCTTAAGTACAATGAATTGGACTCGGGAGTAGAATCACTATCATCAGATGTAGGAACAGGAGCAGAAAGATATGGAGTGAGGCCAAAAAAGAACGTAATAGTTTCACTTGGCAACAATACCACAGTATTCCAAGCAGAGACACATGCCACAAGGACATGCATACAGATGAAGCTATACAGAAAACAACACAAGAAATCACATCTACACATCCAGTGCGCAATAAAATCTCTCTCATTACATATCAAGTCAAAGCAAGTTTGGGAATACCTTCAGTTCCTCATTGACTGTCAAAACAAGTGTACACTTGTGTAGGTGCCTGGACACAGATAAATAAAAGGCAATGACAAAGCAGAGGTACGGTCTGTTATAATTACCAAAGCCACTACCCTCGTCTACCAACTGCCATCAATATCCAGGGTCTTCACAGGAGATGTATATGCCATTCTCAATGCATTAGAGTACTGCAATAAATGTAGAGAAAATTCAGTTATCTTCACAGACTCCCTAAGTGCTGTCGAAGTTGTCTAACAATTCTATCCTAAGAATGCACTGCTACTCAGAATGAAAGCCGAACTAGGAAAACTGAGAAGTGCCGGCAAATATGTCGAGATCGTATGGATTCCGTCCCACACCGGAATCGCTGGAAACGAAAAGGCAGATCAAGAAGTTCAAGGGTTCATGACCAATCCGAGCGCACGCAAAATCAATAAAGTACCACACGGAGACCTTTGCCGCGCAATAAAGATGAACATTTCGAAAGAGTGGGGAAGACAGTGGCAATCCTTGGAGACAAACAAATATAAAGAGATTAAGCCAAACTTAAAAACTCAAAATTACCATACGCTCACCCGCCAAGAACAGGCTTTCCTTAGAAGACTGACAATCGGACATACAAGGTTCACACACCAACACCCAATGAAGAAGAGATATTCTGAAACATTTGAATTCTGCAACGAAATCATCAGCATTAAGCACATCCTATGCGATATATCATGTCTGGAAGAAGAAAGAAACAGTTCACAATTATCTAAGCAACTTGAAAGTGTACTGGAGGTTAATAACTTCAAATACATCAACCTATTCCTGAAGAATATCAATGTCAACAAAATATAACACGTGACATGAAATATGTAAAATGTAATATTGTCGTGAATTGGGGTTGTTCACGACTAACTAGGTAGATACTGATAATTCATAGATTTAAAACACATTAGAAAAATATAAAAACATTTATTTTACTATGTACAAATATGAGATTAAGACGATTGAAATTAATGAAGGAAATAATCAATAAAGAATTAATGAATTAAAGAATTGAAGAATCTCTCCTAGACTAGTTATTGATTGAATAAATAATTTTAAAAAGATCTTTACTTACAATACATATCGGCATTTACATTTAAGAAACATTTTCCTTCTATCTAATATCTGATCTTCCAAACTCCCCCCATAGCCCTCACTAGCTGCGGGCACGGCAGAACTCTAAACTCGACTACCAGATCGAACTATCAGTGGCCTTTTTCAAAACTCTTGTTTATGTTCTGTTGAGGACAAGTTGTGTCTCAAAAATAAAATATCTTCGCTCACGTACTGATTTGTAGAAGGTAAAAAGGTTACCCACGTATTGAATGATAGAAATATTTTAATGTACAGGATGTTCCATATATTTTTGACAATATGCGATATGCGATATGTTATAGTACCACCGCTAATATACCTCGTGGTTGATGTGGAAACTGTGTTTGGAATTAGCAAAACCAGATGCGGAAACCTAATCAATGAGTGGAAGAAAACAAAAACCAAACATTTTATGACCAAATCGTAGGGCATCGACACAGCACACACATCCATGGTAAGGCACCTGAGCCAAACACTGACAGCTGACACCCTCAACCTCAACAGATCTAAGATATGCACAATTACCGGGCTTTCTGAACGGACACTGCGGCCTAATAAAACCATGGAAATGAATAAAGAAACCTTGGAGTGTAGAATCTGTGGTGACGAGGAAGACGCAGCCTCTCACATCATCTTCGAATGCGACGCGCTGCACAACAGGCGCACCTCAGAAACAAGCATTAATCTGAAACACCTAGTTAATAGAATACTAAACTTGGACAAAGACAATTGAACTGGAAACCACTGACCTCAGAACAATACAAACTCCAGCAGGTATCAGTATTAGGTAAACCCCAAAGGTAAACCCAGTATGTCGCTCGTCAGCCTTTAACCAACCATCGACGATATTGTTGACGAGCGAGATGTGGAAGTGCACGATTGCCTGTGCTTATCACACGTCTGTACCTAGGACTACTAGGGCTGTTTGAAAGTGGTTGACAATGTATTGTATTGTATTGTATTGTTAGTAGAATTCTTCTGGACTATTGTCTAGAAATAAAGAAAATAAATTCTTTGCATGTGTTTGAGTCACGACGTTTCAACAGTTAACATCTACTGTCGTTATCAAGTGTGTGAATGCGACAAAATATCTCGGATACTTATTATATAGCATGCAACTAATGTACCTGCTATAAAGGTAATTATGATCTTCGTGGGGTCTCTCTCACGTCATCAATATTAATTAATGTGATACAATGACCTTTTTTGGTGAGTGTTATTATTGATGAGCGATCTTGACAGGTCTTGACAGAGTTTTTATTGAAATCTCAATCGATCTAGCTGAATGATAAGTGGCTTCCACATATTCCGAATCTCTATGCTCGGCTGACTGAACACGTCATTATTCTGAATAAAAGCCGACTCTATAAACTTTCTCTTACACCAATGTTGTTCTTTGTGGATAACTTCGGCTTCCGATCATGCTGTGCTGATTAGTCCATACGTGATCTGCTATTCCCGACTTCGCTGTTTCTCCTCGCTGAGTATTTCTCTTGATGTGTTCACCGATTCTCACATTTAGTGGCCTCTTAGTTTCTCCAACATAATCCATCCCACATTCACACGGAACACGGTATATGCAGTTTTTGGAGTCACTATTCTCGTTGGGTGGTCTCGTTTTTTTCAGTTTACTACGAATGGTATTACTTGATCTGAAGCATGTTTGGATGTCGTACCTCGATCCAATTTGCCTTATCTTATCCGATGAACCTCTCACATAGGGAAGGGTAGGGGCTGTGTTGGTTCATCTGATTTCTCGGTGTTGCCTCTTCTTCGGTTAGGACCGCTGCTGTATGTTTGTCGGAGTATCCATTTCGTCGCAGATCGGATAATTCCTCTCTTCGTCGCTCCATGATGGTTCGACTCAAAATTCAGGTATTGTCCGGTGTGAGTTGGTTTTCTGTACACTGATGTTTGAAACTAGACATTCGTTCAAAGAAAGGGTAACCCCTCCGGGGTCTCCCTTTCCATTATGGACTGTCTAATGTTGTTTAGGAGCCGCAGAAAGGCTTCGAGTTCTTCGTCTCCATGGTTCCATATGACAAAAGTATCATCAACATATCTTAGCCACATCCTAGGTTTCTTGTCGGCTTTGTCTATAGCAAAGGCCTCGAACCATTCCATATATATTTCCTATGACAGGTGACAGTGAGGATCCCATCGGTAGTCCATCCTCCTGGGCGAAAAACGGTATTTTTCCTGAAAGTAACAGTTCCGAAGGCAACATTCCAGTAGTTCCAGAATACCAATTAGGTAGGCTCGTCCTGTTCTTCAAAGCTTCGTCCTCTTGTAGTTTTTCGCGAATAACCTGAAAGGGCTCTCAACTGAATTTTCTGGATGAAACGAGTTATGTTGTAGGATGATTTTGATTGTATCTTCACATACATAGTGTGAAGTGGTCGTGGTGTTAGAGCGTTTAGCTTCGACCCAGGCGGTTCGGGTTCGATCCCCGGTCGCGTGTCACTGAGCTGAAGTGGTTCGGATTCCACTTTTATTTAAACTGTAGGTCCCGGATCTCCCTTGCTCGCACAAGCTCTGCTTTTGAGGGGTTTTCTCCGAAAATCTGGGAGTTTCGTAAAAACAAATTTTACAAAAAAAATACAGCTGGTTTTAGTTGTGCATTCGGTGTACAACCAAAACAAATCAAGGAAAACTGAATAAGAAACATTATTCTCTTCTATTCTGAACTCGGAAATCGTGTGGCTCCGCTTCACGTCGTGCACTTAAACTCGTTACGCATGCTTCAAAGGCTCACTTGTGTACTTGTATCATGATATACCATTACGATTCATCATTTGATTTGAAACGAATATGTTGATTATTCCGAGGAAAATTCCCAATCGTCTCTGAAAACATGAAGGACTAGTTTTAACACAAAATTATTTTACAACTCTTTTTAAACTGTTTCATCCCATATATAATCTAGATGAGCAATATATCAGTATTAAACTTAATATGAAGGACGATGAAACTTTATAATTTGGGATTACTCGGGACATTGTTGTCATAACATATTCAGAAGCTTCTTGTGAACAATTTATCATAATTTTCCAACATTTGCTTTTACGTAAACATGGTAGGATGTAATTGTCTGCATTGTTCATCAGAACAATTCACTTTTGTTTAAAAACTTATGAGGTTTGGTGGATTAACATTAAAACAGCTATAAATTCACTGTTGTAGTCCAATAAACCGTCATTGAAAAAGGAAGCCGTATCTAACAAGTTTCACTGGACCAACACACAATATTTACTATACAAGCAAAGACAAGAATGTGCTGAGAAACCATTATCTCTCAAGAAAAAAATTTGTAATTTCCATCAACTTGTTGCACCCCTACGAGCAACTCTCAGAAGTTTTCGGAAGACTTGTGCGAGCTAGGGAAGACGTAGCACTTACCTTTCAACGTTTGATGCCATGCACGAGACCTGTGACCATGCTGGGAATCGAACTCATAGCTACTAGACTTGGCTTGACTAGACTTTATTATATTGACAAATTAATATACCATTGTCCAGTTAAATTATTCTTATTAGGATTAAAGTGGATGGAAAGGTATAAGAATTACGTGTAATTTGAATCGAGCATAGTTTTCCTTTTGCGGATATATGGTTGTCCGTCAAGACTACTACTTTTGCTAACAGTGTAATTTTTATCAGTGAAGTTTTCTCAAAGGAGGTTTTTGAAACTGACAACTGGTTTATTTAAAAAAAAAATGACACCCTTTATCTAGTTGAAAGCCATATACGGTATGGAATGCTAGCATGGGGCGGGGCTTTGAAAACACATATGAACCCATTAGAAGTAATGCAGAGACGATTCATAAAACTAATTTTTTCAAAAAATTACAGATATTCATCCGATTTAATATATTCTGAATCCAAAATCTTGGACCTCAGACAATTATACTTCTTCCTCACATGCATAAAATATCAAAGAACAAAACATATTAATCAACTCCCAACCCACAACTACAATACCCGGAAAAAAAATCATTATGTGCCTCCCTTGATGGTTAAAACCACAACACAGAGAACGTTCAACTATTTAGCACCAAAATTGTACAATACAATTCCTGATGAGTTGAAAAGTATAGATAACAACAGAACATTCAAAACACTATTGAAAAAATACATACAGGAAAGTTCGAGACATACGATACGTCACTTTTTCGATATATGAAACAATTTTACCACATTGAACTATTTGTAAGCATCCCAATTCCATAGGTGAATATTTAATCCTTTAAATTTATTTGTATTATGCAAGTTTGATAACTATTTTTCTATTATATACTTTGAAATGTAATCCTGCCTGTAGTATGTAATATATTATTTTAAATGTTTTAACTTGTGTAGGTATGTATATAATATGAACTTCTCATAACTATATGTTTCTATATGTATCAGTCTAGTCTTTAGTATATACTTTTAAATATTTTTTTAATTATGTGCCAACTAAACTTAATTTTACTGATATATTTTCTCGAAACAAGTGTTTAGTCACTAATCGAGTAGATTATTTATTTACAAGTTTCAGTTGAAATAATGTATGATTTAAATTATTCTTTTCTAGAAGTGTAAATAAATGTTATTATTATTATTATTATTATTATCTCGAAAATGAAGCAAGTTAAAAAATATGATTAAATGAAAAAAAATTACTTGAACTGAAAAACCGATATTAAACGTTCAGCGGGTGAACCTGTATAACAATTGGTAGATTTAAGTAGATGTGTTTGGAAGAAATATAATTTGAAACGACAAAATCATTGCAGTTGTGAGTATTTTTGAACCTCGAATAATTCCTGAAATAAGATTCCATTTCAAGTCTTTACTTTTCAAATGCTGATTTTGTAATTTATACTTGAACCAAAACCCCATTATAAGTGAAAAAAATATTACTTATCTGGATATATTTTCAAATCTCTTCGTACTCGTTGCTCAAACCAAAAATACCATTCCAAAAATCCCACTTATATCGACTATCTATATTTCAAACGCGTGGGATGAGTGAAAATAATGTGTGAATATTCAGGCTGAATAACGAAAATATGATAGTAATAAAAATTCATGAGACACACCTTTATTCCTCCGGTATTTGTTTTTTCATTCAATATCTCAATGGTCAAACATAAAAGGAGATAAATAGCGTTAGTCAATCAGATAAAAAAATGGATATTGAATTTCTAATGTTGAGTAATGCAAAAGCAGAATCGATCCTCAGAAATGATAATTTATTCATCGAATATAGCCCGAGGCTACAACAGGAATTGAAATGTCCGCGTTAACATTATGAAGGAATCGTTACAGGGGCCATAACAGTTTGGAAGTGTTTTAGTAATGGCGGATTTATGCACATAGCTTTTAGTTTAATTTGTATCTTCACGTTTATTAACATTTTTCATTATGTTGAAACTATGTATTTTCATGGCACCATTTAGGTATGCATCCAAATTAACTTTTATCTTTCTCTATCTATTATTTAAGAGATACCAACTTTCATATCTTAAGGAAAGAGAAAATAGACATGAAAATACGCATGCGCAAATCTGTGCTGGCGATTATTGAAAATAATATTGTTCATTAAATTTTAATTGCATACTTTGGAATATAATCAAATTTTTCGATGTAGAAATGAAATGGTTACAGAAAATTCCCAGTATGATTTAATTGAAAAAAAAAATGATCCAAAGGAGAAGAGTTGAAGTTGAATAAAGCAAGTGCATAAGGCATCGAAACTGTGAGTGAATTTAACTCTAATAACAATTCACGGAAATAAAGATTAATGAAAAAGAGTTGTGAATAAATTTGATCAATGAGTTATGTTTTGAATATGAGGAATGTCTTCATGACTTGTGCAAAACAACAATATTTGCGGAAGGGCAAAATGTCAGTTCTAGCTTATTAGATAGAATGCTGATTTGATCATCATATCATTATAATAGAGGCAGTCACAGAATATTTGTTGTTTTTGGGTTCCAAATTTTCTCGCAATCTTATTATAGAAATATGTCCAATTCATCAATTAATTGAAATAATATGACGCTAATTTATAAAAAAATTTAATAGGGCGTCTAATAGCTGTAGTTTGGTAGTGACATCGTATCATACTTTTAATTTTTTTCACTAATTGCTTGATTGATTGTTGCGGTAAGTTTTTCCGGATTTTCCTGCAGCTGAAAAGTGAATGAGCCATCAAAAATTAGAAGGTCGACCTGGAGCGCCATGGCAAATAATAATAACAGCCGTCCTCTACCCGCACAGGCTATGCCTTTTGGGTACACTCTACGAGTATTTGAGGGAGAATTATCAGTAATAATAATTAGTTAGTGATAATATTGTGAAATATTTGTCAAACTTTTGTACAATCCATTTTCTAAAATATGATGAAAAAGATGATGGAAGATAATGAAAATTTTCATACGGTGAATTCATTCGAATTTTTATACAGTGTGGTCCACTAAGTGTGCAACAAATGGGAAACTTGTTTATTATCGATTTCTCAGAAAATTTTATTCTTGACAAAAGTTGGTGCATCTTCCAAAACTATACAAAGTGTACCTGAAATGGCTTTATGACAAACACCATACAGGATAGGCCAAAAAATCGTTCGTTCAACAGTAAAGTACCCTTATTTAAAAAAAATATAGAAATATGTTGAAGAGAAAAGTTGCTTAGAATTAAAAGTTATGTTCAGATACGAAGTCATGGCCTGCTATTCGATTTTTTTTCGTTTGGAAAATATTGAATTACCCCCGTATGATACATATTTTTAATATTTTGATTTAATATGTATGTGAAGTATCCACAGTTTGGAGTATTTTTTATCAAATTAACTTACTTACTTACTTGGATTTGTATTTTTTTGGGTGACCGTCAACTTCATGTTTGTTGCAACGATATTTAACAGAACTCTAGAATAAAAAAAATATTCTTTTTAACGAGGAAAATACTTTAATAAGTAAATGTTCATATGAATAAACTGTCAAAATCTATCGCGGATAGCCATGAACAAAAAAGAACCAATAAGCGATAGTACAGAAACTTAAAGTAGGTAACTGAACAGGTGCTAACAATAAAAATTATCGAAGCGTATGTCCACCTTCTCTTTCGATGCATCTAATTGTTCGTTCATAAAATTCGTTTACTGTAGATCGCAACACATTAGCGGGACTATTTCTGCAATGAACTCGTGTTGAAGTTTCAAGCTCAGCAACATTATTAAAGGGGAGATCTCTGTAGAATTTTTGTTTTAAGTATCCCCATAAGAAATAATCCAGAGGTGTAAGATCTGGAGAACGAGGAAGCCATCGAGGATCGGTATTTCCTCCTATCCATTTATTACGAAATGTCCTATTCAGTCACTGAGAAACATTTCTAGTAGAATGGGCAGGACATCCGTCATGTTGGAACCATACTTTTTGCCGTTCCTCTAATACCATATCATCCAAAAACTCTCCTATTTCAGTTTCCAAAAAGTTCAAGAACCTGTCACCATTCAAATTCTCTCGAAAAAAAAACGGACCTAGTAATGTATTATTTAATATACCACACCAAACGTTTGTTTTCTGATAGCATTGATTTTTGTTGTCAATAATCAAATTTGGGTTGACATCTGACCACCATCTGCAATTTTGTGATGATAGAACCCCATTTGTTGTAAAAGTCGATTCATCTCCAAACAGAATACATCGATGAAAATCTCTTTGTTCTTGTATTTCACCCTGAATCCACATGGAAAAATCATATCTCAAAACATAGTCTCTTTCTTGCAATGACCAAATGAATGTAGGTTTGTAAGCATGGTACTTTTCTTTTTACGTTTCTTGAGAATACGCTTCACAGAGGTTTTTTTATGCCGGTATAATCACTAATTTGGTTGGTTGGACCTTCTAGGATTTTCTGCTACTGCTTGAAGTACGTCAAGCTGGTTTTCTTCTGTGCTTATAGGTTTCGTACGTATTATATTTATATTCTAGTGAGCCGGTCTGTTTGAAATTCTTTAAAATTCTACTTACACTTGAATAGCAAATTTGTTTGTCTGGATGCCGCTCGTTGAAAATATTTGCAGCTTCGCGCATTGTTTCATAACCATCACCTCAGATTAAAACTAATTCTACTGGGCGAGGCATTTTTAATCAAGGACAAATATGAAAAAGTTTGACAGGCAAGTTTCAAGACGCCACACTATCAAACTACAGTATTGTTTTCGGGCGTATGTGTTATTTGTTCATGGCTATCCGCGATAGATTTTGGAGTGTTTTTTAATATCTGTTCTAGTTGAGGCATTGTTGTCAGAAGAACAGAAATTTTATACTTTTATTGACAGTTTATTCATGTGAACATTTACTTAGTAAAGTATTTGCCTCGTTAAAAAGAGTATTTGTTTTATTCCAAAGTACGGTTAGATATCGTTGCAACAAACATGTCACCTAAAAAAATACAAATCCAAGTAAATTTTACAAATACACTTTAATTTGATAAAAAATTCTCCAAACTGATTTGATTGTGGCTACTTCACATACATATTAAATCAAAATAGTAAAAATATGTATCATACGGGGGTAATTCAATATTTTCCAAACGAAAAAAAAAATTCGAATAGCAGGCCATAACTTTGTATCTGAACATAACTTTTAATTCTAAGCAACTTATCTCTTCAACATATTTCTATATTTTTTTAAATAAGGGTACTTTACTCTTGAACGAATTTTATATTTTTTGGCCTATCCTGTATGGTGTTCGTCACAAAGCCATCTCAGGTACACTTGGTATAGTTTTGGAACATGCAACAACTTTTGTCAAAAATAAAATTTTCTGAGAAATCGATAATAAACAAGTTTCCCATTTGTTGCACACTTAGTGGACCACACTGTATATTGTAGAAATCGTGATGCTGATTAAATGAATCCATTGCACTAACAACGGTTCAATTTTCAAACATTTAAATTCAATTCAATTTGTTTATTTTTTACACAAAACATACGCTTTTATAAACAAGAAACTCGGTATGAGCAAGAAATTGACAAAATAAAAAAGAAACAAAACTGATCCTAAGCCTAAACCTAAGCATGCACTTACTAAAGATGTGCTTACAAATAAACACAGCACAAAGGTGATGAATGAAAAGAGACATGGAAGTAAACTATGAGAAAATATTACGGTTTATTCATTTATAATGAAGGATCTGAGTTTAAGAGGCCACAGCGCGATCATATTTGGGACGTTTTTTATGGTAAAAGAGTCGATAACTCAAAAACGGTTCGTCCTATCGATTTCAAACGAGGACAGGCTTCTAGAGGACGTTCGATTCGATTCTATTTACCTACGTCTGCGGCAGCACCTCACGATGCTTTTCACCGATAATCGAGGTAGCTGCAATGGTATTTCTGTTCCATTAAAACTTGAAGCAATCTTTATCCAATCGAGATGAATGTGGTAGCTGCAATGGTATTTCTGTTCCATTAAAATTTGAAGCAATCTTTATCCAATCGAGATGAATTTGGTATCAAAAGAAAAGTGAAACGTTGGTCTATGTTGGTGTCATAAAACCGGTTTTTAAAAAAGGAAGCAAGCAGGAAGTTTCGAACTATAGACCAATTACCCTCATCTCGAACATAGCAAAAATACTGGAAAAAATTATAAAAATAAGGATAATTAATTACCTAGATAAACATAAATTCATTTCTGATCACCAATATGGTTTCAAAGAAGGAGTTTCCACCCAAGATGCTATCTGCTTCCTCACTGCAAAAATATCTGAAAATTTAGAAAGAGGCAGACCATTTTATGTGTTTTCTTAGATCTTGCCAAGGCGTTCAACATTGTGAACCACTCGCAGTTGGTGGAGGTCTTGCAAGACATGGGTTTCAGGGGAAATGCTCTCAATCTTATAGAGAGCTATTTAAATGGCAGGGAACAGTACGTCGAAATAGATAAAATCTTAAGTGAAAAAGGGCTGGTGGAATGCGGAGTACCCCAAGGGACAGTTCTGGGGCCAATACTCTTTACAATCTATATCAACAGTATACTTGAATATGATTCTACTGGAACTCCTGTTTGTTTTGCAGATGACACTGGCATAATGTATTGTGCTGATAATTGGAACAAAGATCAAAGCGGAAGAAGACATTAATAAACTTTTCGATTGTTTCAATCAAAAAATATTATCTATAAATTACGAAAAAACGTTCTACTTGCCATTCTCGTGCTATGCAAATTCACAACCTCAATATAATACTTTAAAAATCACAGATGAAATAGTAATTCAATCAGTAGAAAAAAATAAATATTTAGGAGTGGTGTTTGACAGGCATTTGAGGTGGAACTATCATGTTGACCAAGTAGCAAAAATATTGCGAAGTCTCCTGTATAGATTCAAGTATCTTCAAAATATCTTGGACATCCCGCAAATGAAAAAAAAATTATTATGCACTCATAGAGTCTCGTCTCACTTATGGAATATTGGGTTGGGGTGGAGTAGCATCATCATACCTGAAAAAAAATCGATGTACTGCAGAAAAAATTCTTGAAAATCATTTTCAGTAAACCAGTTAGGTATTCTTCAGATGCCTTATTTAAAGATTCAAAAATACTCGACATTAGACAATTATACTTTTTCAAAGTGGTTACTGAACAATACAAAAACCGGAAAAACCTGAGTTACGTAAATCATATGTATAACACTAGGCATAAGGCAAATGAATCTGTACAAACAATGCTCTCCACAAAAACACTAATTAAAAGAACCTTGCAAATCGGCTTTACAACTATTTGCCCATTAAAATAAGAAATGCACCGACAGTATTTTCATTCAAAAAACAAGTGAAATGTCTTATCACAAAAATGGATGATAGGCTCACCATACATCGATTAATTGATCCCTCATGTCAATAATCTAACCTTCCAATATATTACCTACCGCAAGCATCATCATAATATTTTGATTGTATATTTTTATGTTGATATAAGCTCATATCTATCCCACTGTGTCGCACTGTTATATATATTATATATGTCGCTTTATTTCTGTCTCATTCAGAAAATATATTTTTTTTATCAATTCACTTGAATAGCTCTAGATATCTTTAGAAATAACACGCATTGTATTTTAATTTACTATTATGCTAATCTTCATTTTACATAAAACTTTACAATTTTAATGTTTCATAGTCTAGATGCTTTCCCTAGAATAATTTCACATGTTATGTTTATACATATTTTATCTCTACACAAAGTATCCACAAACAGGAAACACCCACGCTCTGACAATGCCTTCGTGGGTCCGTTGTTTGTTCATATTCTTTCTTTTATTGTCACTCATTACTAGCTCCCATATCACTACTATTTTTTATGATCTTATGTCTATGTATATAATAACTATTTGAATAAACATTATTATTATTATTATTTATGTACGCGCTCTAATGTTTTTTTGAAATTATTCGTTCATCTACCCAAAAAATTGCATCAAAAGAACGTTGGGACATTTTCATTTTTTTTTTGTGAAAATGGTTTTAAATTTCAATTTTCATTACAGTCATTGTTTGAACTTCCTGCATTGGCAGGCGTAATTATTGAATGAGCTGATCAGATTGTCCACGTTTTTCAAACAAGGAGTATTGCGAATAACGGGCATTCGACGAGAAGATGTTTGATTGTTGTAGTTTGATCACATATGTAGCATATCGGTGGATCATCATTTTTTTTGAGGAGGTGGCTGTGTGTAATACGAGTGTGTCCCATTCTTAGTCGTGAGAAGATTGTCTGTGTTCTGCGCTGATCTGTGGTATGTCTCCAAGGCATCACTGAACTTTTCACCGGCTTAAGTTTGGAATTTGACGTGTCCCAGTTGATTTGCCAATAGGATATTATTGCTCTCCTCATCAGTAATTTCAGATCCGAGTGAGCAGTGTTGTGGTTGTTTGTTGTTTCTGTGAGATTTGTGGCTTCTCTTGCTAGTTTATCGGCTTTTTCATTACCCTCTATTCCGATGTGTGCCCATAGGAATTGGATACAATACAATATGTTTATTCAGTGAAGTACAGTTATAGAAATATAATATGTTTTAGAATAAACATGAAAAAAACCACAGAAGCTGTATTGCAAATACAGCTTGTATGTGGCTTGAAATTGAACTACAATTTGTTAGATACTCATGATAAGGTAAATTATGTCAAAATCTGGAGATTATCTCAAGTTCAGGAGGTTAGATCATAATGGGGATTATCGTCTGGATCGGGCAGTGTTACATAATAGAATTAACAATGATAGTTCATAAGTTAAAAATTAAATTTTAAAATATTATAGTTTCAAAAAGTTGTAGAGACAAAATGACTAAATTGGCTAAATTAATCAGACAATTAGAACAGTATTGTATACACATTTGACGGTACATAATTAGGGTAACACATATATTGGTATTCTTTTGTTATAGTAATTCATGTTTGTTTCAGCCACGGCAGGAAATATAGATCCTACAGCTTGTTTACCTTTATCCGCTTGTGTGTGATATATTTTGAAAGAGACGAAAAAGAAAATGTTACTCCTAGGTATTTAGGTGAAAATTTTCATCACCTCAATGCGGTTGCTTTTAAAGTGAATCTAGAATTATCGGAATAATGACTGCTTCTACTAAAACACATGATTTTAGTTTTAAACACATTCACAGTGAGCAAGTTAATATCACTCTAGAATTTAAGAATTTTGAGTTTGTGGCCAAGATCTACTTCCAAATCCGCGAATATCACTAAATCATCGGTATACAGGAGCATCAAAAGATCAGTTTTGTTGTCAATATTCATTCCAGAACCACCGCTGGTACGGAAGAAATTGTCAATATCAGACAGAAATTAAGCAAAGAATAAAGGGCTAAGTGATTCTCCTTGAAGAACCCCTGTAGTAGCATAATCAACTGCGCGTTTATAGTCAACAAACACTGCGACTACCTTTAGGATTTTTAATCTAAAAAATACCCTTATCTTCCACTTGTCTTGATGTTTTTTTTGTATTTTGAGTGGTTATTTTAATTGCTGAAATGTATTCTTTGAGATGGTCCATTTAACTTGGTGGTTCATTGATCGCTAAACCGCTTAAAATTGAGAGAAACCGACAAGTCTCTCTGAATCATGATTTTCTCAATATTTTCAATGATTTTCAATAGTTGTAAAAAAGAATAAAAACGATATTAATGAATCAATTTTGATGTGTAATCATGTACTAAAATATTTTTTTTTATAAATTAATCAATATAAACAACTTTTTGTTGTAAAAATAATGAAAAAATCGAAAATTGTTGAAAATATTGAGAAAATCATGATTCAGTGATACTTCTTTGTCAATTTTAGGCGGTTTAACGATCAATAAACCACCAAGTTACATAGTCCATTCTGAAGTAGACATTTTAACAATTGAAATGATTACTTATAGACCTTCGAAATACAAAAAAGTATAAAGATAATTGTTCGTGGAATATAAGGGTATTTTTTCGAAAAATGTACATAACTCAAAAATTAGTTGCCTTCTAAATTGCGAAAAAATCATGCTCATTCGATACCAGAAAAGACGTATTTTCACAGATTTTCTTGCAAATTAAATTAATTACACTCGAAATGAAAGATTATAGATTTTTTATTATCTACAACTTTCCTATTGAGCATGTTTTGCTAGAAGGTCACGTTTCGCCGCAAATCACAAAAAACCGTTTTCAGACCCTAAACTGCATCCCTATTTCGCCATTTTGAGTTTTTAAACAATTTTTTTTCTTAAAGGTGGAATTTCAACTACATTCTCTACCTGGTCCTTTCCTGTTACTTTTTCTTATTTTTAGAGTTTATACCTAATTCTTTTTGATACCAGCCTAGATAGTTTGAAGGGTCTTCAAAATTTCAAATTGCCTTTGTGTTGATACTTCTTCGGAATCAATAAGCATATCAACTGCATCAATTGATTATATGTCCAATGCACATCTACTATAGATAGAGATAGATCTTTATTCAATTAGGAACCCTAGTATACATATGAAAAAAATTAATTGCTAATATATATATACTAAATATTAATAAAATAAATATAAAACAGACATAAATACTATAAATCCCTTTTTAATTAACTAACACTTTAAACTGACAGGACTATTTAGGAATATATTACAATTATATTCGGATATCGAGATATGGTACATTTAGGACAAATACATTTAAGTAATAGACCAACCAAGAACAATAAATGATAAAATAACAAAAAAACAAATAAAGATATAAATATTAATAAATCCTCAATGTAAATATATGTATAAAATATTTTCACGTCAAAAGAAATTTAACAAAAGTATTATATTCCGTACTATTTGTCTGTGTATTTATTTTGTACGTATTCCTTCAATTTACTTTTAAAATCGATCAAAGTAGTAGATATTCTAACAGAACCCGGTAGTTTATTGAAATTCACAAAACCCTTAAAAACATAGTAAGTTCATGGTACTATACGGTAGGAAGTGCTGTGTACATAAATGTTATTTTTGCTACGTGTATTATGATTATGTATATATTTATTGTATTTTATAAACTGTTGAAAGTATTCTGGAGCCATATTATTAGTTATCTTGTATATGAAAATCATGGTATTATAATAAAGTCTGTTTTCCACTGAAAACCAACCAAGCGTCGTTAGCATCGATCTTATTGGGGTTATGCGATTCGCTTTTAAAATTATGCTCATACCACGATTTTGCAATTTTTGAAGCATATTCAATTTATTCAGATTGAATAAGTACACTATGGACGAGCAGTAATCAAAGTGTGGCTGGATTATTGAATTATACACAGTGATTTTTGTCTGGCTTGATAAGTGTTCAGATATTCGGGTGAAGAAATATAGTTTTTTTGAAACTTTTTTGTAAATGTATTCAAAGTGGCTACCAAAGTTTAGAAAACTATCTAGAACGAATCCCAGATATTTAGAATAAAATAATTAAGGTATGAGATTTTTCAGTGATTTCCAAAAAATTGAGTTATCAGTTTTCTTTCATTTTCAGATATTTCGTAGGATACCATTCTGAATTCCAATTCATGATGAAAGCAACTCCTGAAACAGACTGATATATTGCATACACAATGTTTTATTTCTCATGCTTTTTATTAATTATTATTGTACTGAAAAAGCAAGTGCTTCCGACCCCTGTGACATTTTACAGGAAACAGTATTTGGTATATCTGCTTTCGTATCGAACACCTGCTCAAATGTCCAAATTAAGTCATAAAGATGTAACTGAAAACGGGTGATGACCCCAAAGTAATCGATAAAGTACCAACTGTTAAGTTGAATATTATACGGGTGCTCTGCTCGACGCATAAGTGGCATACCTATACAATTATCATTATCATTTAAATTATACATAATATAAACGTTTCACTCGGCCGCAAAACTTTTTCCAGCATCATGAATATAGATAAGGTGATCAACGCAGACATAAATGTCAAACGCAATTTCAACAAACAACGTTCATGGAGCAGTAAAGAAAGATCACGTAATACAACAAAAACGCGGTAGACTGTAACTGCCAACTACGTCTTCTCGTAGAATACCAAGGCCAAAAGAAAGAAGGTCAGATCTAGTGATATAGAAAAAGTATTGTAAATAATTTACCGACGAATTATCTCGTGGATCAATTTTCACAAATCCAATGTGATTAAACAGATGAAAACTGAAAACTGTTGAAGATACTATGAAATATGGCATGGTCTGTTGATTTAATTGAAAATATGAACAGGATGTTCATAAAGTCAGTTGTGGAATCATCTGCGACTGAAAGATGAACTTTAATCGCTATTTTCTATCGTTCAAGATAACATTCTCAATTGAAAAATGAACCAATACATGAATCCTCTGGAAATGGAAAAACCTACGATAAAATGAAGTTACTTTTTTGTAACATCTAACAGAAAACAACTTCTTCCCCGGCTAAAGCCACGCTGGACATTGAACTACATCTGATAGATATTGTGAAAGACCCTATATAACTTGAGAGAAAAAATCTAAAAGTGAAAATTTGCATTTTCATTCAGATAAATGATTATTTCTAAAATGTCCAGTTTCCTTTGGAGATTCTTATCTATAAATAAGATAAGGGAGAATGTTATTCAGAAGTATCACTCACAGAAAATCGCTTATTTCATTGATGCGTGAATTGCAGATCTTTCGCGAGGCCTCCCCAATACATTTTGGTCGACAAAAATCTATTTCACTCTTCTAAGATCATCAGGGAGGTCGGAAGAATTGGAAATCATACTTTTCAGAAGCAATTTCATACTGTTATGATGGAATTGTTGGGACTACTTCTTGTGCGGTGACACTTTGAAAATATTTTTCTCCACGATCATCACAGAATTTGCCAATTCTGAAATCAAATTTGATTACAGAATGCTGGAATTCTCCCTCTTGAGATTGAAGAAATATTCTGCAACACCTCTGCCCCCATGCAATTTAAAGGTATTTACATTCTCTCTCTTGTGATAGAATAATATTCTCACACTGGTTAGCAATAATAACATTAGCCTTGACACAGTTGATTGTCATCGTAGTGGCAAAATTTGAGTAAGAGTCAAAATTATTGCTGTCACGTTTCCTATCTTCGATCGTGGATAAAGTATAGTCTGCTACTCGGTTAGAATGAAAATTCGTGATGCTCGTGGTTCCTCACGATCGCCTTCAGCTCGCGCTCGGAACTTTCCACTCGCATCGAATTTTCATTCTAACCTTGTTACAGAATATACTATTCTGACATAAAACCTGATGTCATGGGTATGAAATGTTGATTTTATTGAAAATATGAACAGCATTCATAGTCAGACAGTAAGTTTGCTAATCACATCGTATTCCTGTTGGGAATTATCAATACTTTTCGATACCAGGAAAAATTAGGATTAAATATTAGGTTGTCAGGGTGCATAGTAACAACTCCAATCATAGAAGTCGTCATTACTGTAAAACCGTAATCAAAAAATTTTCGTAAATTTATAAAGTATTGCTTAAATTATGGATAAAGAAAGTGATTTTAGAGATACATCTGATATTCCGATATGATGAAGTCAGAGGAAGCAGTTAGCTTAGAACTTCTTCCAATAAATTCCAGACTAGTAAGTAAATGAAAATGCATTTGGAAGTTGTCAAGTTGGTGTTCTCAGAGAAAAATATATAGAGTATCAGAACCCGTCATTCTTGCTTTTTGGGAGAAAAATCGAAAACTATAAAGTCGTCAACCCTGTGGTCTAAATCTTAAAATCAACTTTAGTTGTAAACAAGAACATGCGATTATCCCAAAGTGAAGGCATTTCTTTGGAAGAATTGATCAATATGATTTATCTGAAAATTTCGCAAATGATTCCAGAAACACCAAAAGCGATGAAACCCTTGAAAATTTTCTGCGAAAATACCTGGAAGATACTTTTTCCTTGAAAAAAAAAACCGCTAAATGGTAGTGTGTACATATGGATAAACACTAGCAATTTGAATGAACTATTATACTATTAAATTTGAAGTTTCTCCATTTGCCACCGATACGAACCTGAAGTCAAAGCTAAGGTCCTTTTCCAAATCCACCTTCTGAATTGCTTTTGTTTTTGTTACTGACCATCATAGTCTTTTTACTTTTTGTAACTATTACATTTGATTTTCTGTCAATATACCTACTACGTTGTTATATATTTATACATTTGTTCTTCATTTTTACTTACGGAATGAACCATAAAGTTGAATTTGCACACCTGAATATCAGGTCTTTGGTTCCTCATTATCAGGAGTTTAGAGACCTAGTGCTGGATAAATATGAAATCATTGCGTTATCAGAAACATGGCTCTTTGACAATATTGCCAACAACGTTGTTTCTCTTCAGGGCTACAATATTTTCAGAAAGGACAGGGAGGCTGGCAGAGGTGGTGGCGTGGCACTTTATATAAAGTATGGGTATAGAGCCAAACTGTTGAATATTCCCCAAAATAATACCGAACAACTTTGGATATCTTTAGAATTGTCCAAAAAGAGTTATGCTATTGGTGTTTTTTACCGACCACCCTCTTCTCCTATAGAAGTGTTCCTAGCCGATTTTGAGTCTTCTGTTAGCGTGATTGCACCGGATTTTGATGAAATTTTAATTGCGGGAGACATGAATATAGATATGCTAGCCACTGACAATTACTATTCCAAAAGACTCGGAGATGTCCTGATCGCATACGCTCTCGAACAGATTATTTCTGAACCCACCCGTTGTGGTCCATCCACAGCAAAAATCATCGACCTCATAATTTCATCGGAAACAATTCCAGTCGAAAATTCATCTGTTGTTGATGTGTCACATGTTTCAGACCACTGTATGGTTACTTGCTCTCTCGGTCCTTTCAACATTTCGAAGAAGCCCGCATCACACACATATCGCGACTTTAAAACCTTTAACAAAAATAACTTTTTGGTTGACTTACAAAATATTGATTTTTCTCCTATATTCCTTCTTGATAACATAGATTCCAAAGTTGAAATAATGAATGAAATTCTACTTGCGATTTTTGATGTTCATGCTCCTATGAGGATAAGCAGGCCGCATGCCCCGTGGATTACTGAGGTTATTAAAATAATGATGTCGCTCAGAGATAAATCACTCAGTAGATATAAGCGCACAAGGCGTATAGAACACTGGAACTACTACAAAGCCTTAAGAAATGAAACTAAATCTGCCATCTTTCGCGAGAAAAAAGCTTACTTTCAGTTCAGAGTCAACAACAACAGAAACAGCCAGCAGTTCTGGAGGGAGCTCAAAAATCTTGGTATTCATAACAAAAACGCTTCTCATGATATTCCCGATCACCTGAAGAATGTTTCCAACATCAACTCTTATTTCGTGAATTCCTCCCGTAGCGATCTTCCTCTTGACCTCGATACTTTAAATTATTATTCGAACCGTTTACGACCAGGCGTTAGCAACTTCTCTTTCTCTCTCACAACAGAATCTGAAATATTCGAGACACTTTTGTCCATCAAGTCAAATGCTACTGGTGTCGATCAAATAAATATAACAATGCTATTACATTGCTGTCCTGCTATTCTTCCAGTCATTTGCCACATTTTCAACTTCTGTATTGTTAAAAACGTATTTCCTTCCATATGGAAAAAATCATTTATTCTTTCACTGCCCAAAGTACCCAATCCCGATGATATGAAATCGCTTCGTCCAATAAGCGTTCTGTGCACACTTTCCAAGGCATTTGAAAAAAATATATTTCTCCAAATGCAAATGCATATGCAAATGCATTTGGAAGCGTTCAATATCATACCTTCATGCCAATCCGGTTTTAGGCCTCAGCATAGATAGCTGTGTGACTGCTATCCTCAAAGTTACAGATGACATCCTCTCCGCAATCGATCGAAACCAATTGACGGCATTGGTTATGCTTGATTATACGAAAGCGTTCGACAGAATCAAACTTCAACTTTTATTTGCCATCTTACATTTCATCGGATTTTCTACAGATGCAGTATCATTACTTCAGCCCTATTTAATCGATATAATGCAAGCGGTTATGTTGGAAAGGGATGTCTCTGAGTTTTTGACTGTGGAGAATGGGGTTCCATAGGGATCGATTTTGGGCCCACTACTTTTCATTATTTATACTCATGAGTTCCGCAATCATATACATTTCAGCAAGTGTCACTTTTATGCCGACGACACGCAAATTTATCAGTCATTTCCAGAGACCGGTCTGATGGAAGCAAATACTCAACTGAACGCAGATTTAGAGTCAATCATATCAATTTCTGAGAAGTTTTGTCTCTCAATAAATCCTGGAAAATCTGTGGTGATCTTGTTCGGTAGGAAAGTGACCCGGTCTCGTTGTCATGATGAGTTGAAGATCAAAATCAAGGATATGTCAATTTCTACCTGTGACAGTGCTAAAAACATAGGAATCATCTTGGATTCCTCTTTAAATTTTACCAATCATGTCAACTTGGTGATAAGACGAGCATTTTGCAATTTAAAATTGATCTACGCCAACAGAAAAGTTCTCGATAAAGGTGCTAAAATATCCTTATGCGAATCCCTGGTTCTTTCGCACCTGAATTATGGTGATATAGTCTATGGACCTGCTATTACGAAAAGAGACTCGCAACGAATCCAGCTAGTTCAGAACTCCTGTGTTCGTCTGATCTATGGATTAGGCAGGCGTGCCCATTTATCTCAATCTCTAAATGAGTTGGGATGGCTAAATATTGAGAAGAGAAGGATTCTGCATGCATGTACCTTATTTCATAAGATAGTCACGACCCAAAAACCATCCTATCTATACCGAAAGATCACTTTTCGGACCGATGTCCATAATGTCAATGTACGATTTAAATCTCGGCTCACGCCACCCATTCACACCTCAGCTCAATATCGGTCCTCTTTCTCATACATAATCACTAAGCTTTACAATTGGATTCCGGAAGCCCTGAAGGGAATTAACATACTGAGTTTCAAAAGACATTTGAAAAATATCCTTCGTACTTGTGATATGAATTTCTGACGGGTACTCTCCTGATATGAGCAATCCTAAATAATGTTACTTTGTTATTAGTATTATCTCAGGCGTTATTTCTTGTTTTAACCTAGGCCTAATTATTGAATTGTATTGGTCTATTATTGTATTTTCGTTATGTTGTTTTTTTTTGTTTTTTTTTCCGAGGTTGAGTGGTAGAAAGCACTTGCCTGACCCCTGTGGCTCAGGCAAAAGCTAACTCTGCCTTTTGGTAGATCTGTATACTTTATTGTCAATGTTTGTTTTCCTCTGCTTCTACCAATAAAAGCGTTTATTATTATTCTTATTATTCACTACTATTACATCTCCAACACATACTAGGACACAATAAAATAGTAATTTCGAACCATACTAAAAATGGTTCGCACACAAAATTACATTCAATTTGAAAATCAATCCTTTTGACATGAATAAAAACGAGGAATGTCAAATATAGCCAATATTCGAAATGGTACAAAGCGACGTTGTCAGCTCTTCTTAAATATCTGTAAACCAAGTGAAAATTACATTTACTTGTTGTGATTAGTTTTCAGTGGTATCGACGATTCTAGTATATGTTATGATTCAGGTATTAATAATGAAGAAATATGCATTAGAAGATAACACGACACATCATTTGAATATAAGACACGCCAGTCTTATTAAATTGATTTGAAAATAAGACACGCCTTCGACATAACTTTCAAATTACCACGTTTTCGACAATGGACCGAATTTCTTAACGTAAAAAAGGGACACAACATAGTTCTAACCTAACATAACCCAACTAACCTAGCTTTTCAAGTTGGTAATTCGATCACTAATTAGTATGAAGGTGGAATCAAAGCAGACGCTCGCTGCGCACGCATTTTATAAATTATCAGAAGAAGGCTGCATACGTTCTTGGCCATGGAGTGAATTTCTTAACTTAAAAAAAAGGACACAACCTAAGCTAAATTAGCAGCTGGTAATTCGATCACTATTCGATCAACATTTTTTTGCCAAAGTAACCATATATAGGTGAGCTGCCATCAGTTGTCAATAATGTTATTACTTACTTCTGTCAACTCAAAAGAATTTCACTATTTATTTATTTATTATTTATTTAACATCTTGTGTGTTATTTAGCCATTTAATTTCTATTTTTTTCTACGATTGAGTGTCTATAGTAGTTAAATACGGAACATTTGGAATATAAAATAAGTGGGACATTTCCATCCATTGGCGTGCTTTTGTGTACTTGTAAATTGACCACTGTCACAGATTTTTACAAAAAAAATATATTATATACTTTTCCTAGCTGAAATTTCGATTGATACTGCGATTTTATCGAATTTTAAACATAATGTGAATGTTTCATCTCAATCAGCTTTGGTGACCAAACTGTGGAATTTTACCAAACAGTATGGAATTGTTAGGAACTTGTCGCCGGCCGGGAGGAACTTTCTGAAATGACAATACATGATATTGAGGACAATGATTCTTATATAATTGTTAAAATGCATGATTCCAAAACGAAAATACAAAGAAAATTTGAAGTTCCAAATAACAATGAACACAAATTTACACGTCACTGCGTCCTAAGATAGTAAAAACTCCTAGATTATTTCAGTATAAGGTGAAAAATGTAGAGTTCGAGTAGTCGGAATATAAACAAAATCCTGATTCTACTCTCATCATTTCTTGGAATACCTAATACTGGAAAATATACTGGCCATAGCTTCAGAAGGTCTTCTGCGTCGTTTTTAGTTGGTACAAGGACCGATATTTTAAGATTTGAACATCATGGTTGATGGGGATCCTCGTGGAAGAAAAAGTGAGAATTGGAAATAATGTTTTTACTAGTGAAAAAAAAAAAGTGGAAATGTCGAAGTCGAGAGCAATAATACTTGTAATACTAATTATACAAAAAAAAAACATGATTTAGTATTACCAAAATATTCGTTCTGATTTGACATACACATACAGAATAATAGCACTTGTATAATTGATATAAATGTTGTAAAAGATTAGTATGCATGGAATATGATTGTAATATGTTTAATGAAAACGGTTGAAATGAGAATTATGGGTGTATGGGTGTTATGTGCAGTTTTACACTATACAACCGACCTTAAAAACAAATCACAACGAGATTTTACTTATAGGCTCCCATCCCATTGAACATACCAACACATAATTTTTACAGAAAGCCTTGTTTTAGGATTAAGTGTGATTTATTTAATTCGCACTAGTGTTATTTTACGAAATCATACGTTTTTCAAGTAGGTCGTCGGAAATGGTATATTATGCAACGAGCACAAAATGATGCCGCCCATTTTGTATGAGCCTGAAATTTGCAGCACGAGCCGAAGTGCTGCGACTCATATGTATGCAAAATGGCCATTTTGTTGCGAGTTGAATACTATACTTCTTTCAAAAAACGTTCTCGGAAACCGATTTTTGGTTTTTGATCGTCCTTCCATTCCGAAAAAAGGTTATGAGTGAGTTTTTAACAAAAATACTAGTAGGAAACTGACTATGCCATCACATGAAACACAGTCCGTATAATATTCTGTTATGTTTTCGACTCGCAACTGTCATTTATCAATTTACTATAAACTTTTAAATAACAAAAAACCTGTTTTTTTAAAATGTTTTGCTTATAAAATTAAAACTAATACAGCAATCTGGTTGCTTCAATGAACAAAGTGGGATGGATGTCTTACGACCCGATCGGTTCATTAGTAACGGAGAAAAACTGGAAAAACGGGAAAATTTTGCGATTTTTATTGAAAAATACTTAACTCTGCCAGTTTTGAAGAAATAGGATTGGCCTTTCTCACGAAAGTATTGAATCATGTGTACTTTTTGTGTGCTCAAAACAGGCGCTGTCGGATAGTTAATTTTGGCAAAATTGCATTTAAATATTTTTTGCACAATTTTGCAGCGTGCCTGGATGCTGTTATCATCCCAGTACATGACGGTACATCTTCGATACACTGAAGCATTAGTCAGACGCATAAATATGATTAGGTGCTTACATAATACTAAGATTAACATAGAAATAGGAGTTGCTGAAGTCAGTCTATAGCTAGATTTCATGTGAACCGTTACTGCTTATACATTAAATATACTTGTTCGTGAAATAACAGTGTTTCCTTCCATCCGGGTGGCAACCCCTAACAATGCTCTAGTGATAGCCCGCTTTCAATTTCTCAAACAGATTATGGAAGTAGATGTATAGTACTACAAAACGTATATTCTCATTTTGTGCTACAATGGTGCCAAATGGGTGAAAAATAGCTGTCGAGTGGTAGATGTGGAGAACCGGGAGATGTGGGGAATTCTTCTAATGAACGAGTACCCTCAACTCCCGCTCTCTCCTACCACTCGACCGCTTACGCCCGCTCGTCCGTGTTCAGTCATGAATGCAAGCAATTTTCATGGTACTGTACTTCTACACTGATAAAAAGGATTTTTTGCATCAACGCATAATTGCGTTGATTCAAACAGATTGTATTCTTGAATAAGTCCAACCAAATAGATTTTTTGACGGAATCCTCTTGGCCACTTACAAGACAAATATTTTGAAACAAGTGAACGCTTGCTTCATAAGTTGGTTGAGGCAAGAATAATTTAGCTTCAATAATGAGCACTTTTTTTTGTTGAATTATGGGAGTAGGTTGAGACAAGAAGATTGCAATTTCAATAATGAATACTACTCTTTTATCAACTTGCAGGTTGAGTTCAAATCTGCACTTTGCACTTGGTTATGAAATATAGAATGGAAGCCATTTTCATTTTGGCAACATTGAATAGATTAAACAAAGCATAGATCACAACTACGAACAATTTAAGTATAAATAATGGTTTTATATGAGAATAATTTCAAGAGTAATAACTGTATTCTCAATAAAACCAGTTAGTAGTGATGTATATTGCAGTTTGATTGAATACATAAACAACGCCACTCGCTTTTAGACACAAAACTGTAGAAGACCAAAATATATTTCACTCATTTTCACAACTGGCCCGTAATGAGCATAATTCAATTTTCGATATTGCATTTTTATTGTATAGAAACAATTTCCACTTGGCACAAAACTAACATTCATATCGGTACGCATAGCCTCATAACCTCCAACCCAAATGGTCAAACTGGATGAAATGGTCGGTGGAAGTCGTATTCACAGGTCGCGGTGCCGCCACCTGCTTTGATTGCTCATTGGTTGAAAGTGTCACGTGGCACGGGTAGTGATATCTACCAAGGAATTATATTCTTGTGTTTTTAGAGGATTGATTATGTTTCACAATGAGTTATTGTGAATGTTTTGTAGGATGAAGATTATAATGTTTTCACTGCAAGCAAATTCATTTCAAGAGAATTTATGTAAAGAAGCAAACATCTCAATCAGCTTGAAATGGGAGTATATTCATTGATTAGAAATGATTATTCTATTCAAGAGTATGAATATTCTTGATTGAAGAAATCTTTCTTACTGTGTACTATCACTTGAGCATCCATAGGCACACTGCAAGATAGTACAAAAAAAATTCAAATGCAATTGTGCCAAAATTAATGATCCGTCAGAGCACACATAAAGTACACATGATTCATGACCCTATTTCTTCAAAAATGGCGGAGTTATGAAGTTTTTCCGGTTTTCCGATCGGGTAGTAAATGATTCCATTTTGTTCGTATTTCAATTATCTACAATTCTTCTCGTTGGAGCAACCAGTTTGCTCTATTAGTTTTCATTTTAAAAGCAAAACAATTTTAAAAACCACGTCTTTTGTTATTTAAATGTTTATAACAAATTAATAAATGATAGTTGCGAGTCGAAAACATAACACAATATACTTACAGACTGTCTTTCATGTGTGAAAATGGCCTATTAGCATGATTGAGCAGTGAGTTCAATGTTAGAAAATGGTGATAGACCTTCAGGTGTTAAAAACAAAAATTCACAAATACTATAGTAAAAGTTCTTCAAGCACATATTAGAAAACACAGTTTTCTACAATTTGCTGATTTCCTAAATTTCAAAATGTGTGTCATTGAGATCTTC
This sequence comes from Chrysolina oricalcia, assembly GCA_944452925.2. Classification (NCBI taxonomy): domain Eukaryota; kingdom Metazoa; phylum Arthropoda; class Insecta; order Coleoptera; family Chrysomelidae; genus Chrysolina; species Chrysolina oricalcia. The sequence goes on from OX101819.2 coordinate 15,749,507, forward strand.
ATATCTCAAATGTATCGAAATATATATTTGTTTAATTTTCACATATCGTTTTTCGCCTGTATTTAGTTATGAAAATTCGGATTTCAGAAGTGTTCTCTCACAGACATTCTACGTCACTGACACAATCCGACAACGTTGGAATCGTGGAGGCATTTGTCGATTGACTATTGTCACTAATGTCATTTAATGTATGATCTGTCCGAGCTCTTACTGTTGATGAAAAAAGCTGCTGATATTATATTTACTATAGATTCTTGAATAACCGTTCACCCATATGGGACTCTTTTTATCGGTTCGACGGAGCAACTAGTATGAAAAAGTGGTAGCAAAAATTACCAAAATCTAAGTATGTTGTATGCTCGAAAATGGAAATAATCCGAAACTTACCTTGGAATGCTACACAACATTCAAGTCACAATTTTTTATTTCATCATTACTGTCGTCAATAGTAGCTACAGAAAACTATGGTTTGCTTAATAATAATAATAATGAGGCTCTTTATTGGGTATGAAAAATACAACGAAAACTACAGTGGGACACCATAGTTTTTGTACTTCGTACTTTGTGCTCAGGAACTATTCGGCACTTGATACAAATAGAACCCTACCTTTTCAGCTGCATATAAACCACAACATCATCATCATAGCCTGATCAAGCAGCCCTTTAAAGGATATTCATGCCATCAGAATGAATTCCGAATAAACAGAACTTTCTTCAACGTTTTCATACCTTCCATCTCCACTCTCGAATAGTTTGGATTGTGAGATAAAAATACGTGAATCATTATATAATTTACGGGTGGCAAATTTCCACTGCTAGTTTTAAAAAAGTTTTTCTCCATTTTCACAAGTTGTAAAATTGATCTTCCAATAACAATTTCACGACAAGAACAACATAAATAATGTCAGCAAATGTCAGTGGTTCCATTGTTGTCAGATTCATATCAGTACCATCAACTTAGATAAACAAAAAATACTAGAATCTAGTGAAGACGTTCTACGTCACAAGAGCATACATATTCTAATTTTTCCTATGTTTCAAAGGCTCTAATTTTTTATAACTGAATGTTGAGTTGAATCTTTCACAAGGTGGGGAGCTAATGCAAAATGGTTTCAAAAAATAACATTCATTTCGATTTTGGAGTTTTAGGAAAATAGCGAATTCAAGCCCAACATCGAAACTATTATAGGAAGAATTCTTATAGTTATGTGAATTCAATCAAAAATGTATTGAAAATCGAGAACTATAGAGTGTTAGTAACCATTTGACATTTTGTTTCAACAACTGAATTCGGAAGTTCAAAATACGGAACATAATGAAATTCAACGGTCTCATCGTCACAATGAAAATACCTGTATTCCATCTCCTCCGACAGATTAAAGACCGACAATCGTGAAATCAATGAAGACGAAACCACCGCGAATCATACATTCTACAACTCAGCGACCTTGAACTGGACAAATTCCGGCCGCCAAGGTCTCCAATAGCGGAGATTGAATTTATACCCACTTCAATTAAGAAGTATGGCTTCAGCTTCTGCAAGACATTCTACAGAAAATGTACTAAAAGAATATTAGTCAAGAAATTGATTGTAAATATTTGTGTTTATCAATCCATATGCTGAGTGATTCAAGTTCAGCTATAATCATCAGAATTTCTAAAACACACAGACATGATTATATTTTGGCAAAATTGTGTAACTGAGAATCACTCAATATCGCCGTGAAGAGAAATTAAATAACTTGAGCCACACGCAGAGAAATGTGGAGAACATATTTTATTGCACGGAAAGAAATACCTGTGGATATATTTTCCTTTGCCAGTGTAAAAAAAATGTGTAAATATTGTAAACAATTGTTGGAAATTAGTACACGTGGTTGTAATATATATTTTCCAATGATTGTTTATTTCGGTTTGTGGTGGTTTAATTGAAGCTATGTTTCACACAAAACATAAGTAAATTATTGATTTTCTCAAAAACCACCGAAGATAGGTATAGGGAAGTATCATATGAAAATAATCAAAAAGCAACAGCAAAGCGAAAAATGCAGCGCTGAAAATATTTTAGATCGATAGAGCAGAACTTATTATCCAAGAAACTAAATTTTCAAAATAATCCAACTTCCCGTTTTCCAGAAACGTCTAATAGGCCATCGAGTTTGGAAGACCCTGTATGTTGAGATTTTCTTTCCAACACTAGTGCTGTGGAATGTATCTTTTTGCAACTCGTCGCTAAGGAGTCATTAGCATAGTAACATTATAGGATAAAATAAAATTATAAAGTCACATAAAATATAAAATATTAGCATAACTAACCCGAACAGAGTAGGGGAAAGTGGGGAAATACCGACCGAAGGTCAAAACCGACCAGTTTCAAATCTCATAAACTTAGCGCCATACGGGCGTAATATACCAACCGACCGAGAGATTGCTTCGTATGTGCCTTATTTATACGATTAGTAGTGTCATTTCTCTCCTCTGTATACATGTTGACATTAGTTTTTTATTGAAACTTTGCTGAAGAAGGGTTTAACCCGATTAGTGACTATTAGTAAAACAAGGACCGGAAGAAAACAAAATACTCGGAGCTCGCTGAATAAACTCGAGATTTTTTTTCATCATCCGATTTCCGAATGTTGGATCTAGGCATCTCACGAAGTACTTTTTCAAATAAAAAAAAGAAAAACGTTGAAAAAATAGGCAGAACATTGACCAGATTCACTAACTTTTATCTCAGGATCTGTTTTTTTTCGAAAAAGTACTTCGTGAGATGCCTCACTTATACATTTATCTATGTTAAAAAAAATTGGAATGATCCATTCAAAATTACATCGCCAAAGTGTTTTCTGTTGAACCTCTGCAGACTCAATTTTCGAGCATTTATCTTCACTGATTCGAGCGCCCTCACATAACTATGCTCTTTTACATGGCTACTATGGATAAACGAATGAATTGTAGATTCATTCATGAATTCAGATCAATGAATGTAACAGTTAAACGTCAAATATAGGTGATCATACGTATTTGAAAATTGGCACATTCTATTAACTAATCAACGAAAAAATGTATGAGAATGTACCGAAAAATACGAAGAAATCGAATGAGTACGTTTGGAAGTAATTTACTAGATTTTGCGAAGAATGTAAAAAACCTAGCAACGTATGCCGAGAGACTAGCTGTTATAATGAAGGACTGGTGCTTTTAACTTTTATTATTATTTTGTTAGAAGTTTCATTTTGTAAATCTATAATATATTTTTTGCGATTTCCTGCGATTCACAATGCAATACATCTAATGTTCATGTAATCTTGTTATCAGCGAGGCAGGGATTTCATCAATGACTAAACCTTCGCCCCGACAACTGCCAAAAACTATTCAATTCGATGTTTCAATGTACCTGCGGTGATTCGCCCAAGTGTTCGCGGCCCTGTAACTTATTCATTTCAAAAAATCTGTAACGTCCCTTATTTAATTCAATAAATGACTGATTCCAATTATCCATATTTTCTGCCCGGTCAACTTTTTTTTTCAAAGGATTGCTCATGTTTTTTATTGTGAATAATGATAGAGACTGTCATTCAGAGTACAACTATACATTTTCATCATAATTACATCGAACAGTACTGGGGTTAATTGGCCTGCTAGGTCGCCAAATCTTACCACACTGGACTTTTTCATCTGGTCCTATCTCAAATAATTAGTTCACTTTAGAACCCTTGCAAATATCGAATACCTCAAGTATAATATGCAATGAGTGTCAGACGTTGAACAAAGCCCAGTCTCCGAAGAAAACACACTCAGGTTGTTATCAACAGGGGACAGTTGTGTTTTGAAAACAATAAACCGAATATATGAAAGATTAATATCTGTCTTTGATTGTTTCCACCTTTGTTAATGTTCTATTTTTTCAGAAAAAAGATGAACATATATATTTTTTATTACCTGTATCAATAATTATCAATATGCGAAATATTCATCCAAGAAAGGATACAATGCATTTTGCATTTTGTCCGCCGCAGTTTGCGGCCGCCATTGATAACCAGATAACAAAGCCCTGACGAGGATCGCGGTCAGGCAGGTCACATTTTTTATTTAGTAGGCCGGCTTGTGAAAGCAGTGCGTTTGTAAATTCGGGCGGCATAGACGCGTTCAAGGCCAATTTTTCTATAACGTAAATGGGCAATGTGCTGGAGTGAGACGCTATTAGATTTCTTTTAATATTAGACTCCGCCTCCATCGCTCGGGATTCCTACTTCCCCCTTTACACCGCAAATTTACTTTGAACTTTTTCTAAAGGCAAAGCCCATCTTACGGTAGGAAACTCTTTTTACATTCTAAAATAAATGTTTTGCATTTCATGTTTATAGGATACTGCGGATATTCTTCCGTAATTTGGGGCCAATTTGGTGCAATTTTAATACATATTTTTAGTTGAAAGAAATTTAAGGTTAGGTTTACCGGCTATGGTAAAATCGATCATGCTGGTCGATATTACCCTGAGCAATAAAACCTCATGTCCACCTCCAGTATTTCAACCAAGAATTTCATAGCGAAAAAGGCAACAATCTCAAATATTAACATCTACCCCATTGAAAGAAGAGCTCAAAAATGAGACTTTAAAAAAACAAAAAAGGGGGAACTGACCAGATTAATGAGATCACGAGAAAAATTACAGGTAAAGTGGAAACTCCGGTTGGACAGGAAAGAGAAATTGATGAATTCTGCGCTATTTTTGAATAATTTGGATACAATAACGAGGTTTGGTGAAGGTGCAGTTCTTGTGCAACCTGTGCTCATGCTGACTGTACTAGCGCAGAAAAATCTTCAGTATGACTTTTGCTCATTGTAAATTAATGTTGAAATAAAATTCAATCCGAAATATTACCACCTGGTCGATTTTACCCTACACTGTGCCCACTGTGGCCGATATTATCCTACCGGTCGAAATTAGCCGATTTTTCCCCTGTTTACAAAAACGCATCTTAAAGAAAAAACATTTGTTCATTTGCGAAACCATTAGAAAAATCTTCTAATAAATGAAGTAACGAAGTAATTCTACCGTTTAAGATATATCTGTACAAATACTTCTATTTAAAAAAGTCCCCTAACCCAATAAACACACACACACGTATCATATACGTTTAAATGTGGTAGTTGACGTTGAGGAAACGTTACTCGTTGAATTTCGCAACGTGACTTTCGTTACCCAAATTCAACCAAACGTTGATTCTACCCATAAAGAACGTATATGATCCAACGCGTAACTTTTGCCACCATTATCAAACATGTCCTTATCGTGCTTTCAAAACGTGTATTCAATTAGAACTGAGGACACATTACATAAACGTTGAATATGATACTATCAAATAACCCGAGGCTTTGGGAAACCTGTATTCTACGTTTCAGTTACTCTTTTTATCTACGTTCATGGAACGTTATGAAATTACGTATTTGATGCGTTGGATAAAGCATTCAATAACAACTTCATCTTTCACGTAACTTCGAGGCAACTATTTTGATTGCTTATTTTCCAACGTTGTTTCAACTGATAGAAAACATCCATCAGATGCGTTGAAAATCAATTGCTTCTTTTACTCTATGTCAACAGAACTAGTCTTCTTTGGACAACTTCAACGTTTATTCAACTAGACATATACATCGTAACAAATACGTCACTGTAGCCACTAATATGAAACTTGTTCTTTTCGTGGTTTCTCAACGTATATTCTACAAAACCGAGAAACGTTTCATAAGCGTTGATCATAACATTATTCAACAACCCGAAGCTTTGAGCAACCTATTTGTTACGTTTCAGTAACTCTATTTTTCTACGTTTATTGAACGTTATTACTTTACGTGTTTGAACAGTTGAAAGGAGTATTTAATAACAACGTAACTTACGTAACTTCGAGACAACCATATAGAATAATTATTTTCAACGTTGTTTCAACTGATAGAAAACATCCATCAGATACGTTGAAAATAAATTGCTTCGTTTAATTCATTTCTGCAGAATTAGTCTTCTTTGAACAACTACAACGTTTATTCAACTATACATATACATTGTAACAAATACGTCACTGTAGCCACCATTATGAAACTTTTTTTTTCGAGGTTTTTCAACGTATATTCAACAGAACTAAGAAACATTTCATAAACGATGATCATGACATTATTCAACAACCCGAAACTTTGAGCAACCTATTTTTTACGTTTCAGTAACTCTGTTTTTCTACGTTAATTGAACGTTATGACTTTACGTATTTGATCTGTTGAAGGAAGTATTTAATAACAACGTAACTTCGAGACAACCATTTTGATTGCTAATTTTTCAACGTTGTTTCAACTTATAGAAAACATCCATAATTTACATTGAAAATCAATTGCTTTGTTCACTTGATTTCTGCAAAAATAGTCTTCTTTGGGGACCACGTCAACGTTTATTCAACTGGATGCACATCGCAACAAATATGGTACTGTAAACTCCATAATGAAATTTGTTCATATCGTGGTTTTTCAACGTTTATTCAACAGAACTAAGAAACAATTCGTAAACGTTGAATGTGACACTATTCAACAACTCGAGGATTTTAGAAACTTATTTTCTAAGTTTTAGTATCCCTTTTTTTCTACGTTTATTGAACGGTATGGAATTACGTGTTTGATATGTTGAAAGAAGTATGTAATAACAACGTAACTTCGCGTAACATCGAAAAAACCATTTTGATTGCCTATTTTTCTAAGTTGTTTCAACTGATAGAATATTATATCCATGAGATACGTTGAAAATCAATAGCTTTGTTTAATTGATTTCCGCAAAACTATGGTCTTCTTTGGACCACTTCAACGTTAATTCAAGTGGATGCATCCATCGTAATAAATAGAACTAAAAAACTTTGCATAAACGTTAAAAATGACACTATTCAACAAACCGAAGTAACACATACTATCTACTTTCATCTCCCATTTATTGAGTATTTGTCGTTGAAGATTCGAGGCCTATGATTTGAACTTTTTTTTTTAAACAAATAATATCTTACTCATCAGTCATTGAAAAACTTAATGAGTATTCAAGATTATTTCATAATTAACCACTCATTGGCGACGCTGTACGATGCACCGTCAGATGGCGTGATCACGTTGACGCTGAACGTTGATTGATGAGCAGTTCTACCGCAGCCGCCATCGATAGTGTCCCGGCATTTCTTCTTTCTTAGTGTTATGTGTGCATGTGTCCGATTCAACCAGAGGATAATTCGGTAAGTAACTACCTACCTTGTTGATGAATTGTATATTGCACAAACTTCAAATGTTTCCTTATAATCTGTAATATTATATTTGGCACAGTCGTCTTAAGAAGGTTGTAAAGTCTGCATGGTTCTTTACAGCAATTAGTATCAGCGATTTATCTGATACAGTATCAATTCTGATGGTATAGAACTATGGAACCTCCCATACGTTATCCAATTTGCTCAGATCTATATGTAGTAATTATATTTAAAAGCCGTAATTTGTAGTTGATAAATCTAATTGAGATACGTTGATAAAACGTGTATAAAAGGTAGATAATTAAACACGTTGGAAATAGGTGGATGAATAAACGTTGAGTTCATGAAACGTTGATAAATGGTAGATATCAAACTTGTTGAACATGGACCTGGTGGACATAAGTATGTCGTGCATTCGAAATTTTTCAATTCTCAAGAATATATACTAGTTTGGTATGCAGATAAAATGACGTTCATCAGTGTATATATTTTTTATATATTTATTATTTGTTAGGTCACAAGATTGAAGTCAATTGGTGGCACTTCTCCTGAAAATCACAGTAGAAGAATTTTAATATTCATTTCGACGAATGAGCTGGCTTGCCTCTACAACTGGAACGACAGATAAGAAGGCTTTCAAGGATATACATGTGATCCAACTCATTTACGGTGAGGTTATCACTTATGTGCCATATTCCATAATAATTATATTGAATGATTTTTGCAGTTGCTATCAAGAAAGAGTTTGAAGCAGCAGATCACATCCAAATAGCAGATACTACAAAAGACTGGTTATATTTTGCGAATAAACATATGAATGACGCCATCAACTCTAAACAAAAAAAAATATTTTATTTATATTAATATATATTTCCTTTGATACATCCGATAAGCATAGGACATTTTGAATCTCGTGATGAAGTGATCTTTGAGTTACCCTCTGTCTGAATTTATACCAAAATTATATAACAGTTATTACTAAAAAGTATGTTTTCAGCATTTCCAGTAAAAAAAAGTTCATAAGAAGAAAACCCAATATTTTTTTGGAAACCATGTTTTTTCTCTAATTGATCTAGAAGCAATGGATCACCCTGTATAGAGATTGAATACTGGTAACGTTTATTGAACGTACAGTAATTGCATTTTGTAACGTTTGTATAACGTTTCAGGGTGGTGATGACAAAGGTTGATTCATAGTAAAAATACATACGTTGCTTCACCCCCGTTCAATTAACGTTGTTGTAACGTTTAAAATTGGAGGTAATATCGATTAAAAGATATTAATATTCCTCGTTGATTCAACCAAGAATATCAACGTTACCTAATAACTGGAATTCTACGTTTGATTTTGGTGGAATTCTATGATCATCATCAACGTTTAGAATTCGTATCTCAGCAACGTGACTTCGAAACGAAGATATATCGTTATGCTGCTGTAGAATATAACTGGATAAAAAACGTTGAAACCCCGTGAAAAGGCATAGTAACCGAATTATAACGTTATATTTCAGTGGAATTTTCATTACAATAAGAACGTGTAAATAACCTTGAATCAACGTGAAGAGGTAACGTTACTATAAAACCTGAATGAAACGTATTGTCTAACGACTTTTTGCCGTTTTTTCAACGATGAATAATTGTAGCGTTACTTGAAAAATTCAACGTTTTATTCACGTATCTGTGTTTATTGGGAACCCAACGTCGCCGTATAGCCTGTCTATCAGTTTATTATAAATCTTCATTATGTGAATAACACTATTCAATTCCATGTTTAGCAACTTGAAAGTAAACATCTACAAAACTAGTTTATAACTTGGCAACAACGCGAAATCTCTCGCCAAGAAAAGTTTGAACGCGTGCGGTTGAATAGTATATCCATAACCAGTGCTGCACTGACATAACGATTAAGTTCATTGGACCAATATTGATGAAACTCTTCATTGAATCACTGTACTTATTTATTCATTGTAATTACAGACTGGGAAATGGTGACAGATTTCAGGTGACGATTTTCTCGTTTATGCCTTTGGGGCCAGTGAAAGATATGAAAATTCTGACAAAAATGATGAAGAATTTGAGCGGTCGCCGCGTGGCCTTCATATAATAAATTCAATTCCAGCACTTAACCTCACTTCGACATCTGTAAACCTTACTTATGCCACTTTTTTATGGGACATTCATGATGGAAACTTCCATTATTTCAATTGGCAGTAACGAGAAAATCGTCTAAAATAAAAAAATCACAAGTTTACGCCATCATTGGTTCCATTTGGCCACTTGCAACCCTTACGCCTATAATTTTTTCCCTGCTATTGTCTATCTTAACATGCCGTTGGTGTACATGGCAGTGGCGATAAAATCATTCCACAACATATATATTTTTTAATGAAAATCGAATTTTTTATATGAAAGCCACCAGGCGACCGCTCAAATTTTTTATCATTCTTGTCAGAATTTTCATATCTTTCACTGGTCTCAGAGACATAAACTAGAAAATTGTCACCTGAAATCTGTCACCATCTCCTAGTCTATTAGGTACCGATTTTTGTCTGTGTACAAGCATTGTTTAAATAGAAGATAGTCTCTCTCTGTCTCTCTTCAATTATTGTCCTTCGGCTTCCATACGGCACCATTAGGACATGCCCTGCTGCGAGAAATCCGTTCCCATCCGGCATCTAACCGGCGTAGACAGCAAAGCTGTATCGGGGGGATGCAGTTGTCTTGCTCTAGGCAATACTGCATCCCATATTAATTTACACTTTTCAATTTTTAACAAACACTTTAAACTTTGGTTGATGCACGTCCTCAGACGGCGGACATTACACACATTCTAGAAGATAGTCAATGCCTGTGGAAAAGGTATTGGACCCATACGCGAGTGTCATCTAGCGTGATTAGTTAGAAACATGAATATTTGACGTCATTTTTATGCAGGTTTCTTCAAAAAACCATGATTTTAATGCTGTCTCATTGTTTCAATCAAGTTACGACATGACTTGGAGGCCAGATCACTGAAGTTACGACATGACTTGGATGCGAGATCACTGTCGCCATATTCATTTCGCATCCATTAGAATCCAATATAAATCCCATAAGGTTGGCTAACTATCTCACTTCTATATAAACAATGGTACAAGGCACAAGAAAATAATCATACCAATTTGTTAACCATTCGAATTGCAAAAAATGTAATTCATACCTATTCGAAAAGAGAATATAAATATGATCGGATTTAACTATTTCGTATAGAAGGAAAAATATTTCTTTACCCGGAAAGCAAATTGCAGTAGTGGAATGAATGATTTTTGTGGTATAGAAGTGCAGAGACGCGTGAAATATGAATCCAGTCAGCTGAAAGCATCGGCAATCGGATTTGTTTTGAAAATTGTTGAACAAGCAAATAAATGAATATGCTATTTCGGTTGCCGAAAGAATCGTGGCACTCAATGGAGTCATATGACTGGATTGATGTAGTTTTAAATAGTTTTCACAATGTGAACAACAATGAATTTATGAAGTAGAACTTGTTTCTCTCACATTATTTGTAGCAGAAATGTGTCAGGGTAAGGAACAAAAATTTTTGCTATATATCATTGGACGCTACGCTTTCGAACTCCAGATAATATGTAACAATATGAAACTATAAGATTATAATAGTAAATTAGTACCTAGCGCGGTCAATCGGAAGCATATTTCTCTCAATTAGTTCAGGAGCATGTATTTCATGGGATATTTTGAGAGAAATGTGGAATCTTTTTATTGTATGCTATACTTAATGCTGTGGTACCGGGTTTTCATTTTCAAATTGCTCTGTTTGGTTTTTATGATAAACCCAAGATGGCCGCCGTGTGTGAGATTTATTCACTACATTCCTTCCATAGTGCTCACATATACGCAAAGTGTGGCGGATAATAAGATTTGTTCTCACCAATTCTTCCATATCTCTTACACTTTATGAGCTATTTGCAAGTTTTCCTCCATGACACATGGCATATGTTTTTTAGTCTAGACTATTTATTGTCCTGTTTGTCTGAAATAAAAATTTAAGAAATAAAATATTCAAATAAGCATATTTACTGTGCCGATGCTTTTACTTGTGAAATATAATTTTTGATAACTTAATCAAATGAAAAATATTACGTAACTTTAGAATAAACTATCTTTTAGAATATTTTGCTTTATATCAATATTAACTTGTAATTTTTATTTTATTTGGACGTACATCTATTGATACCAATTAATACAGTTTAGGTACTTCTACTTGTGAAATATATTTTTTCACCAACTTCAGTAGATGGAAATTATTAATAGACTCCCGATTTTTTAAATTATTTTGCAAAACTGAAATTTGTAATTTAAATTTTTTTCGGACCAATATTTATTTTCGATACCTATTTGTACTTTCTAGGTTCTTTTACCTGAAATTTTTTTTATGTTGCCAAGTTCAGTAAGTAAAAAAAATTGAATGACTATAGAATAAGGTCATATTTATAATCTTTTAAATGTTTTGCTTGGCTGAAATTAGTATTTTTTTTTGTCATCTCTATTCGATAATTTTGCCAGGATTGTTTTTCCTGTTGCTTCCGCAGCCTTAGTTAAGATCCTATCCCAAACCACCAGAAGTTACGACACAAATAGTATTGCTCTATTGCAATGAAGATATTATGATTTGAAATTTCCAATTGTTTTTTGTTAATAAACATATCTATATATTCTCTGAAACTCTTTTTCCTCGAGGTTTTGAATTTGGTACTTTTCTACCTAAGGACCAAATTTGGTATAGTCTTTCCAATATCAATTGCAACAACTCGTATGGGTTCAAAGGAAACGCCGCGGTCCACGTGACCTTAATTGACGTGAGGCAAAATGCAAAATATTTGGTTGGAGAGCCATAAATAATCATGTACATGAGTTGTCGGAATATCAAACGGAATTGTCGGTAAGGCTTCAAAACGAGATTTTATGTTCTGCAATTGATATTGGATAGACTATAACACCCTGGTAAGTACGGCCAGGCGCCTACAAAATGGCTATAAGACTAAGAACAGCTAAATTATTATTGTAAAAAGTGTTTTTTGATTTTTCCCTTTGTTGTCAATATTTTTCCAAATTAACAGTATGATTTTTTGATGAAAAATTAGGCCTTTTTTCAAATTATGTTCGCAAAAAATTAATAGGTAGCTACTGATGTAGCCGATACTTGATGAAACTCCATGTTAACGTTAATAATAAAACTAATAGTGTGCGGTATCAAACTAATCGTAATAAAATGCTCTTTTTCACCAACCCGACGAGCCACCATGATGCCATTAAAGAAAAAGTACTTACCTAATAGAAATTTAAGAATTAAATTTCACGAAGCATGTAGATTTGAACAGAAAACAGTAAAGTTGTTTTCTTTCCAAAATTTTTAGACTGAAATTAGTGACTTTAATGGATTCATGACCCTCTAATTGAAAAATAAATTTCAAAATTGAAAAAAGCTTTGGTTACAAAAAGGAGCAAGTGACATATGATTGTATTTAGCATATCAGGAGTCAAAAGAAGCTAAAACACACCAGGTATCCCATTCAAAATTCGAAAGTTTAGGTCACTACCGATGGAACCGGAAGTTGCATGAACCTGACTAATGTATCACGTTTCATTTCATTATGTAACACAATTAAATTTCTACGGAATTTATTATACTCGCGACATGTTTCACTCCACTGTAGCTTTATTTAGCGATTTTGGTATACCCACTTTCACTTCATTATCTTCAAAATCAAAAAATATAGAGGCGAGCCACCTTCCGCGAACACCTGGTATACTAAAATACTACATTCTCCTACCACGCATGTACTAAGAATTCTCAGATTTTTGTCCTCTGTAAATTGTTTCAAGAGAGGTTATCATGAACGATGGAAAATAGCGATTAAACTTTATCTTTCAGTATGATTTTTTTTTCATTATCAAAACCAAAAAACCTTTACCCGCCTAAAGAAAAAAAATTTGTGACGCCCTTGAGTGAGCAGAGCAACCCAGTCATTCTGGATCCACTATTTACCGCGGTTCTTTCAGCAATTGAATTACTAGCATGTTCATTTATTCATTTGCTTGATCAACAATTTCCAAAATAAATCCGATTGCCGATGCTTTCAGATGACTGGATTCATATTTCACGGTTCTCTGAGCGATCACGGCACTTCAATATCACAAAAATCATTCATTCCGCTAATGGAATTCGCTTTCCGGGTAATGAAATATTTTCTCTTTCATAAGAAATACGATTATACGTCAAATCATGTGACAACGCCAACTTGGCGAAATACTCAAAACCGATGATATTAATAATATTACGAAGGCGAAGAGGGGCCATAGTAATTATTTTTTGTCCGACTTACTATCTAACTGAATGATAAATTGGTAGACACCTGAGTTTTAAAGTAAACCAAGTTAAACTACTATAGTCTGGTGAACAAGTTCTGCACGGTGAGCAGGTTCTCGATACTTTTAAAAAGAAGGGCCATTCGAGGAGGTTTTACGTGTGTTCTAATCAGGTTTTTTCTCACCCAGAGTGATTTGAACGTCAGATCTGTGCCTTGGACGAATGTGCTTCGATTGCAGGAGATTTGATTTTAATCAACCGCCGGTGGCTCCCCGTAAATTGTGTTTTGTCACAATCAACGGCTTCATTCACGGAACGTGGAAAGCTAGACACTTCGACTAGTCATGGACAAATTGCGAAATACAGTTTTCGGGGTACCACAGTTCACATAATCTAGTCTGTGATAAAGAAAAACGAAAACGTAGGAACTTTCAAATACATCGAATACACGAATTCATAGCCAGCAGCAACTTTAACAACACCTTACGAACACTATTATGCAAGGCAGTATTAAACTGGTCCCGCCAGTGACATATTACTCTGTTCCTTAGGGATACTCGTAACGAACAGCAAATATGACGGTTGATATGGAAGGTCTCTAGCACGGTTCCGTACGATGTAAATTCCGATCAGAATGGTTTTCCCGCTGTAAAAATGAATTTTCGCGGTCAGATCCCGTCAGCGGCTACTTTGTCAATATCTGAGCGGCACTGAAGAAAATAATACTCGATTTAACTCCTGCCTACCATCTTAGGAGGAGATGTCGAACGACGGTTTGAGGTTTTTATTCTGAAGTTCACAGATACCAAAAATAATGAATATCTTACTAGCTCCATCATTCCTGATAAAAATAGTGTTCGGAATGGTTACGGATTTTTCCATCTTGACACGGTTGCAGGACGATTCAATAAATGAGAAACGGATACAAAATCATGCAAAATTTCACTCAGCAAAATAGGAACGCACGGACCAATCACAGACTCAAATAATTCCGACAAGGGTACTGAACGACCTCCAAAAAGAACTCTGTTTTCCTATTTATAATGAACCTGGTGACCACCGTTGCAGGACGGTACAAAAACTACAGAAATACGATGGCTTTCGTATCAAACTATTAGGAAAACTACAAAAAGTTTGCACCGACTTTTTAAGGTACTGAAAACATTTCGAGTGAAAAAGTCGAAAACCTAAGTGAAAGTAAGTGAATATTTTCGGCGCAAGAAGTCAACAAGCCAAAAAACGACAACATGATAAAGTTTGGATTAATTTGAACTGATGTTGCATAGAAATGGATTTCGTAAACAAACCAAAAATAATTAGTGAAGTTATATTCTCAGGACTTGCTTTCCTGTTAACAACCTTTTAGCTGGAATTATTCCTGACATAGTAGTGCATAGTAAATGTTCAGCAACGGAGAACATGGTGAAGCCGTACAGTTATAAAAATTTAAAAACATACCGGAAGATACAATAGATTATGAAATATTACGGGGTAGCCCAACGGAAATTCAGAAAAGTTATAATTTGATAAGCCAAATCAAGTAGATAAAATATGCTTTGTTACAAGTATTGATACTTGAGGGGCAAAGGCTCTGATAACATCAGAATATGGCATGGGGTACCTACTTTGAGTCGCTGTCAGATGACGCAAGACATGACATTCGTGACAAGCCTGGCCGTTGAATTGACAAGCCTCTCGAATCTGTTGAGATCGTATAATCTCGAGCGCCATCGGCATTAACGGACTCGTGGTGTGGGGTGGCTTCTTGGTGATACACGCCTACACGAGCCTCTTGTCCAGCGAATTCCTTCTCGCAATTTTAGTAATTTAGCGTACAATGGAAAGCGACGACGAAATGAGAACATGTGCAGCAGCGTTTGTGTTGTTAAGTGGCCAGTTTTTGAAGCAAAAGTCAATTGAAGAATAGGTGGTGGTGGATGCCATTATTCAACAATAACCGTAATATATATGTATTACATTGCACTAGTACCCTCATACAAATCCAGAAATTCCATTATTGCGTCTGTTTTCCACTCCATTCTACACAATCTGCTACAGCCAACAGTTCTTACCAGATTGAAAGTAACATGGAGACTAGTTGAAAATATTGTTAAAATTGATATTTCCGTCAACCGATTGCACCCCTACGCGCAACCCTCGGAAGTCTTCGAGATAATTGTGTGAGCTAGGGAAGATGCAGCCCTTACCTTTTACCTTGTGGTGGCATGCACTAGTCTCCCCCTACACGGTCGGTAAGCGTCTTCGCGCCGTGTGACACCCCAACCAGCTAGACAAGGCTCACGTGTAACCTTTGATGTTGGGAAAATTTAATGGGAAGAGACAAGTCACTCGACAAGTCTCGATCCCACGCGAGCTGATCGCGTCACACGGCGACAGGCTTGTCAAGTCTCGTGCCGTTAGACAGCGGCTTACAACCGAATAGCATCGAATACTAAAAACAATAAATAATTACTGGATGGAGGAAACTACAACTTTTGTGTAATTTTCATCAGGTTTGGCATATGGAAATTTTGTTTAGCGCAACATATCAATAATTCATTAAAATCAACCGCGACGGTGACAATTTTTCCATGAGGCGGTTGCCAGGTCCTTTCAGCTTCACTAAAAACATAAAAGTCAGTCAGTTTCGCCGTGTTTCTGGAACTCCACTTCGCATGTATAGTTTGAAACTTCATGTATTTTTATTGCTCTAACGTGCTATGCAAATATTTCCACAAACTTTCTTTCAAATAGGGTTTATATAGTTATCAACAACGAAACTGAATTTTACAGACTTGTTCGTGTGAAGAGAATTGGATTCTATTCACCATTTCGCACGGAAAAAGGAAATACAGAATTATACAATTCTATTTCTATGTTGGCAAACCTACACAAGTATACGGAGTTCTCAAAATGAACCACAATTACAGTTTTTTGTTACTGTCATAGCCATCAGTTTTGTTATAAAAGATGACCAATAATAGCTTCTGAATTGAACCTATTTTTCTTCGCAATTCTCAGTGATGGTGGCCACAAAGACAACTGACTACCAAGAGAAGCGATAGCAGCCAGAATCGAGGAAAAGAAGAATTCAGATGTTCATTATCCTAAATCATACAGAGTGATATCAGAACCGATGCCTAAGATCGTTAACTTTGAAATAAACAAGAGGAAATCATAAGGCAATATCTCTGTGCGAAGAAAATAAATGTATTTTTTCTACAACTGCTATGAAAAGTAGCTTATTTCTCATAGCTTACTTAATTTCAAAACCCTGTACCTATTACCACATACATTTCTATGGAGGATCAATGAACATCGACGAATACTTAGTTGGCTGCTGTTCAGCTCTAAATATAGTTGTCACTACTATCAGATTATAGGTTTTTTGAATTCTTCAGGTAGTTTCCATTCGTGCTTTGATAAAAATCGCAAATCCCATTAATATTTCAATAAGACATATAACTATTTATAAGAAATAAAATGGAGACTGATACTAGTGTCGATTTTGATAATACTCCACCAGAGATATTGGAAAAAGCTGCAGAAGTACCGTTAGATTTGTTGCCGGAAAGTTCAAGAGAAAAGTATGAATTGGAATACGTAAAATGGAATGTTGAAGAAATACAAAAATAACATCTTTTTCCGAAAGTGTACTTAGAAATATAAAAAAAGAATAAAAACCGCAAGAAAAAAATTAAATACTTCGTTGATTACAAGTTTGATAGTTTGAAAGAAACATTTGATACAATATACTGAAACATGCTTGAATAATTTAATTTGAACCTGTATCCCTTTCGCGTGATTGTCCATTCTCTTGTAAGTTGACCATTGACTTTTGATTTTATTTTTTACTGAACAGAATGAAAAGTTAATTCTTACTTCTATTCACGGTTGTGTCCATATCTAGGAAAACACGCAACACAAGCTCTGCGTAGGCGTTTTCCAAAAAATGAACACAACCACTAATCTATTGTTATTTTATTTTTTACATTAATTGTAGTCGTTATCTGATATAAGCCTCAATCATCTTATATGATAATGTATCTGAATTGAATAAACTGATTGAATGATATACTCTGAAGACATGTCGAAAACTGTAAAGGCGTCTACACTTTGGTCACAATATACAATATTCAATATGCTGCAGAAAAACGTTCCTTTTACAATTACCAGCACGGCAAATATACAGCATTAACAAATTCGGTAGTATGGCTAAGACAATTGCAATTTTTTTTAAATTAGAAAATTATCATCAATATACAGCTCACTGCTCAAGACGTTCCTCGGCAACAATTTTAGTAAATGCAGGAAGGAACAGATTAACCTTGAAGCGCCATGAAGGTTGGTAATCCAATACCGTTGCAGAAGGATACAATTAAATATAAAATTATCGTTGCTGATGAAATCGTAAACCACTCGAACTCAAATGGAGACAGAAATTGCACTGTAAATGAATGATCAACCCTCAACTTCTACAATTAATATAACAGAAAATTAACTAACAAGAATGACGTCTGACCATACCGAATTGTACAAATTTAACTATCAACTATAATTTTAAATAAATCAGAGGTAGGACACTGATGTAATTTTAGTTTTGCTAACCATAATAGTTATTTAATCAACTAGTGTATTAATGAAGGCGATTAATGATCGAGATATTTTAACGCGTGAGCGAAGCAAGCGCTTTAATCTTCGAGATCATTATTCGCATTTTAATATAAGAGTTAATTACAATATTTTTCCATCTACCTCACTCTTGTTGTAATAAAGGAGTTCTAATTTTTTTCTGGCAATAAAGTTGAAGATGCTACTGTAGCAGTTTCCGCAACATGAATTTATCGTCGATATAAATTTTAGCGTCCATAACATCTGAATTCGTTTATGTTTAGTTGCCTATGCAACAATCATGCATTAATAGAGAAATCGACAATTAATGACAAATCGTTCATTAATAGGGGTCATTAATGAACGATTCATTTTGCATTGAAGAACATTAAACAGACATGTTAATACGAGGTAGGCGGAAAAAAATAAATTTTAAGTTATATTACCTGTATTCTTTAAATTTGTGCAGTGTAGAAAAAGTATGCAACATTAGTGTACAACATGTGGAGAAAAGTACTTTTCTTACTAGTAGCACAATATACTATCACGGTTTCAGTTATACAAAAGCAGGCAGAATGCAAGGGTGTGACGAAAAGGTAAATCATAACAGATGGACTAAGAAAAAAAATAAGAAGTCAGTTATTTAATTCAGTTTTCCAATCTAATCAACCCTCTCTCTAGGCTCCGTCTAATATCGTGCCTCTATAGGTACCGATCCAGAGAAGCCTCACTGTGTTTTCCCTAATTATTTTATATCTACCCACCTACTAGTCGATACTGGTAAATGGGTGTTTGTATACTATCGGTCTGTGTGTAGAGCACAAAAAGCATCCGAAATCACGATGATAGACAAACCCTGGGTTGAATTACGAATAATTAGTTCTGGGTTATTTCTGACGAATATAGAGCAAACGTGCAGACATTTTGACATAAGAAACCGTGAACATAATCTCATCACATAATGAATGAAAAAAACATGAAAATCCTCCATACGTGTAATAATGGAGGAGAGATGAACTTGTTGGAAGCTTTGGAAATAATCAAACTGAAAAAAAATTCTTAATGACCAATTAGATTTATGTAGGTTATTTAGGTTGGTCCCCGGATATTGCGAGACCAGAACAGTTATTTCGCATAATAGTTAATGAAAATATGTTTTGATATATTAATAATTATGTTAGTTACATTTCTTGAAATTGGATGTTAACAAACAATATTTGAATCGCTTGAACTTTAGCCACTAGTTTATATTATATCAACTACTTTTTTATACTTTTGTATGGAATACATTTCTGTACTGTATATACAATGTGTCCCTAGACCTAATTGACTGTTGAGTATCAGTTGTAGCTATAGGAATTTTTGAAATATAGTGATTTCATATTAGACAGCATTATGAAAGCCTTCTCCAGGACTTATTATTTTTTATATGAGGAGCACAAAAAGAGCTCGCAAAATCGAAACCAGTTTTTTTTCAAAGAAAAAACCCATATACAGTGCGGCTTTCTTAGTCCCCTTCCTTTTAACTTTTGAACGGTTCGACGTACAAACATGGGACAAACACCGTTTTAAAAGGTATAACTGAAGCTCCTTTCTGAAATAAAATACATTTTATTTATTGATTTATTGATTTTTCGAAAGAGGGGGCAGGGGGGCACTTCAATTTGAAAATTTCATATGATATGGATGGTCAAGTGGCACATCGTTGAAAAGATAACTCAATTCTCTTTTTAATTAAATTTTGTCGGATTTCGTTTATATTTTGTTTTTACCATAGGCAGCTGAAATATCAAGTTTAACTGCGGATCTAACTGAATGGTACCCTTATCGATAAATCTGAACGGTTTAATGTGGAACAATGGGAATACAATATTTTGAATGGGATTACTGATGCTATTTTTTGAGAGATTATACATTGCAATTAATCGACAGATGGCGCTAGGGGCACAATAATTTGGAAATTTCGAGAGGCAAAGAGATCTAAATTGTGAAAATACGTAATGACGAAAATCTAAAAAATTCAGATGATTGCAAACAGAATTCAATTTCCTTTTCAACGATAGGTAATTCGACCCACCATGCCTTTTGAAATTTTAAATTGATTCTTCCCCACTCCCCCTTTATCAAGCAATCGCAATGTCTTTTATTTCAAAAAGTTCAAATGTTAGAAGGGAGGGGAAAGAATAGAAAAAATCCGAACTGCATAATTCAGCGAATCCGATTTTACATTCATTCATGTCTAGTTGACAGTTTTCAGTTTTTGAAAACCCAAGAAAGCTTTGGCAAAATTATTTTAAAAAATACTATTGGTAATTTATAGCACATTTTATCATAGCAATACTTATTCATTTACTTCGAAAGTCATTTAGGGTGGTTGGAAAAATCTTGTGATTTCCACGAAAAAAACCCTATTCCCTACTTATTCTGCCTTGATTCACAGGATGTTTTCTGAATATA